>OY282641.1:38079772-38468686 GCA_958299015.1 Tetanocera ferruginea
TTAAGTTATCCAAGTAACATTTAGCAGTTAGAAAAATGCTGAAAAGATGAATTGAAATTCAGAAGTTCCATTTGAAATTCAGAAACATCATAAATGATATCTGAAATTCGGCAAAGATGAATTGAAATACAAAATTCAACTTGTAATTAAGTAAAAATATTTCGAAATTCAGAAAATATCTATTGGAATACAGAAAAGCTCAATTAAAATTCAGAATTTGCATTTGAAAAGACGAAGAGGCCATAAATTTTCAAAAAGTTTTTGAGCTTTGTCTTAAAAATAAAAACTGCCTTTTCCAATTCAGGGGGAAAAATTATTACTGTGCAGCCCTCTGTATAGTTTTAAACAAGTGCAAAAATTTATCAACAAGAAAAAGTTTCAGATAAAGCTAGGTTTACGAAATATCATATTAATGAATAGCGATGCAGAACATTTTTCAGGTGACGAAAGTGACGCTGAATGTATTCCTTTTTTTGAAGAGTAATGATACGGATGGCTGTGGTGCTGAAGATTTGGCAAATATTTTGAAGATTTGAAGATATTGTAAACACTCGAAGCATTAACAACTATCAAAAGTAACCTCAAGTGGGCTTCCAAAAACTTTAAATCGAGTTTTACGAACCTTCGAGAATAATTTCAATCGAAGCTCTCAACAAATAACAACACTTTTAAAAAAAGGAAGACACAGTTTTTACAGATATAGTTTGTTTAGAAATGTGGAAAATGTGTGCCACAATGTGGCTTGCATAATTATTGGCTGACCACCAGTCCAAACTTATCGGCAATGAGCAGGCGTTGTCCTAACCGATAGGCGCTTATTTCGAATCCGACATTGAAAGGTCCCTAATGATTCTTTTAGACCTACTAACAAAATCCTTTCACTCATCTTGTAGACCTACGCGAACGAAGCGAAGTGGAGTCCTGATCTTGTAGAGCAAAGACGCGACCTAAAAGATTTCTTCAAACTGGCTAAATTAGCTGACTAAGAAGAAATATGGGGGGAATACAAATGGAGGCTCAAACTTTTCAAAAGTAATATCCGGCTAGCAAAAAGATTCTCAAGAAAGAACTTCTGTTCGGCCATTGAGAAAACAACAGACACATCAAGGCTCAGAAAGCTGCTCTCAAACAACCCTTCATTCAGAGTTACCTCCGGAAGGACAATGGCGAATGAAAGGAAAGTAATCAGGAATCTCTAGATGTGTTTCTAAATGCACATTTTTCCAGGCAAGTTTCAAATACTAACGTCACAGAGAGAGGCTGGACAACCCATCACAGACTCCACATAACTTAATAGCACCAGACAAGATCCAGTGGGCTATAAATTCTTTTTAGAATTTAAATCCCCAGGACCTGACGGCATATTCCTAGTCATGTTAAAACCGACCACTCTGCAAGTCGTTCCTTGGCTTGAGATAATATACGAAGGATGTATTAGACTTAACCTCGTGCCTGTAGCCTGGAGGACAGTTAGGTTGGTCTTCATACCAAAATCAGGTTGAAGTAGCTACCTGTATCTACAGGACTACAGGCCAATAAGCCTTACATCCTTTCTACTCAAAACAGTTGAGAAGCTGGTAGAGCTACTTATAAAAAACGTCAAAAACCAGCCGCTGATTGCAGCCAACCAGCACGCATATACGAAAGGTAGGTATAGAAAGCGTGTATATTCTTGATCAGCTGATTTGATCACCTGAGTTGATTTAGCCATGTCCGTCTGTCTGTCTGTGGACACAATTACAGCCGTAATTTTAAGCTATCGTAGGTACTCAAAAATTAGATATTTGAGCTTTTTTCTAAAAAACGAGAATGGGCTAAATCGGATGAAAACCACGTCCACCTCCCATGCAACCCCAAATCATTAAAACTATAGAGGCTAATATTTAAGCTACATAACTAAAATTCGGTATTTGTATATTTTATGTCAAAAATGAGATGTGTTTGCAAAAAGGGCGTCATAAACCCACTTATACGCCTACTTCCAAACAACCCCAAAATTGAAAACCGTATAAAGAGGCTTTTGTCAAAGCTACATAAATAAAATCAGGTGTTAATTCATTTTATATCAAAACTACGGCGTGTTAGAAAAATGGGCGTCATCCATTCACGAACACGCCCATCTCCCATACAAGCCCAAAATGCCAGTTTGAGTTCATTGACTGAGTGGAAAAGAGGTCGTGATTGACATATTGTTCTTAAAAAGAGCACTCATTCCTAAGTAGTAAATACAAGAACCCAATAAAAAAGTAGTACATACAAGAACCCAATGAAGAAGCCTGCGAATTAGTTCGTAAAAAACAAAAACAATACAAGCAAAAATAACAAAGCAAAAACAAAGAAAGCAGCAGGCACAGCATAAGCAGCTGATGATTGATTTTCTTATATTTAACTATTTCGTGACAAAATCCAAAATTAGATATTCATTCACGGCAGGATATATCTGATAATTTAGTTAATATATCATCTTTGAACGATAAGTATTAAAGGCTGTAGGTGTACCCTAAAGTATTCGTCGAAAAAGTTTCATGACCTTGAAAAAATCTGTTTAAACGACTCCATACAAACTGCGCTGAAAGACGAAATTCTACGTCAAAAGAGCTACAAATTAAGATTTTTACCATAACCAATCGGCCGTGGGGATATTTTAAATTCGGCCAAGTCGAAGATATACCTTCTAGTTTTTAAATAACTGCGAAACGGTTAGCTTTTTTTGATAATTTCTTTTTTACTATTTTTATAAAAAGTTAAAAACTAATATCTTTGAATACAATAAACTACTAATTCTTAACGTTTAGATGCTACCATTTGATGAAAGTTGAAATTGTGATGATATGGAAAATTTCTTGTTGGAGATAGGCGTGGCAAAAATGATTTTTTTATTCTACACATAAATTTTAGTCTTTTAACGAAATAGTTTTAACATAGGTTCAATACAAACCAAAATATGGCGCTTTAAATATTTGTATCATATGGAAGGTAGGCGTGGTTGTGGGCGGATTTCAAAATGTTTTTGTTTGTGTTCTAATATAGCTAATTGCAACTTATAGACCAAATTTTATTGGTCTACAGTGAGTCTTTCTATTTATTGACAATTTTTGTAAGGGGCTCAGCCACTGTGGGGCGTGTCCGCTAACCAATTTCTATAATTTTTACAAATTTGTATTTTATTGTTCCAAAAAACACATATGTTTTATTATGTACGGGTTATCGTGCGGGAAAGGGTTTTATTTTTTACCAATAGCATAATCATAAATAATTATTAATATTTTGAAAATATGAACACTTGTCAAATTGTTTATGTGAATTGGTCAGTCGAAAAAAGATGAATTTGGTTTGTTTGCAAAAGCGGGCGATTTTAGCTTTCGCTGGGAAGAGCGGGACGTATGATCACCTAAAGTATTTCACACAAAATTCCAAGCTTCAAACTTTATAATGATAATGAAATTGTATCAAGAATTTCATTTTATACTTCTTTTATTTACGTTTACTTTTGAAAGCAAGAAATGAATAACCCTATATTTCTTAGCGAATAAACTCAAAGTAATAATGTACACCAATTAGGCATTAACGTGTTAATTTGTATCAATTGTTAGTAATAAAATTCGCTGTGTAATCTTATGTATCAGTAAGGTTCATGTGAATTTGGATTTAAGATAATTTTCCCTCTTTTGAAATTTTATAATTGTTTGGGAAAAGTGCTTTTAGGTAAACCTTCCTATAACTAAATACCTAGACGATTTTGTTTTGACTAAAAAACATTGTTTCTATTATTTACACATAGTGTGAAGTATAAGTTTTAAATTCATAGACGTCATAGGTAATTAAAACTTGTATTAATAGAACTACTTTGAAGACTTGATTTCACCCAGTCTAGCTCATTTAATTAAACTTAATGACTGCTTAGATGAAGTTAATGTTAATTGTTGAAATCAATAGAGTTTGTTTGCTAAATAACAGTCATTATTTTAATAACTGTTAGAATAATAAAGAGAAAGGGTGAGTTTGTTTCGGAAATATTACTTTTTCGACTCGCATTAATGACACAAAATGTGAACGATATTTTTTCAGTGCACAGTCATAATTTTAGTCAAAACGATTAAAATATTTTTGGTATTGGTCTGTTATAATGACGCTTTATGCCAAGCAACAAATTTTATAAACATTTTCAAATCTTTTCTCAACTTAGGTAGAGATATTATCTGTTTTCAAATAAAACTGCTACAAATTTTGACTGAACTTTTTGATAGAAAAAGCACAATAGATGTTTTTAAAACGCTTTTCAGTTTAAAACCAAATCCTAAATGACAGTGACGATTAAGTAACGTTAAGTTTGCTGCATGGAAAAAAAATCAGAAATTTTAAGAGAACTTTTCGAAAAAATTTAAAATAAAAATCATATGGAACAAAGCCACAAAGTGAGACATGTAAACATAACATATGAACATTGAGAATACTAGGGACGACAAGTAAGACTTGCTTTTGCAGCATTACAAAATTCTTAAGCAATTTCACTAAATATGAAAATGTTGCAGCTTCTTACACAATTGCATTTAGCTAAAAAACAATGCGTTAAATATTTTTCAGAAATATGTTCCACATACGATAATTTTGCCAGTGTAGGCTGATATAGAAAAAAATTTTAAATATATACAAGAAATTAGCAAAATTTCGTAAGTCAGTTAAAATCATTGGGCAAAATTAAAAAAACAAAAAAAAAATTTCAAACTTATGGCTAGTGGTTTTCAAAGATACTAACATGAGAGAAACTCATGTTAGAACTTACCTTGCAAGAGCCGCCTAGGAAATCTGGTATTATTTCTGTGTCGATGTACTGTTCGAGACCATCTTGCATGTGCAGGCAGTCGGGACCGCCATAAAACAAGAACTTGGAGCGTGTATTTTCATCTGTGTAAGAATTTGATATGATTATTTTCATAACATACTACGCATATTCCAAAACTTACCTATAAACGCGCTTACAATGGTCCAAGCAATGGGAAATACCCTGGGTGCACGCACAACTAGCACACGACCCATTGTCTCGGGATAATTGCGTTCTACAGTTTCAATGATATTGTATAGAGCTTTGACACCAGGGCGCCAGAGATGACGCATAGACAGACCCTCCAAGTCGACAAGCAGGCACCAGCTGAGAACAGGCTTGCCTAGATTCTCCGCCGATTCGTTGATTTTCTGTATGCCCTCTTCGCATATGTGCAGCGACTAAATTGATAAGACATTAAGAAATGTTAGGGATGACAACATATTTCTGACAGTTGCAATTAAGTTCATTAAAACTTACCAACTTGAGCAGCCCTTCGGTGCCGATTGACTTCAAGAGACCCTTAACGTCCATTTGGCCCAAACGCAGTATATATATGGGACGCCCATCATTATCGTGATGATGCCAACCACCTGGAAAATGATTCACCACCACCGACGGCACATGGTATTCCTTGAGCAGAGTATCAATATTATTGTCCTGGCGCCACTTTAACGAATCTCGTAACATTCCAAACGCCTTTTCCACATGCCAATCGCGAGCTGTCAAAAAACGCAAGATTGTCTGATAGCTTGGCACCTTTGCCAAACCCTCAACACTATCGAGCATTTTTCGCAGCTCGAGCAGTTTCGACTCTTGCATGGGCGACAATTGCCCCAAATGCTTGGCAATAAAGTCCCCATCCAACATTATATCATGCATTGATTTTCGTCTTCCACCATTAATGGTTGTCACATCTGTGCCAGTTTCGTTGCTATCTTCATTGTGAGTCAACTGCGGCGTGCCCAAGTCTGCATCTGGTGGTGGCATCCAACGTTCTACGTCCGCCAAACCCTGTTCCTGTAGCTCAGCAATGAAATACTCTATAATTTCTTTACCTTTCAGAGTTGTCTGTGTGTATTGCTTCATGCCCATTTTCTCCATAGAATGTTCGAAACCGAAAAAGTTCTTAATATCTAGTGTAGCTGTCTGATCGAAACAAGTCCAATCAGGATTGTCTGGATGCGCATAGTAGCGACAGCGCTCGAAAATTTCGATACGCGATGAGAAGCTCTCGTTCACAGCCTCAATGTTGAGCGTACGATTGGCCATATCGAGAAAGTTGGTTTGCAGAAAATAGACCACTTCGACGCCTATGAGTTTCTTGAAGATATACGGTGCATCAACTGCTAGCTTACAGCGACGCTTGGTTTGGCGTTTGGCACCATTTTCCAGCACCTCATCCTTAACGGTTTCACAATCGAGCACTATGGGCATCTGCGGGCAGGTGGGAAAACGACGTTCATAGGCCTATGAAAGAAATTTAAAATATATTTTATTAGTATTTATGTAAGGATAATGAATTTTTCGAGATTTTATAGACAATTTGATAAAATGTGTTGAGTCAGGATTACAGAAACAACTATCTGTTGAACACTGATTAATATTTCCGACTTCAAAAATAGTTGTAGTCGCTGGAAGAGAAATTTGAGGATCGAATTGATGAATAACTTGAATTGACTGTGGTGAAAGCATAACACTTGTCTCAGGTACAAATTTTCACTTCATGTTCTCTTCTTTAGTACTATATATCTTCCTATAGTACATATCTCCCCCCTTTTCGAACTAAGAAATACCTTAGTGAATATGTGTTACACCTGAATTATTAAGTTCAAGCTAAAAACAAAAAAAAATATATATCTTTTTCTTTAAAAACCGAAATATTGCATTGGCTGGTTCCCTTAGAAAGTTTTAAGGTGCCCAGCTCACATAAATATCACTCCTTGTCATCGCGGTCACGGATGTTCGCAAAAGAAGGGTACTCACAGAACGAACGGTACTCATAGAACTCAAAGATCGGCAATGAATGTTTCGTTTTTATTTTTAACCGACTTCAAAAAGGAGGAGGTTCTCAAGTTGGTTGGTTTCTCCGTTTTTTTTTTTTTTTTTTTTTTTTTTTTTTTTTTTTTTTTTTTTTTTTGTGAATGTATGTACATCGATTACTCCTAAAGTACTTCCCCGATTGCCGTAATTTTTTGTCAACATATAGAGATTATCAACGCGGAGGTGCCCGTTTATGAAAGGGGGCGGTATTCGGAAAAGGGGCGTGTCTCTATAAGAAAAACACTGTATCTCAGTAAATATTGACACTACGGTAATAAAATTCACAGTAAAATTACAAGGGCAAGCACAAGTATTAAAAATGACGATCACTTAAGTGGGCGTAATTCTAAAAAAGGGTGTGGCAATATTGTAAAAACTCTGTATCTCGAAGAAAATTCACACTAGAGTACTGAAATTAAGTACAGAGGTATGTACAATTCTTGGAAATAACTAAAACAAAAGTGGGCGTAATTCGACAAAGGGGTGTGGCAATATAAGAGAATTACTGTGTCTAAAATAATATTGATACTAGGGTAGAGAAATTCATTAAAACGGTAGGAAAAATTACTAAAAATTTTTGTAAAAAAAAAATGGGCGTTAATCGAGAAGGGGAGTGGCAATATTAAAACATCACTGTGTCTTGATTACTATTGCCACTACGATACTAAAATTAAGTACAAAGGTAGGTACAAATATAACAAATAACTGTCAGTAATGTGGGCAGTATTCGATAAAGGGGCGTGTCACTGTAAGAAAAACACTGTATTTCAGTAAATATTGACACTAGAGTACTAGAGTTAATAAAATTCACAGAAAAAATGCAAGGGTACGTAAAAAATAACAGTCAATTAAGTGGGCGTTAGTCGACAAAGAGGTGTGGCAATATTATAAAAACTCTGTATCTCGAATAATATTGACACTAGAGTACTAAAGTTAACTAGAGGGGTAGGCACAGTTATAAAACAATTAATTTCAATACAGTGGACCTTGTTTGATAAAGGGGTGTGGCAATATATAAAATACACTGTATCGCGAATAATATTGACACTAGAGTACTGATATTTAGTACAGAGGTAGGCACACTTATAACAAGTTATTGTGAATAAAGTGGGCGTCATTCGACAAAGGAGTGTGGCAATATTAGAAAACACTAAATCGAATACTGACACTACTAACTGAAAAAGTACAGACGTAGACACAATTATTACAAATAACTACCGAAGAATTGGGCGTTATTCGACTAAGGGGTGTGGCAGTGTGTAAAAAACTGTATCATATTGACTTAAGGGTGGTAAAATTCATTGTTAGAATGGGTAGAACTATTGAAAACACTATGACAAAGAGTGTGATATTCTCGACAAAGAGGCGTGTCAATATTATAAACACACTATATTTCAGTCAATATTGACATTGGGGTAGTGATAAAAATACAAGAGTAGGTACTGATAAACATACTGACAAAGACCAGAATAAGAAACGACAGAAAAGCATTTTCCATATTATGAGCATAAATAATTGGTGTTTAATTAATTTATACACTTTTTTAATATATATCATTTTCTCTAAAAAGAAAGAAATAAAAACTTTTTAACAAAAAAAAAAACCTACTTCAAAATCACTAGAAAGTAAAAAATAATTTTAAATTACTTTTACTATTTATTTCTTGGTCAAATTTGTATTTTTATAATAAATATATTTATTTTTTTATGATAATAAGAGCTTCGAAGTCGGCGCTAATATAATCAGATTTTTTGTGCAGCTGCAACACACATATAGCATTTTAATTAAGATTTAAGAAAAATTAAGATTACAAATTAATACAGCGTCAAACAAGCAGGATATTTACAAATAAAAAAGTCTTAAATAGAGTAGGGATGGCGAAAATATCATGATTTTACGTCAATGATTAGCGCTGACTAGAAGCTTTTATTATCATAAAAAAATAAATATATTTATTATAAAAATACAAATTTGACCAAGAAATAAATAGTAAAAGTAATTTAAAATTATTTTTTACTTTCTAGTGATTTTGAAGTAGGTTTTTTTTTTTGTTAAAAAGTTTTTATATTTTCGCACATTCTCTGCTTCTGCTCATAAACAGCAAAAACTGTGAATAATGTTGTGCAGTGCCCTCTGTTGCTTGCTGCATTGTATATTACCTGCTCAAAGGCACTATTGACTTCTCAACAACACTATTGCCTTCTCAACGGCACTATTGTTTTTTCAACGGCACTATTGTCTCTCTAACTGTCTCACTATTCGTGTTATTTCGTTGAGAACATGACAAGTTCGAGCACACTGCTGTTTGCGCTACATATTCTGTATCGTGGATTCCAAAGGAAATCTGCGCGGGCATAGCTACAAGCTGCCGACCAGTTAGGATATGGAAGGACGTAGTGTTAGACAGGCACTGAGTCTTGATCAAAAATACCACATTATCCGCAACTGGCACTGTCAAGGCGAGTCGGAGCCGCCTCAAAAGTACCATGTCCAAAACTCCCTGTCTTCTCTAGACTATAAACTTGAGGGGTCTCTACAAAACCTTCTACTCTTTTCGTAGAGTTTGGATCACCACCACATTATTACTGCCCAATGAAAACAAAAGCAGCCTCGGATATGAACCCTTTCTACATTGAGACCACCGCGGTGCACCGTAAACGAAAAACGGACAATAGTTTTCGGATATGCATCTGGAGTGTCCGGACCATTTATCGGAAGGTGACCTTGTACACCTGGCGGTGCCCTGGAAAAAATAAAGGCTGACATCACTGCCATCCAGGAGATGCGATGGAAAGGACAAGGCTGCTCTAAAAGAGCAGACTGCGATATCTACCACAGCTGCCATGCGCAGAAGCGTAAATTTGAATGCGGAGACGTCGTAAGCCAGAAACTACGCCTTCTTGGTTTCCGGTTCACACCTGTTAACGAAAGGCTGGTGACAATCCGCATCAAGGCGAAATTCTTCCACATAAGCCTAATTTGCGCACACGCCCCGACGGAGGAAGGGGTCGATGCTGTCTGCTCCCGGCCCATGACGTGAAAATAGTTCTCGAAGATTTTAACGCGAAGGTCGGAAAAGAAGGCATATTTGGCTCCACTGTCGGTCAGTTCAGTCTCCACGAGACCACTTCGAACCACAGTCTAAAACTAATCGACTTCGTTGCGGCGCGAAACATGGTAGTTAGTTGCACCAGATTCGAACACCTCGATATCCAAAAGGCTGTCCCCGTATCAAAAAACACGAAACCAGATTGATCATGTTGTGATCGACAGAGGGCACGCTTCAAGGTTTCTGGATGTGCGCACATTTTGGGGTGTCAATATTGACTCCATCATTATAGAATATACGCACAGATTGCAACGAAAGCTAGATGCCGATAAGCTGCCATTACAATGGACCACCGAGACTTACTCCACTCAACTCATGGTTAAGTTAAGTTCTCAACCAACCTAAATCTTGCCTCGATGATGCTGGCGGACTTTGGGCGCATATATCCCACTCCATGCGCACTGCTGCTGAAGAAGTCATTGGTTTTCGGCGCCCGCAATCTTGCAACCAATGGTATGACCAGGAGTGTCACGATGCGACAGCAGCAAAATGCGCCGCATATAAAAAGACGCTGCAGTCAGCTGCAACGCGAGCTATGCACGAAAACTATCGCGATAAGAGGAAGGAAGAGAGATGCGATTTCAGATGTAAAAAAAGAGAGCAAGAAAAGCGTGAGCGAGAAAATCGATTGCCTGTACGCAACAATGTCTGAGTTCGGTATACCTACAAAGTTAATAAGACTCTGCAGGATGACGTTGAGCAATACATGCAGTTCCGTCAAGGTAGGCAATGACCTCTCCGAAACGTTAAATACCGAACGAGGTTTCAGACAAGGCGACCCGCTATCATGCGATCTCTTCAATTTCATTATGGAGGGGATCCTACGAAAGGCTATGGTAACATCACAATGATACCATATTCTACAAAGGTGGCCAGCTCCTTGCGTATGATAATGATATCGATATTATCGGCCGAACCAAGAGAGAAATAACTGCTGCTTTCGCCGCTATGGAAAAGGAATTAGCCAAAGTGAGTTTCACGGTGAACGAGGGCAAAACAAAGTATATGCTGTCTGCAAATAGGGATGCGTGGCGTCTAGGCTCCCATGTTACAGCAGGCAAATATAGCTTTGAAGTTGTCAATGAGTTTACATACCTTGGCACCGCCGTAAACAGCAACAACAATGTCAGCCTGGAGATAAAGCGAAGAATAACAATTGCTTATAGGTGCTACTACAATATGCTAGTAAGCAATAAGGTTCCAGAGACCTCTCTTGATCGACAAAATTAACACTCTACAAGACGCTCATCATACCTGTACTTCTCTATGGCGCTGAGGCATAGATGGTATCGCAAACAGATGCAGCCGCTCTTGGGGTGTTCGAGAGGAAAGTTCTTCGCAAAATCTTCGGTCCTGTTCGAGTTGGCGACGACTATCGCATTCAAATGAGCCACGAACGGTACGAACTCTACGACAATATTGACTTAGTTCAGCGTATAGCAATTCAGCGACTACGTTAGCTGGGTCATGTCTTTCGTATGGATGAAGAAGCTTCTTCGAAAAAGGTGTTCGAGGCGAAAGCCGAGGGTCGACGATGAAGAGAAAAACCATGCCTCCGATGGATTGACCAGGCCGAGAAAGCCCTTACGGCGCTTGGTGAAAGATATTGCAGACGGCGCGCGCGAAGCAGAGACGCCTCATGAGAGCTGATAAAGTCAGGCGTAATGCGACCACGGGTTGCCACCTGGTCATGTCTACCTAAGTAAGTATGTAATAAACCTGTGCACGAGTGCGCTTGAAATGCGTTTCAAGCCACTCGTTTGTGGTGCAAGCCTTTGCTATGTTATGTTCTCATCAATGAAATCAAGCAGAACAAGAATAGCAGATAGAACAAGAACAAACAAAAACCGAATCAATGTTATGCACGTTTCGACAAAGAAGAATGCAATGACTGGAAAGTAATGTAAACAACAGCAGAACGCTTGGTGTCATGCTGTGTTCCTTTATTTTTAGGCATAAGGCGTTGCTAAGCAAACAATTAAAAAAAGTAGCAACAATGCAGACATAAACTGTGCTTAATATATATATAAAGAAACAAATGGAGTACAAAAAGGAATGCAAAAAGCGAGCAATCTTTGCCAAGGTTCTGCTGTGTTAGGTGTGATTGATGCATTTTTCGCTGTTATCAAAGTGCTTCGGTGTTTTATAAAACGAACAACATCGTGTTTTGTTAAAGCAAACAGCGAACGTGGTTATGTTTGAAGCCGATGAGTGCTCTGCAATATTCGTTTGTTGTCAATAAATAAATTGGATAAACTCTGCTTGACTAACAGAGTTCTGTTAAGCTCTGAACTCTGCACTGTTGGCTCTACTGTTGTAGAAAAAAAACGAGTGCATTCGTGCAGAGGTTAAGTATGTAAGCATCATGATAACACACCGTTACACAAATCCTTAAAAGCGATGGCCAAATTGAACCAATTTCGATTCGAATTTATTGCTCACCAATCATATTCACCAGACTTGGTCCCTAGCGCCTATTATCTGTTCCCAAACCGCAAGCGGTGGCTCCAAGAAATTCATATCGAATGAAGAATATATTAAAGACTTGTACGTTTCGTACTATAGAAAGCACATCGAAATACTGGAAAACCGCTATATCAAGTGAATCACTCTCATAGTCAACTATGCTAAGGAATATAAAACTGCACAAAAACACGGTGTTTTCGATAAAAATCCAGAGACAATTCAGCTTATGTAGTTTCCTCAAATAAATTAAGGACTCATATAATTTTAGTTGTTCAACTTTTATATAAAATCTGACTACGACCATGGTGCACTACTTTATCTTTTATAATAAGATTTTTCGCTCATTTCCATTGAAATGGTCTACAATTCATGACAGACCACTTTTGCCTACTTGCAACGTTTCTATTGAGCCTGAACTTGAACTACAATTTCCGATAAAATTCGCGCATCGCCACATAAAAGCAAAAACCAAATGTTTTGACATTCAACAAACAAAGTTGTGAAATTTTTACATTTTTTACATTTTTGAGCTATAAATAAATACAAAAATATATTTCGCGGAAAATTTAAAATTTGTTTAACAGTTCATATTTTGTTTTTAATTAACACGTTTGAACAGCATTTACTTAAATTCCTACGAATTGAAAATTCTTTTGCTTAAGTTTGTTCAACGAGGTGAGAATGAAATAATTATTTTTTTTTTAAATCTATTTATATTTATATAAGACTTCAAAGTGCGCATTTCTTTAAATAATATATAGATACACACAGCATAAATTTGAAGAGCAATTTTATATTATATTTTATAGCAGAAAAGTTTTTTCTATACATAAATGGACATTAAATTTAGCTTTCATATCGCCAAGATTTCATTCAATTTTGCTGAACAAAATATTTACAATTATTAAAGCAAATCAAAGGAACGTGTCCTGATTGTTTGTTTTCACGCCCACTCAAAAGAACAGAAACTTATGCATTCATGCTGACGTTCATAAATAAAACTCATACCACACCACTTGGCTATTTCTAATCATGGTACAGTTAGTTATTCTTTGCTTTGTTTTGTAGGAGGAACAACTCATTGTTAACATCATCATCGTCATCGTCATTATCATTATAATAATGGCAAGAGTACTCATTATTGTCAGTACTGAAAGTGAAAAGCGTAGCAATGTGAAATAAGAGTAAAACGTGACTGTAGCGTTAGCAATTGGCAGAAAATAGGGTAAAAAAATAAACAACAAAGGGTTAATTTAACTGCTGTCATAGCCACAAAATTCATAAGAAAAAGCTTCATTCTGAAGCTTCGTTTTTTTTTTTTTTCTTGACTTTTTATACTTCATGAAACAACAAAGGTCAAATTATGACATGAGCTATTAATATTCAGATCAAAATTAATTTACATCCTAAGTATACTCTACTTTGTTTTTAAAAAATGTTAAAGAAGAACAATTTTCACTTCTATGATCGGCAGAAGTTGAAATTAACTGGCAAGCGCGTTTTTTTAATTATTTCCCCGCCAAAATGGTATTGTCTTACTGTGCATTGTTATGGTTTTTATCAGCTTCAATCAACGCTCAGGGGATGCCCCCTATTAATGCGTAAGCATTGTGTTGATTCAGAAGACGGGTAAAAGTTTTATTGGAGGGTTGAAAATTGGAGTAGTGACGGTGGACATTTGTTTTAAATTAATACAGATCAAAACTGCGGGGGAACAGGTTCGCAGGGAGACTATTCCACAATTTTATTGTCGACTGATGAACGAATTCTCTATGTAATGCGAGTTTCTATTGGATATCCAGGCAATATTATAGGGATTAGCCTGGTGTGCCGCTCGAGTTGACCTGGGAAATACTCGAGCTGGTGGAGTCAGATCGTTTACCTTCCGTGAACTCTACCCATGGTAGTACCTGTATTAAAGGTTTAAGCATCCAACATTGCGTCGATGCCCAAGAGAGTTGAGAGAGAATGAAACATGAGCATCCTCTATCAGATATATTGCACGACGTTGAATTCGATCCAGAAGCTCAAGATAATATCTTGAAGCCCCTGCCCAAATGTGCGAATTGTACTTTATTTCCCACCAAATATATGAGGTATAGATAGTGCGAAGATCAGCTGAAGTACTTTTTCACCGTTTGAAGAAACCTAGGCCCTTGGCCGCTTCTTTCGACACATCAAAAATATGATCATTCCAACGAAGATCAGATTGAATCGATATGCCCAGAACGCCAAGAGCGGCTGATTCCACAAAATCTATACCATTCATATTAAGGGGAGCTAAGGGGCAAACCATTCGTTTGTGACTTAACAAACAACACTGGGTCTTGCTTGCATTAAGCTCTACTCTATTAGCAAGACCCCACTCGGAGATTTTTTTCAAGTCGTTAAGGAGTGTGTCGTTCATATTTTGCCTCTTTCTCTAAATCTCCAAAGAGCACTGGCGTTTTTTTAACGAATATGAATGACAAATGCTGCTGTCGTCCGCAAACGAATGGATTGGGTTAGAGTCAACGGCAAAAGGTCGTTGATAAAAACCAAAAACAGAGTAGGTGATAGGACTGAACCCTGCGGTACTCCTCCATTGATGGCGTGCTCTCTGAACGAAGTGCCGTCGACTACGACTCTGATCGACATGTCACAAAGAAAACACGTGATCCACCGAGTGAAGTTATTACCGACGCCAAGCAACTAGTTTCGAAAGGAGCGCTTAAATCCACACTCGATCAAATGTCTTTGAAATATTTAGAGCAACAACCCTGATCTCACCAAATAAGTGAACGCATTGGTTAATTTTTCAGTGAGGAACGCCATACGGTCAACAAAAGAGCGAACCCTTCGGAAACCATACTAACGGTCACTGAACAATTTGTTGTGCTCCAGATAATTCATAAGGTTGAAGTGAATTACACTCTCCATTATTTTGGAGAGTTTTGAACATCTTTGGTACCGGCTGGACATTTCCGACCTTCCAACAAGTTGGAAATACTCCTGTCCTATAAGAGACGTTGAACAGGTTACGCAAAGGCCGAGCCAGAGTAGAAATACTCACTTTTAGCACAATTGGCGGTATGCCATCAGGAACAGAGGCTTTGTTTTTCGAAAATCTTTGGTCATCAAAAACGCATTAAGTCTAGCAAATCCTAAAATTACAACTATTACAGAACTTTGACAGAATACCAATAGCGAATTTTCCAATTTGGCAGTCATCCAAAACGGTGGATAGTCTATACATATGTATATCAAATAGCCTCAAATTATTCATTACTTGAAATTGATTACTTCAAACTTAATAAGCTAGTTTGATGTCTGCGCGGTGGTTAAACATTTTTGGCGATTCAATTTGTTTTTTTTTTTTTTTTACTTTTTTTTTTGAGAGATAAACTAACATGAATACAATTGTGTTTTAAAAATTTGTATCATGTGTCCAACCAAATGGTTCACACAGTTTATTGCACTGTGTTATAGACTTAAAAGTTCACTCTAGTTAAAATAGTCAATCAATAAATTTGCACTGTGAACAAAAACTAGTTTTGAAAATGAGAAAAATTGCAATAATAGAAAGTCATTGACTGATGACTAATTTTTTATTTGCCACCCTTATAAGTCGGAAAGATTGATGAGAAATGGAATCGAAATGAAAACGTATTTGGATTCAAGCGGATTAACTGTACTTATTTGTATTACTTGCTGAAATATCAAATGTTTTTGGGTTAATACAGGCTTTGAAATAAAAATAAATTAAGAACAGAAAGCTAGACAGAAGACAAAAGTTCAACTTGAGCGGTCAAATCTATTCTACGTTATAATGAAGAATAATTTTTATTTTGAGAATTACTATAACATAATTCCGTAAAATGTGAGTGCGGAACGCTTGTTTTTTTTGAAAAATTTCAGAGCATATTTTTAGGCATTTTCTGTTTTGTGATTTATTGAAACTTCAAAAACTTTATATTTTTTGTTTTCATTTTGAAAGTTTCAGTTTTACAAAATATTTTTAAACATATTTCGTCTTACCTACTATGGTTTCCGTTTTTACTTTGAGGCATTTTATGAGTATTTGGAACTAAAAATTATTATTTGAATAATTTAAAATCGAATAAGTGGAAACGGGCCCGTCATTTTTGACGGGAAATAACTAGTATTTAAATAAATAAAGAAACTACATTTGAAGTCAAACTTCTTGAGAATAAAATTACAAGGTCTCTTTTATTTCAAAGTTTCATTTTAAAGGCCGCTTCACATACCGGCCATTCCAAGCCTAATGCAAATCGTGATTGGCTTCAAGCAAAAGTTATGGAGATGCCAATTTTTGATAAAAGTAAAACTATTGAAAATGGAGTCATTTCCAATAAATCATATCTCCGTCAACTGTCATCCTATTTTTGTAAATGAAGTATCTTTAGAAAACTATCTAAAAGCGATTTTGAAAAAAATAAATATTTTTGTAATTTTTTTGCGAGAGTTGCCAACTTTTTGAAAAAAAATGGTATTTGCTCAAAAAGCTGAAAATTATAAAGGCACTTTTTTCAAAAAACCCTAAAAAAACCCTTAGGAGTTAATGTCAGATACAAGTTCAAAGTTAAAAATGGCATAAACTTTGCTTCAGAGAATGCTTTTCTCTAAATGTGATCCTAAAAATGATAAAAAGCTGCCATGAAGAAAAGAAATATATAAAAATATATCGTTCTAGGGAAGAAGACTTTTTTAGAAAAATACTTATCATTATTAAAGACATGAAATATTTCCATTTCCCAAAAGTGAAGAAATATTTTTTCGAAAATGTAAAAATTTATTCTAACTGAAGAAAATTTTATTTTAAAAAGAGAAAATTGCTATTATCAAAAATAGACATTCGTTATCGCAGAAAGATTGGTGGTTTTTTTTTCGAGTGTAGGTAACAATGCATAGCGAAATTGTTTCGTGGAGGTTATTGAAATAAGCCAAGGATTTAACTCAGTTTATCACTTTATTTTTTTTTATGAAGAACGACCCGTCCTAATGTACATAGGATGAATGAATTTTCGGCACGAGTTTCATACATTTCTGACTCCATTATTTTAATTTCTATTTTACAGCAATATAGGTATTAAAGGTTATAACCTTTAAATATTCTGCATTTGTTATACTTTAGAAATCAACGTTTTCTTAATTATTACTATTCATGCTGTCCTTGTACTTGTACAGAAGGCCGGATCATTCTTATATGGATGAAAAAAATGTCAACCGCTCGGGGTCTCAAAAGTTAGAGGAACTCGTTAAAATGATTTCTGTATACTTTTTTTTCAAATCGGAGAAAAACCGCCGAAGCAATTTTGATTCTCCTGAAGGTTTTTTTTTTTTTGATAAAAAAAAATATGTTTTTTGCTTGTAACTTTTTATTTTTCATGGAATGCATACCCACATCTGCTAAAATATTAAATTTCTTGCTTATACCAATGTTCTGATACAAAAAAAATTTAAAACCGCTTTAAGACACATTTTTGATTCAGTATGACGCAGAATTTTCAATATAAATTAATTTAACTGATAGGCCTTTAAATCTCTGCAGACAATGTCAAGCCTCAGAGAGTAAACAATTCATTATAAAAATTAATTTCGAATCATAATATAATTACTCCAAGGTAGTATTGTCGTTTCTGTTGGAAACGGACTTTTGTCAAAAAATATAACAAGAAAGAGAGCGCTCACAATCCGTCATAGCATACAATAAGTTTTCACTGGTCACATTCAGCGTACCCAACAGTTGCCAACTGCTAAGTCAAAACTTGATGCACATAAATATGAAGTTGCGCATTATAATGCATTTCAAAATAGAAAATTTTTAATTTGTCGGTAAAATTTCCATTCGTATTTGATACAAAGCTTGATATATCATAAACTTGACATTTTTTCTGAAACTTCAATACCGATAATAGCGCTCCCCGATGTGTTGCTGTCACAACAGTTGACACAGCTGAATGTGGCCAACGAATATAACAACGAACAGCTGTTTTTGACAAGAGTTCGTTTACTTGTAGCTGAGAGAATCAACATTTGTCAACACTACCTGGTAAAATTATTCTATCATGATTTCGAATGATAAAACTTTCTGCCAGATATGAGGATTGAACTCAGGCTATGAAAAACAATACCAGAATGCCAAACATTGCAAGAAAATTATGAAATCAATTTGTTACACCCAGGGAAAAATGAGGCAAAATTTTTCAACACGACTCCTGTCAATCTAACATGATCATTTTTACACGCAAAACAAGAACAATTTTTAAAGATTAACTCAGTGCGAATAATTTTGCCGTTGAGCGAATTAAGTGACAAATTGCCCCTTATCTGAATGTCCTGCTCAGCAGAAGATATTTTATGTGATTTTGCGCTCAGCAAAAGCGTTCTTTGAATAGAGTTGAATTATTATGTAAAGTGTTAATTATTAACATAACTGATCGTGTTGAATTTCAATAACATGATTTAGTGTTAAAAAAGCGTTATTTTTACAGGATTTTTTTCTGGGTGTAAGACAGCTTCAGGCATCACTCATACTCTCTCTTTCTCTCTCTCTCTCTCTCTCTCTTTCCCCGTGAGTCTTTATGACTTAGGACTTTCTTAAAAATTACCTTTTAACTATGATGACGATCTCATTGAGTGATGTTATGGCCTGCACACTGACGACTAAATCTACATAGCGCCAAACGTCAAATTCTCTTACATGCATTTCTAACTGGCTGAACAGAACGATGTAAATTGTGTCGCGTAGCAATATCTATCAAAAGTAAAAATGTGCTGAACACATTGAGTATGAATAGAATGTGTTCATTTCATGGAGGATCAACTCCGAAAATCCCTCTTGCCTGTGGGCCTAATTAACAATATGGCATTTTTAATAATCAATTATTGACTTTAAACACTATAAAAACATTCTTAAAACAAAATGTTCAATCTAAATCTTAAAAATTACCACTATTAATGAAACAAGTAGTGTCCGACCGAAACCAAAATTTTGGCCGAAACCGAAACCGAAACCGAATTTCGGCCATTTTTGTAATTTTCGGCCGAAACCGAAACCGAAACTGAAAGTCTGCATACAAATTTGTTTTTAAAAACATTTTATTTTTTTTTTTAAATTTAATTAAAAGCTTTCAAAAACAAAACAATTCAAACAGATAATAATAACGTATACATACGATAAATATTCTTTGAATATTAAAGTTCAACTTTAAAATAATAAATAAAGAGATAATTTTTAACACCACTTTAAGGAACTTTTTAGTGTTTAGAGTTATTCGGTTTCGGTTTCGGTTTCGGCCATAT
The DNA here is from genome assembly GCA_958299015.1 of Tetanocera ferruginea. Classification (NCBI taxonomy): domain Eukaryota; kingdom Metazoa; phylum Arthropoda; class Insecta; order Diptera; family Sciomyzidae; genus Tetanocera; species Tetanocera ferruginea. The sequence goes on from OY282641.1 coordinate 38,099,518, forward strand.
TGATGCCGAATAGCCGAAACTGACTAAAAGGGCCGAAACTGGCCGAAACCGAAACCGAAACCGAATATTCGGTCGGACACTAGAAACAAGCCATATAAAACTATGAAATACCCTAAACCCACTTTGCAAAAACAAAAACATTTTTGTAAATATTTTTGTAAATGGGCGTGTCCGTGGGCGGATGAAGCCTATATTTTATATGCATTTAAATGTTGATGAAAAATTTACACATACCAAGTTTTATTGCTGTAGCTCACAGTCAATGCCTTTATTGTGCTTTCGCTATGGGAGGTGGGCGTGTTCATGGACGGACTACTCCCAATTTTTGAACACACCTTAGTTTTGGTATAAAATACATACATACCAAATTTAATTTCTCTATGACAAACATAGCCTTATTTATTGAGTTTTAAACTTTTTGGGTTGTATGGGAGGTAGGCGTGTCCGTAGGCAGATGACGTCCATTTTTCAAAACCATCTTTGTCTTGCCATAAAAAACATACGTGCCAAATTTTAGCTCTGTAGGTTAAACAGAGGCTTATTTATTGCGTTTTCAGTTTTTGCGTTGTATGGGAGGTGGGCATTTCCGTGAGCGGATGACGTCCATTTTTCAAAGACGTCTTTGTGTTGGTATAAAACACATACATATCAAATTTTATTGTTGTAGGTTTACTATGAGCTGAGTTATGCAGTTTTCAATTTTCGCGTTGTATGGGAGGTAGGCGTGTCCGTGGGCGTATGATGTCCATTTTTCAAAACCATCTTGGTTTTGTTATAAAAAACATATGTGCCAAATTTAATTTCTTTAGGTTAAACACAGGCTTATTGATTGCGTTTTCAATTTTTTGGTTGTATGGGAGGTGGGCGTGTCCGTAAACGGATGACGTCCATTTTTCGAAGACATCTTTTTTTTGTATAAAACACGTACACACCAAATTTTATTGTTGTAGGCTTATTATAAGCTGAATTATGCAGTTTTAAATTTTTGCGTTGTATCGGAGGTAGGCGTGTCCGTGGGCGGATTCCAAAAATATTCAATAGTGCAGATCTTTGGGTACATGTGATAATGTGTACCAAGTTTCATCGAATTATCTCTACTCCTTCTTCTTATCCTGTGTATACGGACAACACACAGACGGACAGACGGACGGACGGACATATAGCTCGAATCACGAGGTGACGCTGATCAATAATATATATACTTTTCTATACCGGACTCGCTTCGTTCTATGCGTTACAAACGTTTGCACAAAGTTAATATACCCTGACCTTTCAGGTTTAAGGTATAATAAGATAAAGTTCATGAATAAAACTCCAAGAGAGTAGAACGCTCCTTACTCCTTCCAAAATAATTATACTCTTGCTACTTAAAAACTTAGTACTTTTTAATAATCTTACCTATTATTTACAGTTAATCAAGCTTTACTCTCTTAAGCTGTTTAAATAGCACCAAATAGTAGATATAGCTCAATGAAGAGCTCATTAGGTAGAGATTTAATGGCAAAGTTTTACTTTCAGCAGAGGCGACAGCAATTATTTACTCCCGCTCCACCAGCACCAGCTTCTTCATAAGTTGGCAGCACTTATTTTTTATAGCTTTCATAGCGTTGCCAGCTGGGTAATTTATCATATGCTGCTACTTAAGTATATATTTTACAGCTTATATTGATTTTAAAGATATTAGGTCGCAACAACGTTTTGATTTGAGTTCAGTTGTAAGTGTAGTTGTTGTTATGGCTGGGTTGTGGTGACTTTGTGACCCCAGCTGTTAACCTTTGTTATATAAATTTTATAAAGTCTGGCCAAGTCAATTAAGCACGACATATAACAAAAACCCATATATTTAGAAAGTGAAGCAAGGATAATATTTTTTTTATATTTGCTCACGACACGTAGACAGTTTGGCGGTCATGGCTTTCTTTGTATTAAATATATACACTGATTACAGTTGCAATTGAAGTCAATGTCCTACTATGCAAATTGAGTTAAATGATTGTTTCTCTTATTTTTTGGTTTGTTCTGAGCAATATGCGTTTTTAGTTTATGGTTTATAAATATTATTGAAAAAAAAAAATCAATAAACAGATGCATGTCATTTCGTATAATTGTTTGTTGAGACGCATATTCTTAAGTGTTGATTGTTATTAATTAACTGTTCTGGTAATTTGCATGAATTGACGGATGTGTCTACTTTATTTATGATGTGAAAACGTGTTACCATTCAGCATGAGTTGGTGACATTCATACATATGTATATACAAAAAACCTTCACTTTGCCATGCTGTCAGCCAAAACAATTACTTAATCACCTCACCAGCCACCCACAAGTGTCAAGGTTAGAAAACAACTGTTAAAAGACACACCAAGGATTCTATACATTCAATAAAAAAAAAAAATAAAAAGGCAAGTTGCAAGAAATCCAAAAACAAAAAACCACAAAAGCAACAACATGTGTTCGTGGTTCTGTGGGAAGAAACTCATCGATTTGAAGCAAAAAGTTTTTACAGCAAAACATATGCATAAAATGTGCTTCGTCGAATGGTGTTTGGAATAAGAAACTTTTTTGTTATAGTAGCTCATGAATTTTAGAAGGCTTACGAACAACAGCAACAACAACAAAAAATCCTCACAAAAGTGGGCAAAACAAGCTTAGAGCACATTAACATAAATCAATTTTATGTAAATTTCCTTTTTAAAACTTTAAACAGGTTATGAATTTTCAGGTGGGAATAATGAATGGCTCATAATTTTCACTTTTTGTTGGAAATCCTTACTTTTGATTTATAAAAATAAAACGTTACTGTAGTAACAGTCCCTACAGACCACCCATAAACGCAGATGTTATAAGTACACACAATTATTCATCAGCATATCAGAAAAGCTTTATTTTTGGAATTTATGTATCTATTGCGGTACTTTAACAAAATTTAAATTATATAATTTATTCTGTGAATTTTCGTTTTTCACAGTGTTCAACTGCTTTTTCTTATGTGAAAATTCCTTTATATTTGCTTTTTTATTTGTATCAATGATAACATGATAAATAAATGAAATAATATCAGGATTCAAACCGTTATCTGATGCTACATCAATGAGTCAGAACTGTCAAATTTGTTAGTTCTTTTTGATGCTCAGCGAGGTTGGGTACCTGTTTGACAATTGTGGCTAAAGACGTCTTCAAGTAATTGCCTTATTGTCAAGATATTGGCATAAATAAACCTCAGGAGACACAAGTTCTAATGCCATCTGATACAGAAAGTTTCTTCAATAGAAATTAATTTTTATGACCGGCCACAACTTTCTGCAATAAAGGGAAAAGCTCGGAGAGTAAACAAATAATACCGTCCGTTCGGGGTCGGCATAAAGCCTGTAGGTATAACTTTCGATCAAATATGTAGAAACATTTAATAACACACAAAAGAAGAATAGAAGAATAAAAGAAGGTGGATGCATGCGAAGGGGTAGACTGCCAAAATAGAAAATCTGAAAGCTTGTAACGAACTTTCTAGCCGGGGTTAGCTCGTCGCATAGCCAGGGTTCGTACAAAAACATTTCCTGGTCTTAATAAAAAAATAAAAAAATAGTTTCTTTTAAATTCACTCTTCAAATCTTTTTATTTTCTGATCCTTCACGATTTCCCTTGAAGTCCTTCAAAGTGGGGTCCAGGATATCCGTAGTCCGTTCACCCTTAGAATTACGATGTGTCCTTAGAATTACGATGGACCGTCCGGTATGGAGCCACTCGGGCCAGATGTGAAATTCGGTAGAAGATGTCGTCTAGCTTTTGTTGAACAAAAATACAATCACTTGGATGCTTTTAGAGCAGACCGTATGGTATGAAACCACTCGGATCGGCAAAAAAAAAAAGCTTTCGTGATACCACTAGAATGTTTTTATGGCCGGCCGTCCGATATGAAACCACTCGAGCCGACAAGAAAACACTGTTCACTGTTGTATTTGGTCACTTATTTACTGTCACTGGTTCACTTCTTCTCCTTGGTCACTTCTTCAGTTGACTCACTGATGTGCGCTGCTTGCGTGTTGACTTCAAAAGAGACCCACTGTTGGTTTGCTGACTCCTTTTATCCCCGAAAAGGGAAACGGGACCTGGTTTGTTTCACAAAATTTCTATCTGAACGCGACCTTGAATCTCGCTTGCCTCAAACTAGCGGCAACATTTTGCCCTGCATGTTATTGTTGTCATAGTCGCTGTTTATTGTCCCCTATGTATATTGTTATTGTCACTTGTGGGTAATTCCGCCTGGTGGTGATGATGGTAAGCCACTAGCCTGTCCCAAGCCAGTGAAAAGGAGGAGGGTTGTGTCATGCGTATTTGGACTACGGTTGAATTATGTATGTCACGTAAATGGTAGGTTTCCATGAGCCCTCGCTTTGAGTTGCAAAATCATGGAAGTGGGACAAAAAATCTGGTTATTGTACCTGCGTATCCGTAGCAAATGATATAAAACATACTGCTAGCACGGGGATAGTCAATAAACCTGGAGTAGCCAAGATAATTACTGGTATGAATAAAATCTGATATATCTCTATGGGTATAAGAGTATAAGTGATGAGAACGAACAAACTTCCAACGAAAGGCTCATTTATGCCAGAAAAATTGGTCTCATGGAGCATAATATGATCCTGTGTTTGGACATGCTATGCATTTGGCTGAATGTTATATGTCGGCTGAACCAAGTTTTCTAATTTGATTAAGATAAGGCGGTCAGTTTTGGAAAACAAATAAGTGTTCAACAGTATATTGTTTATACTAAATGCTTATATGGCTTCAAGTTGGTCTAAATTTATTAGACATCCTGAGTAGTCATAAAAATACCCAAAAAGTATCCAACAGTATTTATACTGGGATAATATGATAAGCTTGCTTATCAAGTCATGTGTCTCAAAACTATTAAATTCATTGCCGGTTTTATTGAGTGCTCACTCCAAGGAGGAAATCCCTTTTGCCGGGAGACTATCGTGGGCTGGCCCTTCGGGGAGTATCGTGCTGGCTGTGGTAAGCTTAATGTCGCAAGCTAGACAACGAGTCAGCGTGGCGTTGCATCTCAGTACAACCAGGCTGGCATATCCTATATGCAAGAGATTTTAGATATTTCTCGCTCCTTACCAATGGAGGTGGATTGAATTTAACCTCAAATTAAATGTCCACAATTTGGTACTATGGCTGGCGGAATAGTAAAGTCTTTTACCCGAAATGATATATGGCGCCTTATCATAGTACGGTATAAGTTTTGAAAACCTGATTTCCATAGGGCACTGGTCATGCCCGGAAAATAATTAATTTTTATATGGCGCTAATGGCGATCAAATTCTGCATGATATGATTGAAAAGAAGGGTTGCTCAGTAGAAATTTTGGGTGCTGAGTGCCTGGAAACTGGTCGATAAATTTAATTATATTCCAAAAACCATTGGACTTGAGAAAGCAACTCCTAATAGACATGTCGGCCTTATGATCTTGCATACCGGCCGTTTCGATGGATGTTAGTGCTGAGAATGCGTCTGTTGAGAGTTGATTTCGAAAGTTCATGACTCCTCGCCATGGGGCAAGTAGAGTTAAACCGAACAGGTAGGCATCTACTATAGACAAATGCATATTGTTTGTATGTTTTGCTGGTTTTGCTTTATGCGACTTCGTTATGTTGTTTTGTTGTTGTGCTACTGTGATCATGCCACTGGCTTGCTGTATGTTTTGTTGTTGTTTGATTGCGGGACGCACAGCTGCGTGTTTATGAACAGGGGCGGTTCATATGTTCCAGGGTAGGTTCAGTTTCGGCGGGACCCTCTGTGCAGATGTAGTTCAGAGGAAAATGTAAGGCCTAAATTGGCAAAATTTAGGTTTCCTTACAAGCGATATGTATGTCCGTAAAAATAACATAAACTGCTCCATTATCATGCGTTCTATGAGAAATGACAATTATGAAAGAGAGCAGTCCGAAATCCATCTATCTTATTTTATTCTACCATGGACACATACAAAATATTTTCTAGGCATGGCCTAAAAAGTGAGGCAGCAAGAACACCAATATCAGAGGGCATATTCTCCCAGAAACAGCAAATAGAAGCAAAATTAACTCACACTGTAAAGCAGCGAGGGAATTAATCCTTGATCTAACTTTTAAAACAAAACGTATTGTTCGAAATATGAAGTGGCGTGTAAGTGAAAATGGCGTGGATTGTCAGCCATAGTGAACATCAGGCGATAATTTTTGAAGCAAATAAAAGAAAAACTTCAAAACCCTAGAATAAAAAAACAAAATGGTCATTTCAGCCCTTGAAAGGACTTTGACCGAGCTTCTTGCGATCAATTGTGTTGCGTGTGTTATTAAATGTTTGCACACAATTGACTGAGAACTACACCTACATGTTTTATGCCGACTACGAACGGCTACAGTGTATGTTCTCAAGAAGCTTTAAATGTTATTATTTACTCTCTGAGATTTGCCATTGTCTTCAGAGATGTGGTGAGCGATCAGAAAATTTATTGATGAAAAAACTTTTCGCCGCGACTGGGGATCGAACTCGGGCTCCGAGCATGCTAAGCCATACACTTAACTTGCATGCCACGGTCACCATTCAAGGTGACCGTGACATATTCTAGGGATTGGTGATAAGAGGACTTTTATATAAGGCGTTTGAAAAATGCTAAATAACACTAACTCGGATTCTAACAGATCGCTAAAAACCTCAACTAAGACAAAATATCGAAAAACACCTGTTGACTTTCAAGCAAAGAAGACGACCGTTAAAATATTAAAAGTAGTAAGGCAAGATGCTTAAAATGTATCTGTGACGAAGTTAATATCAAATCTTTGGGTACAGCCTTTAGAATGGTAATGACTAGGTCATACAATTTTGGGTACTTTTGGTGATTAGGATTTGAAATTTTCAATTCCGGGACTGTCGGGACCTGAAAAAGTTCGGGATCCCGAGAACTGACCAGCGTAAAAGCCTTTCCCGCAAATAATGTTAACAAATAAACAGGGGCGCTATAATGGTTTAAAAGCTCCCCGCAAATAATGTTAATAAACATAAAAGCGCTCCTGTTTTCCTTCCAAGAACGTTACAATGCCTACAATTGTTCAAAAAATAAATGCAGATAATAGAACAGCCAGCACACTGCATGAACTGCAAAGAGCCCTCAGTAAAATAGGAGTTCAAAACCGAAGATCCTGGATCCGAAGGAATTCCAAACAAAGCAGTCAAGGTCGCTGCCCAAAAGGAGCACTACATGTTAATTGCATCTCTGGCAAAATGTCTAGAGGAAGGAGTGTTTCCATAAACGTGGAAGCTGCAACACTTAGTGTCCCTACTAAAAGGCAATAAACCACCCGGAAAGCCCTCATCAGATCACCAAAAATCACACTCTACTGTTGATTCTAATAGAACAGTGGTCCACAGTGCGCCCGAGGCAATAGAAGGACTTCTTGGAGGTGGGGGAAAACGAATACAGCACAGTGGTGACATTAGACGTCAAAAACGCCTTTAACTCGGCCAATTGGTTCCATATAAAGTGATCGCTCGCAAGTATAGTCACTATAGTAGAGAAAAAAAAGTGTGGCATTATTATTGGAAACGATGCCAAAGCATATCACACAGTCTGGGGTAGATACAAGCGGATAGTTCCCCTTTGACTCTTTACTTTGATTCATTGAGAATGAATCAACGTTTGTTACTCATAATAGACGAGAAGTTTAAGATGTAACCGTTACCTCAGAATTCCTGATCGATCGGACTACAAACTGAAAGATGCTTGAGGACCACTCTTTATCCGTACAAAAATGCATTTCTTGTAGCCTGACGAGTCTTTATACCTACGAACCAGTCTTTAGATATTCAAAGAAAACTGATAGGTACAAGTTTAGAGTGATCAATAGTACGTCAATATCCCTCCTTTTCTCGAACAATACCCTTCTTACTCCCAGGCATCTTGATTAAGGTGGAACAGCATGAGCTGCCTTAAAAAGCTCATGTCCTATGGGCAAAGCCAGAGGTAAACAAAAACCACCTTAGTGGCATGTCCCAGAGTTATTTTGAACAGAAAGCTTAGCTGGAAATAAAATATTCTTGAGTTTACTAGAAAAACTAACTAAAAACTTAAAAAAAGAAATGGGTAACACCAGAGGTTTAAATCTAGCAATTTCGCATTGGCTGAAGGTGGCTATAGTAAGGCCTATCTAACTGTATGGCGTGTGTGTGTCCAACACTAAATACCAACACTTAAAACCCAGTCTAATTGTCAGAGACTTAGGAAAATAGAAAGGACTATGCATCAGTGGGAGCCGTATGCATCAGTGGGACACTAAGGTCTACTTCCTCAGATGCGCCGAAAGCAATTCTTTATTAAATACCCCTTGATATACTGGGAAAAAAGGTGGTTCAGGAAAAGGCCATCCGTTTTAGAGCTTCCTAGCAGTTGATGTATACTCGCACTCTTCTTTTCTCGGTACTGAGGAGTCAGTTCTTTCAACATCGATTACGTAACTGAAAGGCACTCTATTAAACTAGGCTTCCATAATCCCAACCGAAAGGAACGGGACAGGAATACCAGTAAACAACATTGGCGCTCATCTTTTTAAGGAAAACTCAAAACTCGACGACACAAGGGTGGCCTCTTTGAAACCGCCAGTTTTTCAGACAGACTATTTTTAAATCTACAGAATGGCTCAATTTCAATAGGTTTCGACTACGAATATCTTCATTTTTACGGACACCCAAGCTGCTATAAAATCCTTTGAAGGAGGGTTCCTGATATCATCAAGAGCCTTTTCATGTCACTCGTCTCTACAAGAGATGACTGAAAAAGAATACATTCATATAGTCTGGGTACCCGGGCGCAGGGGACATTCCTGGAAACAGTAGGGAAGGCATGGTGAAAACGCGGATGTTGGATTTGGCAACACTAGGTATGCCATTTGCAACGTGCAAACTGGCTTTTAGACATAATTCTGATAATTTCGCTGATTCAAGGTGGAAAATTTCTACAACCCGTTATATAACTAGGCGGTTGTGGCCAAGGCTAAGTAAAAACCACACTAAGAACCTCATATTTTTAGAGAGGAGGGATCTTGTATTTTAATTGCTGTCATAACAGGATACTGCATTAAAGGTAAAGAAGCTGCAGAGATAAGGAATAGGAGAAGCTTCTATCACATCTCATTAGCTCATGTCTGACCCTCTTTTGTAGACAACAAAAGTATATCTGAAAACCCGTTTTTCAATGATCTTAGGGATCACGAAAAAAGCTGACATCAAGCGTCTACTGGTTTTTACATTTGATACATGTACAAAAACAGACTAATCATATGGTCTTAGTGGGTAGACCTCCACCTTAACCTAACCTAATCTAAACTTATGGTTAGAAACGCCTTACTATTTGATGAGAATGGTGTATAATTACTTCCTTAACAGGAAGTTAGGATATAAAACGGAAGAAAGAGTTAAATATTACAATATCTGCATGGGGGATACCCCTTATATATAGACGAAGTTCTACGACTAGACTTATACAAGGAGTAAAAATTATCAGTCTCGTATATGTCATGGCTGTGGTCAGTTGCTCGGTCTTAACCGACTTCAAAATTTCCTTACTTGTTTCCTGTTAAAAAAAATGTATCAAAATGTCAAAAAATAATATAGAAGTAAGTATAAATTAAAAATATAAATTACTAATATACTAAATTTCAGCAACGATTGACTTATTTTCTACGCATACATACTTCAAGGATATTAAACATTTTCAAATTAAAATTACATTTTGTATGACCTTTTCAAATAACTGTGTTCCTCTTTATAGTTTCTTTAAGTAGAATACTTTCTTCTCTATAATATTATACCAAAAATTAAATAATAGGATATCATTTACTCTAATAAACCATTTTTCAAAGTAAAATACTCTACAGGTTTCCCGGAACAAAAAGTAATAACATATTTGTGAACAGCAGACAAAGGGAATATAAAGCAACAAAGAGTAAGTGGCATGGGTTTTTCGTTTTGTACTGTGTAATTAAATGCTTATCAAATATTAATTCTAAAATGGTAGCCTAAACGGCAAAATATTTAATCCTTAAATCGTAGGAAATTATTGTTAAAATAATTTGTGGTTTTTTGCTTTTGTTTGTTTGTTACTTTTCGGTATGTTTTGTTGTGTTTTTGCCATAGAGGAGAATTTCAGTTAATTTCTCTTCTTGAGCGTTGTTTGTAACATACCTACTCCAATGGCCGCTTACTGTGTAAGGTAGATGTCATTTGTCATTAGTACATGAGCGGTCATAGCCAATTATTGTACAGAGAATTGTATTTAGACTTTGGAAACTTTGTAGCTACATATCACGAATTAGAAGAATATCTCGAATTTACTACGAATCAGAAAGACACCGTAATTAACATGTTGGTATAGAGCACATCACGCTAAATGGATTATAGAGCTTTCCACTTTTCAAATAGCTAATTTATTCTATTGATTTTAAACAGAAAAAAACAAAAAAACAAATTGAAAAAGTTGAATGTACGAAAATTGAAGTTAATTACTTAAAGCCAATCGACAGGTTTGAATAAAAAGCAAACTAAAAGCGAAATGATAAAATTATTTAAAGTAGTTATTAAATAGGTTTTCTCAATATATTTAATTTATGGAGCAAAACAAAACAAGCGCACGCAAATGAAGATAAATCGAAAATAAAGTGAATAGAAAAACAACAAAAAAACCAACATGCAATAAATACAATGGAGGACAATGGAAATGATGACTGTATAAAGAGCAAAACGTGAGGTGAATGACTATCGTTTAACTGTTGTTAACGATTTGCTTTTGTTTTCTGTTTTTTTTTTTTTTATTTTACTCTGATTTATTACGCTGAGGTAAGAAAGTGAAAAGTCTTTTATAAAGACTCGCGAAGTTTAAAGCGGCGTTTTGCCCATTTTTGTTATAAACTGCAAGTGACACAAATATGACTTTTGTATACACTCAGAAAAAAAATCGATAATAAAATCAAAAACGCTAAGATTTTATTTAATTAATTTAAAAAAATTTCATTTTAAGTTTCATTTATATTTTCAAAATAAAATTATTTACTTTTGTCTCAAGGGAGCTAAGAAGTTTTTCTGAGTGTAGATTTATTAAAATTTCATCTTGTCAGATTTTTTAGATATTTCTGTTTAAAATCAAATTTACAAATAAAGGTTTAGAAACATTTTTGGAAAAACTTTACGTTACTAAATATTTTCTTATTTATTTTTCGCTCGACGGCATAACCTTTACGTAAGTCGATTTAATATCATGTGTCTAAGACATATTTTTCGCCACGCACCTACACAGTCTTGTATGGCAATTATTTAATAATATACATAACCTATTTATAAATTTTACCCTTAAGACATCCAGCTTGAATACGCTCATGACTTCGCCTACACGGTGTAAAAATATCCCACATGGAAAGTTTTTGCACAGCTTTATTTTTTCACTTGCACGCACATGTGCACAAAGCAACGCACAAAACAACAACTATTTTAACTTCGTGATAGCCAGATTTAAAGCCAGATTATTTTGTTGGCAACAATTTACCGCATAATAAAGTTCTGCATCGCATTGAAAATAGACTTCACACGGTGCGTGTTTTATTTTTATGTCCTTTAGGGAGAAAAATAGATTTCTTCAATGCTGCCGCCTTTCTAGGTCAGTTGTGACAATAAGAGGGAATAAAAATGAGAACAATAAAATAAAGCTTGCTCGAGATTTAATAAAAATGGGAATTTAAGATCTTTTATTTTATATAAAAATAAATTTTCAACAATTTATAATAATGCAGAAAGAAGTGTTATTGAAAAAATTCAGAGAATTTGTACTTATTCTCCGTTTCTACCTGCAAAGAACACCCCAATCAACGCCACGCAATTAACTGCGCAATTTTCGAAACGTCAGCCACACTGCTCCCTGCAACAATAGCAGCAGCAACATTGGCAACAATAAAGCTCAATTTGCGCCACGAACTTGAGACATGCTTGTTTCGTTGTCAATCGATATACGGGCAGCTATTATGTATGTCGATATGAAGTTCATTTATTTATTTGCCATAGTTGCAATGCAATGTTTTTCCAGTCATTTCGTCTCCATGACGAATAAACTTGATGGTTGTTGCTTTCCTCACAGAACCTTCAAAATGTTATTGAAATTTTGGCCATGGACTTTTGATATTTGAACTTTCAACCAACTAATTATTGAGCGTTATAAGCAGAGGTGATGGAAATACTTGAAAACTAATAGTTTAGCAGTTCTTCGAACTGAAACAGACAACTAACAGGTGTTGCAAAATAATTAATGATTTAAGCTTATAATTCTGTTGAATTTATACTAAACTTAAGGGATTTGTTAAACATTTGTGCAAAGTTCTTAAGTCGTTTCGAATAATTTTTTTCCAACAAAATGGTCCAACTTTTTAATCATTCCCTCAGCTAAGCGTCAAACTTCAATCGAAGAGTAGATTTTTGTCGACTATTGATCCAACAGTTAAAAAAACAACATAACAAGATCTACTCTCTATAGATAGAGTGTAGATCCTTCACATAACCTCACATAAGATAAGATAAGATAAAATAAGGTCAGATAAGATAAGATAAGATAAGATAAGATAAGATAAGATAAGATAAGATAAGATAAGATAAGATAAGATAAGATAAGATAAGATAAGATAAGATAAGATAAGATAAGATAAGATAAGATAAGATAAGATAAGATAAGATAAGATAAAATAAGATAAGATAAGATAAGATAAGATAAGATAAGATAAGATAAGATAAGATAAGATAAGATAAGATAAGATAAGATAAGATAAGATAAGATAAGATAAGATAAGATAAGATAAGATAAGATAAGATAAGATAACACAAGATAAGATAACATTAGATAAGATAAGATAAGATAAGATAAGATAAGATAAGATAAGATAAGATAAGATAAGATAAGATAAGATAAGATAAGATAAGATAAGATAAGATAAGATAAGATAAGATAAGATAAGATAAGATAAGATAAGATAAGATAAGATAAGATAAGATAAGATAAGATAAGATAAGATAAGATAAGATAAGATAAGATAAGATAAGATAAGATAAGATAAGATAAGATAAGATAAGATAAGATACGATAAGATAAGATAAGATAAGATAAGATAAGCTAAGATAAGATAAGATAAGATAAGATAAGATAAGATAAGATAAGATAAGATAAGATAAGATAAGATAAGATAAGATAAGATAAGATAAGATAAGATAATATAAAAGAAGTCACATTAAAAATTTTAAATTTTCATGAAACAGTATGAATTCTAACCAGTCACATAAATCATGAAACACATAAGTCACAAAAAATGTTTTATTATTTAGTTGTATTTTTAAATATAGTTGAGAGAAAGCTATTTTAAGTTTCAAAAATTTTAGGTGTAAGTTGTTGTGTCCTTCAATAAAAAATAAGTGAAAATACGAGTTTTATGAACAGTTTTATGGGTCATTGTATGTTTGCTTCAAGAAGCTCTCTGAGTATGATTACTTTTCCTAATGGGTATCAGGGAAAGAAGCTAGCTGAGCACAAATGAGAAGAGTAAAGAGCAACATGTGGTTTACTGAAGCTCTCGCAATAACAAACGCGTGAAAATAAAACTTTACACTTTCATTAATTATATTTACTAGTATCGCCTGGGGTCGAAATTCGACCAATTTATTGATTGCCTATTTATAAATATATGCGAGATGATCAAAATAAGTTCGAAGCTATAACTTTTCATTGGTTGGAGATATTAAGCTATTTTCTTCAGAAAAATAATTTATTTATTTAATTATTTATTTCAAAAAAAGAAAAACAACATTTTTTTAAAAATTTAATTTTACCAAAAAAATCATAGGGGGTAGCCTTGATTTTTTGATGGCACGGACAGTTTATTAATTTAGTGTCAAGACAAAATAAATTCACCTTAAAGTCGGTATAAACTTTGAAAGAAAATCAAAAATGCAATTTTGAGTTTTTGTTTTTTTACAACAAAAATCATTTTTACTCCATATTTTAAGAATAAATCAAATTTTATGGTCTTTTTTTAAAAGGAATAATTTAAATATAAACAAACAAAAAACGGTATTATTTTTAAAAGTTTATACAAGCTAACTGATTAGACTTAAATACAAAAAAGAAATAAATAAAATATATTCAGAGATGGCGGAGATATTGGCTTCCCAATTTAGAACATTCAATTTGAGACAGTTTTTTTCTCTCTCTTGGCATTTGGTTGAAACACACGCTAAATAACTAACGACAATATTAAGAAAATTCATTAAAAATACTTTTGGTTAGAATTTTGCTGTAACTTTTAACACATTTAAAAGAAAATTTATCAAACTTTTAGAAAAAATGAAAAAAATTTAAAAACCATTAAAATCCGACCAAGATATTCGCATGGAAAGTTAAATTTTTGAGTTCAAAACACATTTTTTGTACAAATTTAACAATTGATGAATGCATAAAACTACATTTTTTTAAGAAATTGTTACTTTTAAAAAAAATTCAAATTCGAGAAACTTAAGAACTCTCTTCCAACTAAATTTCATATCAATCAAAGAGCAGATTTTTTCTCAAAAATTTAATTTCTCTCTTAGAAGGTTGGGAACCCCCTCTATCAGATATATAATTTATATATACATTCTGCACATCTGGACAGCAAAACCTTTCAAATAATATAAGTTTCATTTGTTTTGAGTTTTAATTAATACAAAAAAAGCGTACGACAAACTTTAATGTTCACGTATTAATATATAAGATTATTCAAAGCTTTAAAAAATGCTTATGTTGTTTTTTAGCAAAAATATGATATATAAAATGTATTTTAAAAAAATCGCCCAAGATGTTATACCCTAAACCTGAAAGGTCAGGGTATATTACTTTGTGCAATCGTTTGTAACGCATAGAACGAAGCGAGTCCGGTATAGAAAAGTATATATATTCTTGATCAGCGTCACTACGTGAGTCGAGCTATCCATGTCGGTCCGTCCGTTCGTCCGTCCGTCCGTCTGTCCGTCTGTGTGTTGTCCGTATACACAGGATAAGAAGAAAGAGTTGAGATAATTGAATGAAACTTGGTACACATGGTCACATGGACCCAAGGATTTGCAATATTTTTGTAATCCGTCCACGGACACGCCAACCTCCCATACAAAACAAAAATTGAAAACTGCATAACTCAGCTCATAGTTAACCTAAAACTATAAAATTTGGTATGTATCAACACAAAGATGTCTTCGAAAAATGGGAGTCATCCGCCCATGGGCACGCCCACCTTTCATACAACTCAAAAATTGAAAACGACATAAATGAGCTTCTGTTTAATCTACAGAGATAAAATTTGGCAATTATGATTCTTATAACAAAACAAAGATGGTTTGGAAAAATGGACATCATCCGCCAACGGACACGCCTACAACGCAAAAATTGAAAACTGCATAACTCAGCTCATAGTTAACCTAAAACTATAAAATTTGGTGTGTATGTGTTTTGTGTCAACACAAAGATGTCTTCGAATAATGGGTGGCATCCGCTCACGGACACGCCCATCTCCCATACAACCCAAACATTGAAAACGGAATAAATAAGCCTCGTTTTACCAACAGAGATGAAATTTGGCACGTATGTTTTTTATGACAAAACAAAGATAGTTTTGAAAAATAGACGTCATCCGCCCATTTTCAATAATATTATATTTTTTTTTTTGGGAAGAGTAGGTTTACGATATTTCATAGTCGGCCTTGACCGACTTAAGACTTTCTTTACTTGTTTTTGAGTTTACTTCATTGAATCGTCACAATAAAGATATAATATAAATACCATTTTGGCTGTTTTTTGGGACACCCAAAAAAAAAAAAAATTTTTATAGTGCTGAAATACTTTCGATGTAAGCTTTCATTTTAGGGAGTGTCTTTTATAGTAATTTTTGGTGACCCGCCTTAATAGATGATTCCTATAGATGATTCTGAGATCTGAATTGTTATGGAAGTATTTTTGTACTCGCATAATAAATTCAATAGCAATCACAAATACATTTTTTCTTTTTATTTATGAATTTTTTTATCAGTCACAAACTGTGTTTAAGTGTACCTGATGTGACAATCGACTTTGTCTTTTAACGTTGAAATAATGCCAAAAATTTCAGTTATGATGTTTTTTTATACTTATTTTTATGATTTAATGAAAACGCTTTAACATTTACTTGTTTATTATTTATAACAACAATATAAAAATGGCGTGTTAAGTCATTCTTCCCAGTGTTGAATATAGATACTTAATGTTTATATATTTAGTACGTCTTATTTATATTGTAATTTATTGAGTTACAAAGCGTAAACACTCAAAAATTGCATGAAAACAAACGTTTAAAAAATCAGGAAGTCTGTCTCTATATGGATTAACGTATACATCAGTGATAATATCGGATCATTTTTTAGGGTATTTTTTTACAAAGGCAAATAGTACTTTTTTATTGTTTAGGGTACTTTTTATTAAGGAATGATAAGTGAATAAATATATAAATTAAAACCAATACTTTTTGAAATTTTTTAAATAATCAGGCTTTCTTTCAGGAAATATGTATGTTAAAGTGCCTCAACCTCTATGGGGGAACATAAAATTAACCTTGATCAATTCTAAGACGAATGCACAACATTTTGTTTTGTCTGTAACGATAGCCGCCAGTGAGTTTTTCGTAAAAATATAAGCTCGTGTAGCATTTACAAATAAACAAATGGCTGGACACTAATATTGAAGAATATCTTACTATCTGATCCAAAAAATTTCAAATCTTTGCCGCCTGACCAAAGATATTGTGATTTTTAATGAAAATGTTCGACTTTTTTTTAAAAAAAAGTTCTTGTTCTAGGAACATTTCTAAAATCAACGGCGAATAAATCGTGTCTGGGCGAGAATTTTGGCAAGAAGTTTATTTATTTTATTTATTTATTTATTTATTTATTTATTTATTTAGTATTTCGTTTCCTAATACAAAAGATATAACAATCTAATATAGTATTAGTGAATGTTTTGGTTTAAGATCAACAGAAAAAATATAATATTATTAATAAATTTACTTAAAATAAACTTAAAACTATTACATTAAAAATAAAATAGAAAATAAAAGTGAGGAAACTGAAAAATAGCACAATTTTATATCATAAAATCTTAAACAAGTTCTTTAAGAATCTTTAAGTAATAACATAAAACAAACTTAAAAAAGAAAATATTAAAAGTATTACAACAAAGAGAAATAATTATAGAGTTTAGCTTTGAATTGCACAGGATTTTTAAGAGATTTAGTATTAGTTGGTAGAGAGTTCCACAGACGAATAGAATTTATATAAAATTGTCGTTCAGAAGTTAGAAGAGTGTGCCTTAATTGAATTATTTGAATAGATCTATTAGATCTGAGAAAGCGTAGTCGGTCATGTAAATACTTAGGTTCCTTGTAAACAATTATTTTTTGTAACAACACAAGTGCTTTGAATTTTAATAAATTGTCGAAAGTCATATTGAAAATTTGTCTTGAAAACGTGGAAATGCGATCTGATCGCCTGAGTCCGAAAATGTAACGTGAGATGTTATTATAAATAACGTTAAGTTTATGTCTGCTTGACGAGTCACAATTAGCGAATAATTCACAACCATAAAGAAGAGTGGGAATTAAGTATGTTTTTGCTAAAAGAACCCTTATTCTGTGAGGAGTGAAATGTTGAGTAACCCAAAGTGTACGGATCATGCCGTAAATTTTATCAACGGTGCAGTTAATATGATTATTCCAAGACAGTTTTCCATTGAAAATAATGCCGAGGTTTTTCGCAGTTTCCACAAGAGCAATGTTTGATCCATTGAGAGTCAATGAATGTATAAGGGATTGGTCAATTTTCTTTTTATAAATGACAATGCATTTAGACTTTTTTGGATTTAATCCGTTCTTAAGCGCCCATTCATTTATTTTACAAAGGTTTTCATTGATTTTTTCAACACAATTATTTATAGAGTCTAAGCCACTACTTGCATATAGTTGAACGTCGTCAGCGTACATGTACAATTTACAAAAGTTCAACACTTTGGGCAGGTCGTTAACATAAATAGAAAACAATAATGGTCCTAACAGAGAGCCTTGCGGGACACCTCTTTTAACTGACGACACTAAATTAGACGCAGACAACGAACAATTATACATATTTACTAACTTATAAGACAAGATATCATGGTCAACTGTGTCGAAAGCTTTCGAGTGGTCAAGAAGAGTCAAAAAAGTTACTTTGCTGGCATCAAAATTGACTCTGATGTCTTCAGTTACATCTATCAGTGCCGTTATACAGCTTCGCTTCGGCCTGTAGCCAGATTGTTTATGACTTAATTTTCAAAAATGATTTTTTTTACTTTTGACAAAATTTCAAGTAAAATTCTTTAATAAACCAGAGTACTTTTTTCGGCAAGAAGGTACTCGGGTACTTTTGTAAAGTCAATAGTACTCAAAAAAGTACTATTCCACTCAAAATATCATCCCAGGTATACATGTAACTGTAAAAGGTGGAGTGAAAAGTATCGAGTCTACTTAGGTGAGTATGTAAACTTTTTTATTACTTAGTCATAAAAGTCGACCTACTTTTTCTACTTGTTTCTTACTGACCTAATTTAAGATCTTATTTAATTTTTCTTTAAGATTTAAAAGATGTGAATTATCATTTTAGAGTTATATATAGTCAAATTCAATGCTGACGGGTCAACGAAATTAAGATAATTTGATTCTACCAGTAAATTGAAGATCCCCATTAGCGGTTCATATAACTATTTTTGGGGTAAGCTTTTTAATTAGAGAGATCATTTAATGGGGTTTATAACATACTAGCAGATTACCCAACGCTTTTATGAATCTAACGAATTAACTATGACTCAATCTATACCATCAGTACGAATTAAAATATCCAATATACTATATTTTTCCATTTTTGACAAGGAGCAATTAGAGAGTAAAACTTAAATGTAGCTGTAAAACTGCAATGAGTACGAATATATCGGATATTGAGTGCTGTAGTTATATAGAAGATGCTACACTCCACGTTCCAGTTCTATCCATTTTTCTTCGTGATTAATTCTGATTATATATAACTTTATTTTCAGTATTACTACATTTTGGATAAATTTTTGGATACATTTTTTGGATAAAATATGTCCTGATATATCTACTGATCTGTTATTGCCCGATGTCCAATACCACCCATTTTTTATTTCGAAATAAAATCTGGCACCTCAGAACGAATACAATATTTATTCATATCCTTCAATTGAAAAAATTGGCCGAGAATTCGAAAAGGGGGCGTGGCACCATCCATGCATCGGTACGAAATGTCACATAACATTGAAAAAGTTAACTACATTAAATAAACAGCAAATTTATTTTATAATTCTTAAAGAACGTCTTCTTTAAGAATTATATTTTGAGCTTAATGCCAAAAAATTCATGAAGTAACAGGTTGCTACAACAACAAAATCTTCCTCAGAAGAACCGAGCAGACTAGACCATGGTTTCGTCGGACGCTACTCCGACTCATCAGTAGTCTCTGTGGTTCATGCAGTCCACTAACTTTGAGAAGCTAATAAGTGCAACTGCCGCAAAACCAGAATGGAATTACCGTTGTTGTAGCAACCTGTTACTTCATGAATTTTTTGGCATTAAGCTCAGAATATAATTCTTTAAGAAGACGTTCTTTAAGAATTATAAAATAAATTTAACAAATTAAATTGCCGCAATTTTAAAACTCATGTAAACAGCAAATAAATTACTTATTGGTCATGTCTTTCTACTTCAAAATTGAAACGGGCATTGGAAAACGGTGTGTATAGGCCTAGGAAAGTGCGCCAGGTACCGCTAGTCTTCTAATATATAAAATCAAATGTTTGTCCTTCTGTCTATCTGTCTGTTTCGTATAGGCTTGCGCATCGTTTATCCGATTGAGCTGAAATTTGTACACCGAGTACGTTTCATAAAGAGGAAGATCATAGGGGGCAAAATAGTGGGTGGAAGTATGTGGGCGTGACACTCTATAATAACTCTTAAGCATCTGGACCAATTTCAATGAAATTCGGTACGAAGGTTCAACTGCGCCCAAAATAAAACATAGGCTATAAAAAATTCCAAAGACTTACGCAAGAGGGTGCTTTAAGCAGTGCATTGTTAAGACTCAATAACTCCTGAATTTGGTATGAATATTCAACTGCACCCAAGATAAAGCACAAAATATAAAACATTACAAAGATTTCCGCAAGAGGGCGCCTTAAGTAGTGAATTTTGAAGACTCAATAACTCCTAAACGCCTGGACCGATTTCAATAAAATTTTGTATGAACATTCAACTGAACCCAAGACAAAACACAAAATATAAAAATTTTAAAGAAATTTGGTATGAAGATTTTACTGCACCCAAGAAAAACAGAGACAATAAAAAATTCAAAGGACTTCGCAAGAGGGTGCTTTAAGTAGTGCATTGTTAAGACTCAATAATTCCTAAATGACTTGACCGATTTTACTAAAATTTAGTACATGAAATAATCTGATCTTTCAACAGAATTGAGGCTATTTAAATTTCACATTTAAACTTCCGTGAAAGGGCGCTTTATTTAATTAACGATATCTTGTTCATTCACGTCAAAACAGATGAACCGATTATGATGAAACTCGGTAGGCATTCGTATCTGTTACTGAAATAGATTCTATGCTTTTAAAAGTTCTTTCGACAAAAATCAAGGAATGAGCCGAAGGCAAATGAAGTCACTAACCAAAGACTAACGAAAAAAAAAGAATTTAACGAATACGAGCAGAAGCTATATAAAGATTAACAAAAATCAAACGAACAGTATCGACCGAAACCGAAGTTGAACGAAGACAATCCAAAAATCGAAAACTGGGTGACCATTTTCATCCGAAACCAGAGCTCAGATCGAGACATTGAAGATGTCATTTTTTTGTAATCATGTCCGGCAGGTACAGTTTTACGGAAATTTGACTAAACACTTTCGACGGAGGGAAATTATCAAAAAACGCTAATTTAAAAAATGTTAAAATGAGAGTTGTTTTAAAAATCGTCCCTTTTCTGTGCTCGAGGCACAACCCCGAGTAACACCTGGTTACATCCGCTAGTAATATATGAAAATCACATGTCACTATGTTGCTTTTCGCTAATATCCGAAACCACACAATGGATTTAAATGAAATTTTGTGAATGTGTATGTTTGGTTTCAGCTTGAAAGATACTTTTGGACCCGATAGGTTGTTGAGTTTTGTAAATTTTTTTTTTAATTTTAATAAGACTTCATCACAGATATGAACTTCCTGTCATCACAGGCTTCAATCCAGTTTTTGGGGTTAATCAAGCTGAGACATGTGGTTAATATAGCCAAATATTGTCTAGCCAAATAGCGTCTATAAAAAAAGTTTCAAAATTATTCCATGATTTTTTACAATATAGTTTTTTTTATTAAACTTAAGGTACACTCAGAAAAATATCAACTGTAATATTAACAGTCGGCCGCTGTTATTTCAAAACACTGTTCGATTGAATGATTTGCGTTTAAGTAAACAATTTTCTTTGTTGAATGAACGTTTCAAAGTATTTTTGTGCTGTTAAAATCATCTGTTGAAATATTTTTGTGCTTATATTGAATTGTCAATTTTTTCTAAGCAATAGTTTTTATATGTGTTTTGCTATATTTATATTATCGTTGCCAGTAGCTCAGTGGATGTGCACTAGACTGTCATGCGGGAGACGTGGGTTCGAACCCTAGCTGTGTAATAGCCTAGACACATTGACTGCGGCTGCAACACAACAACACGAGGTGAAAACGAAAATGTTGGCATGTTGTCTACGACTTGATTAATTTGGGTGCAGCACGATAAGCCGTATTTTCATATATTTTTATTATTAAACATCGAATAATCATTAAAAAACAAACATTTAACACAAACACAATGAGAATGAACAATAAAAAACACAAGAGAAGCACGAAATTAAACGAAAACATTAACAAATGCCGATGTTCTTACTCTTGTCGCACGTCAAAATAGAAAAAGTTCTAAATCGACGACAGCAACATTGCTGCAATGACGCATTGTCGTTGCAACATTTTCACCACATTCACCCCCATAAGAAAAGCATGTAAAACAAATTTGACGTTTGACGCAATGCTGCAGCCGCAGTCAATGTGTCTAGGCTATAAGTATCAAAAATTGTAATTTAATAATTGAAATAATCACCCCTATCTTTGAAACCGCGTCGAGTAAATATCGTCGTCGAGAACTCACTTTCACCAGCAGCTCGTCGTCGAACTCATTTCGACGATAATTTTCACTTCCGACAATAGAATTTCACCCTATCATTGAAAACGCGCGACCAAACTGCTTTATCGGTACTCTCAATTTTATGAAGCTTGTCAATTATACTTCAAAATAAATTTTTATTTTAAAAAAATTGTGAATGAGAATTTTTAAATTAAACGTGCTGCCTCAAGAAAGAAGCTTTTCAAACACATAGCAAGCTAATATTGCTGCATTTTCTGCAGTAAGCATTCCATAAAGCGCGGCTACATTGGTATCTGATTCTGCAAGCGTTGCAAGCTTGTTTTGCCGCCTGGTGTACTCCGCCAACGTTGCGTCTTTCGCTCAACTGTGCTACGTCTCCGCGAAACTTATTTCTGATGGAATATATGGCGATGGCTCAAATTTAATAGTTGCTGTGCTTTTACCTAAATATTCGCAAATTGGTCTGCTATACTACGACCAACTTGCCCTATCATTCAGTTTGGTGATGGTTTGGATGGAAGATGTGCATATTATGGATGCATAAGCGTATCTATCGATCCACTTAAAATTTTTAGTCACCAGCAGTATCTTGGTTGTACACATCTGCCTAGGTGTACATTGCCATCATTGCGGCTTTCGATCCCTCAGGTAGCTACGTCTTCGCGAAACGAAGGAACAATAACCGCTAATTGAAAATTTGGCGATAACGCTTAATATTGTGATTTGTTGGTTGCTGTACCTATACCTAAATATTCGCAAACTGGCCAGCTATACTACCACCAACTTTACCAATCATTCAGCTTGGTGATAGTATTGGATGGTAGCTGTGCACATTGCGCATGCATAGCACATCTATCGATTGACCTAAAGATGTTAGTCACCATAAATAATAAATCTGCATCTTGCAAATTTATTGACTTGTGTTAGGCCAGCTATGATCATCAAGTATGCCAGCTATGACCATAAAATAAAATCTGCTCTCATTGACACGTCATGAACAATGAGTCCATATTCGTTTGTTTCAGTTTTTTACCTAAAAGAAGTTGTACAGAGTAAGGTGGAGAGTTGGAAATTCTAAATGGATTTCTTTCTTTTTGTAATCCATATAATTCATTTTATAACTATGACTACAGCTTAGTTACCCTGCTGTTAATGTTGCGACATAAAAAGCCAAGTATAGTTAAGATATTCCATTAAATTGGTGTATCCTAACGAATTTTGGACGAGATACTCCCAAAAGCATTTCTTTTTTAACTGGCTCTTGCAAAACCATGCAATATTTTGTTATTACTTAAACCACCAAATGTCTGATACATAAACCTATGATCCATCTAGATAGGTTAATCCTAATACCTAAAATTGAAGAGAAATTTATGGCAAAGTTCTACTTGCCAGAAATTCATTTCATCTGCTTGAGAGGTGAAATCAATCCGCTCTCAAATTTTTGTCGACCAAAATTTTGTATTTTTGTTCGACGACGTTTGTTCAATAATAGAGTGATATATCACTATCGATAAAACAGTTCGTTCGACGTCGAAATTTAAATTTTCAAAAATAGAAAATATTTGTTTCGACGCTGTTTTGAGAGCGAGCGCGGGTTCAATGATAAGGGTGAATAATAATTCTGTTTCATTAATTGTTTGGTCAAAAATAACCTTCAAAATAAAATGCTTACAATCTTCCAAAAAAAAAACAATTGAAAATTTCATTCTTTATTTAAAAAAAACATAATTTAAATAAAAAAAAAATTTTATTGGCCTTGCCGGATTTGAACCGTGGACACTCGAGTACTAGACGCACACGTTAGCACACTCGGCCATACATGAACTTTCAAACCAGTGATCAAATTTCAATAAATAAGTTTTTATACGGGTTTCGAGTTCCATAGACCAACAGTCAACCGACTGTTGATTTGAAAGTTTCATTTGTTGGATGGTATTTAACAGTGAAATCTGTTATTTCAACCCATGATTTGTTTGATAAAACAGCATTTTTTCCCTGAGTGTACTAAAATTAAAATTGTATACCCAATTTTTTTAAATTGAAGTACCTACAGCCTTGAAAACTCATGGCACCAGCTATATAAAAGCTACTCCAGGATATTTAACCGCGCAGTTAAAAGGTTATACCTACGTATAACTCAAATTTGAATAGCTATTTCTATATAAGACCAGTATCTAGAAAAAGTTGTATTTTAAAAGTAGCAAAATATGTAAAATAAAGGTTGTACCAAAACAGTTGGTGAATTTGGGATGTATTTTAAGAACTGGATAAAAGTTGTGCTCTCCTTCGATCAGACTCTTTTACAATATGAAAAGTCAACAAATTTGCGAAAATAACGGCATTCTGACAACCATTTTTCAATACATCTTAAATAGAAGTATGTACTCATTAATTTCCTAAAAATATTAAAATTTTTCATTTTCAACAAATTTTATAAAAAACTTATTTAATCGTTCATCTAAAGTACAACCGCTAACACCGTTGAATTTCTATGTTTATTTCATTGATTAAAATGAATAATTTAACACTGCTGCCGCAACGCATACCGCTGCCACAATCATGAATATTTTGTGTGCAAATTATTTAATCAGGTTATCTCTACCGTAAATGAACGGTTCATTTGCGATAAGAAGCGGCAAATTTAGATTAATGTGAACACCCTAATTGAAGGCTAAAACGAAGCAAGATCAAGTAACGATGATATAAGTTGGAACAAAAATGAATGCATAATTTGGAGGTTGATGGAAAAGCTTCAAAAAAGCTTTCCCACGTCGTATGAGAAATATTTTTTTTACTTTATTAAATGAATTAGTTACAAACAAAAGATAAGTGTTACGTATACGACATGACAAAGAATGCAGCTATAATTTAATAATAAATTGCATTAAATGCAATTTTATTCGCATTATAACAGCAAAACAAAATTTATACTGATAGCTAATGTTATTTAAAAAGATATAAATTAAATTTTTCGTATACTTAATAAAAACATTCCGCCCAATATTATTAAAGAACATAACAATAACAAATGACGCTTATTTATTTAACCTTGGCGAAAACAACCAGGCACCAGCTATCGTTTAGCACAAATGCTGATTTTAAAACATTTCAAAATATACATAGCTAGCTTAAATAAGTTTGTTTGAAAATTGCAGGAAGGAGAAGAAGAACAGCAACAACTACTTGTTGAAATATTATCACTAGCAGGCTTGTGTGCCTCGTTGTTTGTTTGTTTAGATGATGTCGCAGACAGTTGACTTCCGCAGATATTTATCAATTTATGGTTTAGCGAAAAGAATACTGTACTCTGTCTGGTCTTATCTTATCAGAGTACATATAAATATTAGAATTTTGCAGCCCTGGCCAAGTGACATGCTGACATTTGTCGTCAACTCGTGCATAAAATTAAATTTTAATAAAAAAATAAAATTCCGAATTGGTTGAGAAAAGGTTCGAGGCTGAGGCAATAAATAATTGAATTTTATTTTAAATTGTATGCAACCTTTTTAGCAAGCAGAAATATATGTAATGGTGTCAACTTTGATAACAGCGTTTGACCATAACGGAAAAGGTTTTATGAAGCAAACACCGATAACCTGTGAGTACTGAGAGGTAGTGAAAAAACTGAACTTTTTGATCAAAGTTAAGCAATTTGTGACTAATTCAATTTAAGCTAAAAAAAAAATAGTAACTAACACAGGGAATTTCCCCAACTCACGCTTATTTAAAAATTTCGCATATAAAATTTATGCCTTAATCTCTTTCGTTTTTTAATATGATGTATATATTAAGAAATGTCTACAATATTTATTTCACTAGAAATCTTATCTTCTTCACTTCATTGCCATTCAATTTTGACATAAATTTTGACATTATGTGTCAATAGTTTTTCCTCGTTCTACATAAATTTGTGTGTCAATAGAATAGTTTATTAACCTCTTCAATGTTATTGAATGTTCTAATAGCTTTTCATTCCGTTATTAAATTTGATGATTTATTTTTTTTTCGAAAAACTCAAAATCTAGAAGGTTATGTTAAGCAATAATTCTTCGCATGACGCATTTAAAAAAATTTAGTAAACATTTTCAAACCAAAACAAACAACAACGCAATTTATCTAAAATAGCCGTCACACAGCAGTTGTGTCTGCTTTCGCTTTTAGCCAAAACAACTCATATATATTTATATAAATATATTTCACTTTTCTTATTTTCATAATAAAATTTATTTATGTATGTCTAAAAAATGTCTTACACAAGATTTTTTTTTTTTTTTGCTA
This sequence comes from Tetanocera ferruginea, assembly GCA_958299015.1. Classification (NCBI taxonomy): domain Eukaryota; kingdom Metazoa; phylum Arthropoda; class Insecta; order Diptera; family Sciomyzidae; genus Tetanocera; species Tetanocera ferruginea. The sequence goes on from OY282641.1 coordinate 38,126,166, forward strand.
AACTTTCCTAAAATATGTCTTTTGAATATATAACAACAATCACTTGAAACACTTAAATTATGTAATACAGTGTCTTATACTTAAACTGATTACAATTATCTGCATGTTCGGTTTAAAGAGTACATTTGAAAGCTTGAAACAAGCCCAAATGACATACATACAGACAAAACTGAATGAAAGAGGCAACAACATCGAGTCATTGACCCACTCAAAATCGCAGCAGTCTTCAATGTTTTGTGAAATATAAAAACAAATGCAAAAATCAACTTCAAACAGAGGGTGATGTCAATTGGCAATACAACAAAATAAACAACAAAACAAAATAAAAAACTAACACCAAAAATACTTAATTTTTAAGTGCGGTCCAAGAGCTTACCGAAGAACGAAACAAAAATCGTATTTATTGTCAAATCACAGTCAAGTTACGAAGGCGTTTAACAAAACCTGACCTCGCTGAGAGAAGGTTCAAACATAGTGACTTTGTTTTTTCTCTCTAGATATTAAGCATTTCAAAACGAGTTAGTAGAACAAATTTCTTGTCAAGTCCTAGTATTATTGACAACATATTTTCAGACATTTTTGTTTTATTATGGACGGTACTTTAAGGCAGTGACGGACTGTGACCTAAAATTGGATTTGGAAAATTAAGACACGTCCAGACATTCAACCTACGAAAAGAATAAAAAAAAAACCACAGTAGATTACTGATGTCTAGGTATAGCGACCCATTTAATAGCATTTCTTGACTGCTGGTAGCATGTTCTGTACATACATTTTTTTACTGTAGCCTTCCTTATTACTTCCTGAAATATTTTGCATTAAACGCAAATATATATATGTAACCAGCTGGTACCCGGCGTGTTACTGCCGTCCTTGTCCAATTCTTGTTCCAGTTTGCCAATAGAAGGCCATCACTATCAATATTCTGTGGCCACCATTTCTATGCCTATTAAATGTAAAAAGTTGTCTTAAAGCGGAGCCACACTCCAATGCCCGTTTTAGTTTTACAATACCAGAAGACCACCAAATAGTAACTCCATTCTGAGTTTAAATGTTCTGTGACTTTTACTTCCATAGCTATTCTATATTTAAAATTTGAATTATATGGGCGGAGCCATGACCCGTTTTCCAAAGCCCGTGTCTTTTTTATAATTGAAAAATTTGGCCAATCAGTTACTTCATACAGAGATTTATTGTTCGATGATATTTAGTTCCAAATCTATTCAATATAGATCAATATAGATCAATATAGATCATGGGTGGTGCCATGACGGTTTTTTAAAGATGGCTTAAATTTGACAGTCAAAGGGCACGTCTCAATAGAAAGTTTTTACTAAGTTTTATTGATGTGTATTTCATAGACGAAAGTAACTACGAAAATAAGTGTTCTTGAAAAAGTCCCACGCCCCTCGAGGGTAGGAAGGTGAAAAATAATTTACGACCTTTTCTCATACCAACCAAATATTTTTTAAAAATTTAATAAATATCGGTGCAGCCGTTTCGGTCGGAGGAGTTCAAATACTTACACCGTGACACGAGATTTTTATACTCGTACTGCGTAGAACCCACGAACACCCCCACCACCCATACAACCCCAAAATTGAAAACTATATAAAGAGGCTTCTGTCAAAGCTACAAAAATAAAATTAGATATTTATTCATTTTATAAATAATAAATAAATTATAACCCCACCTCCCACCTCCCTTATAACCCCAAAATTTAAAACTTGTATAGAGTTTAAGAAGAAACAGAAGAGGCTTCTCTTTAAGCGACAGGAAAAAAATTTAGAACACACCTTCGCCTAAGAACACACCCACCCACACACCTTGTTCGCCTAAGACCACACCCACCTCCCATACCATAATAGTGAGAGCTGTATAAATAGGCTAATATTTAAGTTTCATAACTAAAATAGGGTGTGATATTCAGGTACCGTAACTGTTATGAGTCATAACTTATGACTTTCTTCCAAAAAGTCAATAAATAATAGTTACTAGTAAACCTGTTGCCCGAATTCGAGCAATTCAATAAACATTTAGTGTTAGAAACATTATAGACGTTTAATATATGATATTCTATTCAAGAAGTTATTATACTCAATAACGATATATTCAGTATCAATAATGATATAAAAGATCATTATCTGAATGGTTTGACTTGAAACGCACGATCTGACACTAAATTTTTAATGTAACTGTCAAAATACGAAGACGGACTTACACTTATATTACTAATGAGAAAAACATTATTACTATTCGTAAACATCACAGCTTAACTCTTCCAGCTATAAAACATAACTAATTTAAAAAAAAACGCAGTGAAAAAAAATTTAAGACATAATACTAAGAGATATTTCAGAAATTAATACAAGGTACTTACAGAACACTTACAACATCGATTTATAACACCTTTAGATGAAAAAACGCCAAAAAACCCAAAAAAAATTTCTTTTTGAAAACTGTTGAAATTTGACTGAGTTGTTTGCTCGGAAAGTGGAATTTTTGATTTTGGAACTGCATTTTTCGGACAATTGACATTTGAGGAATGCATAAAAGATAATTTTGGTTAAAAATTTTTAGTTTTGAAAAAAAATTCAAATTCGATCAATTCATAAGCTCTTCTCAAACTAAATTTCAAATCGATAAAATAACGGATTTTTGTACAAACATTTTATTCCTGTTTTAAAAGGTTGGGAGCCCCCTGAAGTGAAATCACAATTTTTAAAAGTGGTTTGCACATATACAGCCTAAACCTGATTTAATGACATCTAAATCGATAGAATCGGTCCATTGGTCTGGGAGGAGTTGAAGTTGCAATAAAAACCTTAGCCTATTAATTATATAGATTTTGTGTTCAATTTTTTTGGTCAAAAATAGGAGTTAAAATTTGGCTTTTATTTTTTCAGTCAAAAATATAAGTTAAAATTCGACTTTTATTTTTTCCAGTCAATAAAAGTTAAAATTTGACTTTTATTTTTTCAGTCAAAAATATAAGTTAAAATTCTACTTTTATTTTTTCCAGTCAAAAATAAAAGTTAAAATATGACTTATATTTTTCCGGTCAAAAATATAAGTTAAAATTTGATTTTTTTTTTGTTATTTTTTTTTAAATTTAAAATAAAAATTTTTCATAACAATATGGTTAGTTTCTCACGATTTTTCACTTGTTTGAAAATGATCTCTATTAGGGCCAGTTTTTCAGTGCGGGTTTAAACTCTAGTCAAATTAAACCTAGGTTAACTCACCAAAATTGGACGTTTAAGCTCGGTTTAAGCAAAGAAAAACACATCATACGATAATTGAAGTCAATTCAACTTAAACGAATGCTACAATATCTAGTTAAACAGAGTTTTAACATCACTTTTTGGTGAGTTAATCTCGGTTTAATTTGACTCGAGTTTAAACCCGTACTGAAAAACTGGCCCTTAATGTTTCAATATTATACTGTGCAACGCAACTTTCTTAACAGAAATCTAAACCACTTGAAGACGAAAACTAGATGAAAAAATAGCTTTCTGCAAGCCAAAACGCATACAAAATTCCTTAAATTTATTATTTTTCCAGAAAAAAAACTTAACATAAGTTATTTTTTTACACCTTTTAACCGAAGAAATAAAAGTCAAATTTAAAATGTTAATTTTTAGCGCAAAAAAATTTAAATCTTAACTTTTGTTTTTGATCAAAAACATAAAAGTCAAATTTTCACTTTTATTTTTGACCGAAAAAATAAAAGGAAAATTTTAACTGTTATTTTTGACTCAAAAAATAACAGTAAAATTTTAACTTTTCTTTTTAACTGAAAAAATAATATTAAAATTTTAACTTATATTTCTGACCGAAAAATAGAAGTCATATTTTAACTTTTATTTTTGACTGAAAAAATAAAAGTCAAATTTTAACTTATTTTTTTGACCGAAAAGAAATCGGTCAAAAAGTAACTTTATTTTTGATTTTTTTTACAAAAGTCAAACAAATAAAAAGCATTTAAGATTATTATTTCTTAGTTAACAAGCATCGCACTGCAATTTTCAAATATTGAATAAACAAATTTCGTCTGACTTTTTGAATTGAAATTCCGAAAATAACTGTTATTTTCGTTCCCTGGTTATATCAAAAAAGAACTTTATATCAAAACTGAGGCATATTACAAAAATTGGCGCCAACTATCAAGAACACGCCCACCTCCCTCAAAATGAAAACTTTATAAAGAGGCTTGTCTTTAATTTACAGGAAAACAATTTGATATGCAAAAATCACTATCTTCATCAGAGATAGAACTTTCTTGTTTCTTTTTCGATCCTTTGTTTGCTGAAGTTTTTTCTTTGCTGCTATCGTTTTCTTTACCGTTTTTTTTTTTGTGGTCCTCATCTGAAACTCTACGCAATCAGAATCATTCATTGCGAACTTCTCTTAGAGTTAACGTGGTGTTTGCTTAAAAGTAGTAGCTATAAGTAGTAGTAGTAGTTTTCACGCTGTGCATACGATATTTTATATTCTGATAACAGATAAAACCGAGACGAAGTGAGGATTTTAAGGTTAGAGGGACATCAATAAATTCACAACACCTTTTTTAATCATTAACTATGAATTGACAACATTTGGATGCAAAATGACGCCTCATTAGCGATTTTTTACATTTCCCACTTTACCGCAAAGACGGTTTCTTACTTTACCCCGACACAACATTTTGCAAAAATGTGAGCGTCATTTTTGTACAATGTATAAATGACACGAAATTCTTTTGCATTATTCAACTTAAGGAATTATTATTCTATAAGGAATACTTTGAGTGTACTTAAAATAGGTTTATCTCGATGTGCAAACTTGGGAAAGAGAAATTTCGAAATCATTTGAAAATTGTCAGAGAGCACAAAAAAGTTACTGCACGCGTCGGTATACCATAAAGATTCGCTTACCGTCATAACTTACAGATGTCAGTAGCGCATGACAACAGTACTTTGATAGTTTGCCCGGGAAGTCCCATTTCCCACTTTACCCCACTTACCCCTACTAGTTTTGTATAAAAATATAATAAAAAAGAATACAAAATACAATCAAATACATACATTTAAAATGTTATTTCCGTAGTTATGTTTCTAAAAATAAACATTTCTATCTTAAAATGTTATGTAAAATTTTTAAAAGTTAAAAGTAGAAAGGCGAACCCACCATTTGAACCAACTGCCGTGAGATAAGCCTTCTTAATATTGCATAAAATATTCTATGAAGCGCATTGTGTGAAAGACTGAAGCCCATCGGATGGGACCTTATCAGTATGACTTGAAACCTGAGAAGTACCCCATCGACCAGATATTTACGCTGCGAAAAAATTTGGAAAAGAGCTTAGAAAAACAAATCGACACGTATTGTCGATTTCATAGCCGCTTTCGACAGTCCAATATGAAATCACCTATATTCCAGCATTTCTGAATTTTGGTATTTCTTTAAAACTAATTCATCCCAGCAAGATGACACTGAGCAACACCAGCAGCGCAGTGAAAATCGGGAAAAAGCTCTCCCCTTCATTCCATACCAAACGTAGTTTCAGACAATCTCGTGTGACTTTTTCAATTTAATGATGTAGAATATCAACCGAGCCGATAATCTGAGACGTAGTGTTACGATAAGAGTATTGCGATACTGGCGTAAGGACTTTGACCGAGCTTCTTATGATCAATTGTTTTGTGAGTGTTATTACATGTTTGCGCACAATTGACCGAGAACTAAACCTACATGTTTTATGCCGACTCCGAACGGCTAAAGTTCATATTCTCAAGAAGCTTTACATGGCATTATTTACTCTCTGAAGTTTGCTCTGAAGTTTGCTCTCTGGTGACCGATCAGAAAAATTTTATAATTGAAAAAACTTTTCGTCGCGACTGGGGATCGAACTCGGGCTCCGAGCATTCCACGATCACCAATAACTTTGTAGCCATTGGGTTAAAAAATGGTTGCCATTTGATTAAATCATCAAAACTAAAGTTATCGAAACTAGCAAATACTAAGAATATCTCCAACGAATTTGATAGTTTAAAACTGTTTTTAGAATTTTGAGCACTCACTAATGTGTGAAGAGCCCTTTGTGCGCCGTCTTAATTTTATTTATTTAAATTTTTTTCCTAACTTTATTATGTGGTAATAACAGCTAAACTCATTTTCAAAATTTCAGTAGAACATTTTTAAGACTAAAATCGCTACGTATAACAGGGCTTTTGCTGTTCAGCTTTGATGGCCTCAAACATTTAATTTTCAAGGTACAACCATAAAAATGTGCGTTCTAGTGTATTTCGTATCGAAAAAACGCAATGAAAGTAATAACCTCATTTTGTCATAACTCGACTTTAGCAGTCGACACAGAATTGTTTCTTGCAAAGATATTATTTACAAAAACCTGTCAATCGCTGCTTAACATCTTTATTTTTTGACCGCAACTGTAAGTAAGTTTATTTGTATATAAAAAATTAAACTTGTTACCACAACAAACGTGATACAATAAAATTACTTCATTATTCGAACGACGTGATTCATATAATTAATATTTTATGACCAAAATACACTTCCTTGTTATTCATTAAGGCTTGCACTACAGTAAATACTCGATAATCGATTAATGCTTATGGGCAAGAATTTAAATGAGAGAAATAATATATGAAATAGGACTTTCAAAGAGTAAAATTTGAAATAATACTGATTGTGAGTATAATTTTAAAAAAAAGCAATTCAATTTAATAAAATAAAAACTCAATGTAAAGTATAATCGATCTAGAGATATGCATATCATATAATTAGCATGATGCCAAAAAAGGAACTTTTTTTAACTTTAAGATACAAAGGTGTAACTATACTCATTAAAGAGAGTATAGATTTAGCTTCATTTCGTAGTACTCCAAAATATCCTTGCATACAGGGTGCCTGATAACTAGATGTTTGAAAAATATCTTTTTTTTTGAGGTGTTGTCTTTATAATCTTTTTATCCATTTTCCTCGTAGAAAATCAAACATTTTATAATTTTGTATTATTCAAAAGGATATCTTCTTTACAGAATAATGCTCTATACTGCAAGTTTTAAAATACAAATTATAAAAATAGTTGTTTTGAAAAATGCAAGAAAATTGCACTTTTATATTTAAAATGCCATGAATATAAGAAGGAATCAGAAAGAGTCGTCTAAGCAACATTTGTTAAGCTAATGGATATCTAAATTTTCACAGAGTGGCTTTACGATATTTGCAATGGTTTTGAAGAAAAATGAGCTACAAAAAAAGTTCAGTACAAAAAATTATGATTTTGACTCTTTTTCTGCATCAAATGCCAACCTAGCCGCTCAGCGCCTACAAAAATTAATCATAAATTAATTTTTATTGATGGATTTTTAAAAAATTCACCGAGTGGCTTTAAGTTTTTCCTTACCATTGTTGAGAAATTAACCTTAATATGAAGTAAGGTTTGGAAAAAAAAAATTAAAAACAACTAGAAAAACAATTGTTTTTTGCTCAACATTTGGCATAGAGTAGAATCAAAGTTGGATTAAATGTTGTTTTAGGCCCATGGGGACAACGCTCAATGTGTGTATTTATGTATACGTGATCAAATAAAATCTTATGTGGAATTTAAATTTTTAATATTGTATATTTTTAACTTCAGTTTTTAAACCGATTAAATACAGTTACGTTTGTTATATAAAGATGCTTAGAAAATGACTTATAAAAAAACTTGTAAATTTTCTTTGTTATACATAGATTTTTTTTTTTTTAAAACACGTACCTTAAACATTTTTTCTTAAATAACTCTTTTGTTTAAAAATCATTTTTAACAAAAAAACACGTTGTTGAAAAGGTGATGAAATCTTCTATTTGGTCAGCAAATAAATTTAGTAGAAACTGCTTCAGAAGATGTCGCTTTTCTTATTTTTTTAGAAGGATCAGCAGTTTTGACATCCAAAAGTCAGAATTGACATTTAAAATGTCTTACCAAAATATGGGCTTTACAGTCAATTTTCAACTTTTAGAAGTTTTTAATACAAATTGGTTAGTTTAAATATCCAAATTGAGCTCTATCGGAAGTAACCTTTACAAAGCTTCTAAATTACCACGAATAAAAATGACAGCCAAGTCCCTGAACAAACATTGCTACAAGAATATATCTTCACCATCTTCAACAGTAAAAAAAACTTTTTCTAAAAAACGCTGTTTTGGCATCATGCTACATATAATAGGTATGTTCTAACTATAAATGAATTTATATTGAGGTTTCATTAAATTAATTATATAATTTTATTTAACTTACATAAATTTCAAAACGTTAATGCTTCTAGTGTTTATGTTAACATACCATTTCAGTGCGTTAACCTTTTGGCACACAATTTATTCTAAGTTTCATATTTAAATTCTAGCACTTCATAAAAGCATTATTAGACGCGTAAAAAGCTGAAAGCAAATCTAGGTAAAGAATTGAATAATGTATTTTAATTTTATTTTAATATTTTATTGTTTTTAAACAAACAACTTATCTTTATAGCTTTTAACAAAATGTTCATCGGCATTTTTGTATAGTTTTATGTTAAAATTTATTAACTATATAAATACATTATCAGGCGATAAATCTTTGGAGTGTAGAGAGAAAAATCAAAGAACATTATGAACATAATTTGGTTAAAATTTTTTGAATAAATTAAAAACGAAATAAAGCATCGTCATCTTTGATTAGATTTACGTTGTTCAAGATATAATCAATTTGAGTAATAACATAGCCATTTGGTTATAAAACCAGCCTAAATAAGCTTCTTTAAATGTCATACATGATGACTCAAAAATTATGGTTTACGCATTGTTGCGAATATATAACGTAGAGTTAGTATACAAAGATGATGGTAATTTAAGCTTATAAGTAAGTATATTACAAGTTTATTCGAAACTTTTTAAACTAATTCATAAAAGTAATTGATTTTCTAACAAAATTGGCAAGCGGTTCATTGCACTTAAGAAAAAAGAAATTTACTTATTTACGATTTATTAAAAAAAAAATAAAAATTATAATGGAATAGTAATGATTGAGGACTAACCCAAAAACGCGAATCCCCTTTTAATCAATAGAAAAATAAACCGTAGTAAATCTACAAGAAATAAAAGCAAACTTAGATGGATAGAACAATTCTTAGAAAGTCCAAAGCTGACCCTTTCAAGTCCTTGCGCATTATTATGAACGAAATAAATGAGAAGTCTGGTACTCATATTTCGAGTGAACTTTTAAGAAAACGTCTAAATAAAGCTGGACATTTTAGTGAAATAATGCCCAAAATAAAAACTAAAATAACTCCCAAAATAGTATGGTCTTTAAAACTTTAAATAATCCCCAAAATAAAAGTGTAATTTAGGCCAAAATGAATACAATAATGCCCAAATCAAAAATGAAATAATAACCAAAATAAAAAAGTAAATAAAGCCTCGAATGAATTAAACAATGCCCAAATCAGAAATTAGTAATTTCCATAATATTTTCAAATATTATGGAGACATGAAATAACGCCCAAAATTTGTATTAAAAACATTGGGGTCTTATTTTATTTCTGATTTTGAAAATTATTTCGTTATTAAAAATAAAATTAAAATTAAAACAAGTAAAGAAAGTCTAAAGTCGGTCTAGGCCGACTATGGAATACCCTAAACCCACTTTTCAAAAACAAAAAATTTTTATTGTAAATGGGCGTCTCCAAGGGCGGATGAAGTCATATTTTATTTGGATTTCTGGTGCTCCCCTGTTAATGCTTTTATAGTGTTTTCGCTATTGTGGGTTGTATGGGAGGTAGGCATGTTCGTGCACGGATTACGCCCAATTTTTGAACACATCGTAGTGTTGGTATCAAATACATACATACCAAATTTTATTTTTGCAGGTCAAAAATAAGTTTATTAATTGAGTTTTGAATTTTTGGGCTATATGGGAGGAAGGCTTGTTCGTGAGCGGATGACACCCATTTTTCGAAAACATTTTTGTTTTGATATCAAATACATGCATACCAAAATTTATTTCTGTAGGTTAAACATAAGCTTATTTATTGAGTTTTCAATTTTTGCATAGTATGGGAGGTGGGCGTGTCCGTGGCCCTGATCAATAATATATATACTTTTCTATACCGGACTCGCTTCGATCTATACGTTACAAACGTTTGCACAAAGTTTATATACACTGACCTTTCAGGTTTATGATATAAAAATTTAATAAAGCTCACAATTTTGGATTTTATTTCATAATGAAATATTAGCCATCTGATGGGGAAATCTATATCAGGGATGCCCAGCGCCTAACTCTTTCCACTCTTTCTACTCTTTACAACAACTTCGATGTTTTCATGATTGTTGTAATTCGACAAATTCAGTTTGAAGAAAAATCTTTGCTTCTTATTGCTTTGTTGTTTTTTAAGAGCCGTCAAATGACGCTTCTTGCATTTGCATGTTGTTGTTTTTGTGTGTTCAACAATTTAACTTGTGCGCTTGGGCACGGTCAGCATTCGTGTTGTTGTTTGTATGTATTTTTTATACCCCCACGCGTACTGCGTAAGGGGTATATTAATTTTGTCACGACGTGTGTAGCACCCAAAAGTAGGCGTGGTAGGTATGGAAAAGTATATATATTCTTGCTCAGCATCACCACCTGAGTTGATTTAGCCATGTCCGTCTGTCTGTCCGTCTGTCCGTCTGTCCGTCTGTCGACACGATTACAGCCGTAATTTTGAAGATATCGTCATGAAATTCGATATTTAAGCTTTTTTTTAAAAAACTAAGGTCAAGTTCGAGAATGGGCTAAATCGGATGAAAACCACGCCTACCTCCCATACAACCCCAAAATTTAAAACTCAACAAAGAAGCTAATATTGAAGCTACAATACTGAAATTTGATATATGTGTGTTCTATGTCAAAACTAAGATGTCTTAGAAAAATGGGCGTCATCCACTCACTAACACGCCCACCTCCCATACAACCCCAAAATTGAAAAATCTATAAAGAGGCTAATATTAAAGTTACAAGACGAAAACTCGGTATTTGTGTATTCAATGTCAAAACTAAGGTGTGTTATAAAAAGGGGCGTCATCCACTCATTAACACGCCCACCTCCCATACAACCCCATAATTGAAAAATCTATAAAGAGGCTAATATTAAAGTTACAAGACGGAAACTCGGTATTTGTGTATTCAATGTCAAAACTGAAGTGTGTTATAAAAATGGGCGTCATCCACCTATTAACACGCCCACCTCCCATACAACCCCAAAATTGAAAAATCTATAAAGAGGCTAATATTAAAGTTACAAGACAGAAACTCGGTATTTGTGTATTCTATGTCGAAACTGAGGTATGCTAGAAAAATGGGCGTCATACACAATCTAACACGCCCACCTCCCATACAACCCCAAAATTTAAAACTTTATAAAAAGGCTTATATTTAAGCTGCAGGAAAACAATTTGATATGTATGTATTTTAGACACATAAAAATAATAATATCTCTCAAAAGCTCATACAAAAAGCTCTCCAATTTAAGATTCTTCCACCCTTAAGAATCGGCCGTGGGGGTATTTTTACTTCGGCCAAGTCGAAGATATACCTTACTAGTTTTTTTTTTGCTTGGGCGCTGCCAGAATTCGTGTTGTTGTTTTTAACATGCTCCATTCTTTGCACTCTTTACAACAACTTCAATATTGCAATGATTGTTGTAATTCGCCGAATTAAGTTTTCAGCTTCACCCTTACTTCTTATTACTTTATTGTTGTATTTGCGCACATTGAAGGATCCGTGTTGTTGTTTTGTGTGTTCAATATTTATGAACTTTTGCGCTGGCGCAGATGTAGGTTTTATGCGTGTTGTTGTTTTATGTATTTTTATTGTTAGAAAAATTATTGTGCCACGAATCGAAAGATTTGTTGTTGTTGTTGGCTTTTTGTTGTAATTAATGTAGCACTCTTCAAATAATTTTTCTGGGCATCACTGATCTATATAATTAATAGGCTAAGGTTTTTTTTGTGACTTCAACTCCTCCCAGACCAATATACCGATTTTATCGATTCGGATGTCATTAAATCAGGTTTAGTCTGTAGATGTGCAAACCACTTTTAAAAATTGTGATTTCGCTTCAGGGGGTTCCCAACCTTCTAAAACAGAAATACAATTTTGAACAAAAATCTGCTATTTAATCAATTTCAAATTAAGTTTGAAAAGAGCTTATGAATTGGTCGAATTTGAGTTTTTTTCAAAACGAAAAATTTTTACCAAAATTATCTTTTATGCATTCCTCAAATGTCAATTGTCCGAAAAATGCAGTTCCAAAATCAAAAATTCCAATTTCCGAGCAAACAACTCCATCAAATTTCAACAGTTTTCAAAATTTTTTTTGTTTTTTTAAATGTTTGTTTAATTTTCTTTGAAATATGTTGGCAATTACGGTTATTATCTTGCCAAATGTATTTTTAATGAATTTTCTTTAAATTGACTTTACTTGTTTAACGCGTATTTTTATCAAACGCCAAGGCAGAGAAAAAAACTGTCTGAAATTTTAAGTACTATATTTGGAAGCGAATATCTCTGACACTTTTTAAAAAATTTCATTTATTTCTTTTTTTTATTTAATTGCAATTAATTGACTTTAAAATAATTACAAAGTTTTTACCGTTACTTTATTATTTATATTTTAATCATTGCCTTTAAAAAGAGTCCAATAAAATGAATGTTTTCTCAAAAAACCAATTAAAAGTTATAGCCACGAATCTGTTTTAATCATCCTGCTTATCTATATAATTAATAGGCTAAGGTTTTTTTTGTGACTTCAACTCCTCCCAGACCGATTTTATCGATTCAGATGTCATTAAATCAGGTTTAGGCTGTAGATGTGCAAACCACTTTTAAAAATTTTGATTTCGCTTCAGGGGGTTCCCAACCTTCTAAAACAGAAATCAAACTTTTGAACAAAAATCTGCTATTTAATCAATTTCAAATTAAGTTTGAAAAGAGCTTATGAATTGGTCGAATTTGAGTTTTTTTCAAAACGAAAAATTTTTACCAAAATTATCTTTTACGCATTCCTCAAATGTCAATTGTCCGAAAAATGCAGTTCCAAAATCAAAACTTCCACTTTCCGAGCAAACAACTCCATCAAATTTCAACGGTTTTCAGAATTTTTTTTGTTTTTTTAAATGTTTGTTTAATTTTCTTTGAAATATGTTGGCAATTACGGTTATTATCCCGCCAAATGTATTTTTAATGAATTTTCTTAAAATTGACTTTAGTTGTTTAACGTGTATTTTTATCAAACGCCAAGGCAGAGAAAAAAACTGTCTGAAATTTAAAGTACTATATTTGGAAGCGAATATCTCTGACACTTTTTAAAAAATTTCATTTATTTCTTTTTTTTATTTAATTGCAATTAATGGAATTTCAAATAATTCCAAAGTTTTTACCGTTACTTTATTATTTATATTTTAATCATTGCCTTTAAAAAGAGTCCAATAAAATGAATGTTTCCTCAAAAAATGTATTAAAAATTGTTTTTGTTGTAAAAATAAAAAAATTTCAAATTTGCATTTTTGATTTTCTTTCATTGTATATAGTTTATTTAAGACGAATTTGTTTTTGTTTGACAGAAAAATTAATAAATACTATGTGTCATCGAAAAAACAAGGATATGGTTTTTTGCTCGAAATTTTTTTTTTTTAAATGTTGTTCTTATATTTTTTAAATCTTCAACAAGCTTCAAAAACAACATATTTGAAAAAATTTATTTATAGCTTCAACCAATTAAAAGTTGTAGCCACGAATCTGCTTTTTTTTTGTGACTTCAACGTGAAAAAGTTTTGAATTTTATGCTATTCGAACCAATATATTTGTATGATCAGTCAATCCATCCCATCCAGATTTAGATTAAGATTAAGATTTTATAGCATTTATAATTCACGCACAATTAAAATACTTATATTGTAGATATTAATTGTCATGCGTCGAAATTTATTTAACTATCAAGGGCGCGAATAGAAATTGAAATATTACAAATTAAACTAAATTATGATAACAATATAATAGAGGAAATAATAAAAAATAAAAATTTTCAATGCTTTTTCCTTCTATGTTGTTGGTTAATCGTCTAATAAAAATTGCAAAACTGACAGCATAAATTTAACCTTACCCACCCCCTCCCGTTACCGTGAAATACACGTTCATAATAAATAAACAAACATGAGAATTTTTCAAACAACACTCCACGTGATCAACACAAGCAATGTAAATATGTATGTCAGTCTTGTTTGATCAACAGCTGTATAGCTACTTGTATGTAGCCGGAAAGGCAATTGCATAAAAATAAAAACAAAAACAAAGAAAAACTATAACGAATACAATAAAAACAAACAGAATTAATTAAATGTGAAGCTCATTTAGATGCAACAGACAATTGCTTAAGGCATATGTTTTGACAACAGATTTGCTTTTATCATATGTTATTTTTTTTTTTCAATAAAATACAAATAAAATAATCACTAGGTTTAGTTGTATTTTTGATAAACGAGTTTATTGCAAATACAATGCGTCTTTTAGATACTCTCAAGTCATTCCACCCAGAAGTCAAGTTAAGCTATTCAACATAAGCTAGACAACCGCCGATAACCTTCTAACTTCTGATTTTTGCTTTGCTTTTAACTACAGCTGATGATTGAAATTATCAACACGATAAGAATGTTTTCACAGATACTGAATTGTATTCAGTTGTTGTTTATTTTGTGCAAAATTTCGGTAAACAAACCAATTTGCAAATCCATAAAATATTATGGAAATTGTTTGTAGCCATTGTTGTTGCTTTTGTTGGCGGAAATAAAAGCTTTTTATTGCTAATCATTTTATATTAGTGGAATTTTTTCTAGATTTTTCTGTTTTGCAACTTAACAAATATGAAGGTAAAAATACTAAAAATACTGTTAAATGCTATATAAAAGTCAAAAAGCTCTGCCACAAATAGAGTTTTGTTTTATTTTACGTACAACAAAAAAGCTCAAAGTATACAATTTTTTGATATTTTCAACACTGTCATTTGCAAAAATATTTCTTGCTTTGCCTATTTTAAAATGTCATAAGATGACATTTTTGGATTTATGTGTATAAATTTGGAACACGTCATGCTAAGCAGTTAAACTTAAGTTGATCACTAAGCTTTAAAGTTTAAGCAAACAAGAGTTAGCAAAAAAATAACCAAATTTAGGTTGACTAAGATGCGAATTTGCTATTCATGGTAATTTTGTCTAAACTCGAAACTCAAATTTATCTTTTCTGGTTTACTCATAATAATAAATAATAAAGGATGGGTCATATTCTTTACAGAGCAAACAGTCGAGACAACTGTTCCGTTGGCAGCTACAACTTAATAGTTGATGTTAATGAAAATTTTTACCGAAAATTATTACACATTATATGCTTTCTTAAATTTGTTTTACGCCAAAGTTCATATTTCTGTTCAAATAAAAAAATGGCAGGATTTAGCACCAGAGCATGAATCTAATATAACTGGCGCCTGGGGAAACAATTTTTGGCGCCCCAATGAAATAATGAAAAAAATATTATATATTATATATAATTTTGAATATTTAGTTCAAATAATAATAATACACCTTTTAAACATTCATACAATTAACAGTATGCACCAAAATCAGAAAAATTGTCTGTACTCGATAGCTCATTATATTTTTTTATAGATTTGGGGTCTCTAAACACGAAAATGACAAAAAAAGTTTTTATGGTGACGTGTTTTTTAAGGTTTTTTTTTAAGATTTTCTTGCTTTTTTCTAATATAGATGCATATATTTGAATATATCTTGAACATTACTTGTTCGACATTAATAATCACGCTTATCAAACTAAGCCTAATCAAATTTCAAATTTTCTACATGTTTTTTCAACAAATTTTTACATTTGGATAAGTAGCTTTGCGCTTTCATAATTTAAAAATTCATAAAAAATCGAAAACTTGAAAAAGTGGTTAATTTTACCATTTGATCTTAAAACTTAATTTTTAATAGAGAATATCGTCAAAAGAAATTTGTGCAAAATTTGGTCAGGAGATGCATTTGAGTAATGACACTTAGATTCGACAAGTATCTAATATTCAATGAGTTAATGAAACAAATAGAATTATAATTTAAATCATTAAAATAATACTTTTGATACTTGCATAGTCAGGATGTGAACCTATGTCCTCAGCATACCAGTCTAGCACACTTCCACTGAGCTATTGGTAACGATAAGATAACTGTAGCAAAACATATTTAAAACTGCTTATATTAAAAAATGTCAGAAAATCTTGACAAAATATGTTAAAACGTTCAATGCGGTTTCTAGAACATTTCGTATTACTTTTGTATTTTAAAATGTGCATTTTTCGATTTTGTGTGGAGTAGAATGTTTTTGAAAATATTCATTTTACCTTACTATATCATAGCAACACGTTCGTTTTTGTTTTTGAAACGTTTCATTTTACTTTTGTATTTAAAGGTATGCGTTTTCATCGTTGCATGGCGTATAATATTTTTAAAATATACATATTACTTATCGTTTTTAAAATGTGCGTTTTACTTATTTTTATTTTCTCAGTGTATTGTATTTTACATTTATTGATTTATTGATATTTACCCAGCAAACATTATGAGTCTTTTATGACTCTTTTAAGACTCATATTTATCCGATAAGAGCGTGTTTCCCTTCCTGGAAGGGCACACAGATCTGAGTCCGAAATATGACTCTTATAAGAGTCCAAAATATGTGTGTTATAAGAGTCAGAATTATGAGTGTTTTCGGAGTCTTATAAGAGTCATATTTAAGAGTCGTTTATGACTCTTAAAAAACAAAAATTATGATGCTTTTATGACTCATAATAAACAAATATTATGAGTCCTTTAAGAGCCTTTAAAGACTCTTATTTATGAGCTCATAAAATGCTCATAAAAGAGTCTTATATGAGCGTGTTTCCCTTCCTGGAAGGGCACACAGATCTGAGTCCGAAATATGACTCTTATAAGAGTCCGGAATATGTGTGTTATAAGAGTCAGAATTATGAGTGTTTTCGGAGTCTTATAAGAGTCATATTTTAGAGGTTTTATGGCTCTTAAAAAACAAAAACAATAGATTCTTTTTCGTTTTATAATTATTTGTGTTTATTTTAAATTCTTAAACCATAACATATAAATTTTATTTCATCGGAAGTTTCGATCTCTTGCATAATTTCCAAAGTGTTGACTTTACGCTGTGTATTGAAATAACAAATGCTTCTGAAAAATTGTATTTAACAAAGCTGTTTATCGAAAAAGTTGCTCTGAATTATATATAGGTGGCTTGGTGATAATATGAGCGCTCAGAAAATCATCATAAATATGAGCTTTTCAGACTCATTATTATGTGCGCTCATAAAAGGTTCATAAATAAGAGTCTTTAGTCATAATAATGTACGCTCATAAAACGTTCATAAATAATAGTCTTTTCGGAGTCATAATAATGTACGCTCATAAAACGTTCATAAATAAGAGTCTTTTAGGACTCATAATTATGTGCGCTCATAAAAGATTCATAAATAAGAGTCTTTTTGGACTCATAATTATGTGCGCTCATAAAAGGCTCTTAAATAAGAGTCTTTTAGGACTCATAATTATGTGCGCTCATAAGAGGCTCTTAAATAAGAGTCTTTTAGGACTCATAATTATGTGCGCTCATAAGAGGCTCTTAAATAAGAGTCTTTTAGGACTCATAATTATGTGCGCTCATAAAAGATTCATTAATAAGAGTCTTTTAGGACTCATAATTATGTGCGCTCATAAAAGGCTCTTAAATAAGAGTCTTTTAGGACTCATAATTATGTGCGCTCATAAAAGGCTCTTAAATAAGAGTCTTTTAGGACTCATAATTATGTGCGCTCATAAAAGATTCATTAATAAGAGTCTTTTTGAACTCATAATTATGTGCGCTCATAAAAGATTCATAAATAAGACTCTTTTCGGACTCAAAATTGTGAGCGCTCATAATATCGTCAGAAAATACCCTCTTTTAAGAGTCATAAATATGAGCGCTCTTAAAAATGTTTATTGGGTATTGATACTGAAATAGTTATAGTTATTTGAATTTTTACTCTCAGGTTTGGAAAACATCTTCTCCATACGAGATTATAAAGGTAAGAAGGTCTTATGGAATTTCAAATTCTATTTCTTTTCTACTACGAAGAAGCATATTGCAGTCACATATTTCGACATGAAGATCTTTTCCATTTAAATCTGTATTATGAAACTCGTCCAAAATTTTACAATTCTTTTCAAGATCGTTATCCGGATTATACTTAATAAATTTTCAACGTCCAATAAATACCCAAATTTAGAATTAAGATCCCTTAGTCATGTAAATTGTGAACTTATTTCTTGCTGCTGATCAAGAACACTTTTCATAACGCGAGATTTTTGGCTTTCTGCGGAAAGGCCAACATTTCGAGTCAATTGTCTGGGTATTTGTCGGCGACATTTTATACGGATTGTTGTATCGATTCCACATATTTTACAAAGATTCTTAGCCTTTTCGATAAACTATTCACAAATCTTGTTTCGAATTTCTGCAAGTTCAGTCGCCAATTATTTGAGATCATGGAACGCTTCTCTAAACTTCATTTTAGGACCCCTTTTAAGCTGAGCTGTACACGATCTGATTCTCTTAAGGAGTTCATGCCAGAAATGGACTAAAGTTATGATATTTTAATTCGGTTTGTTTTACAATAAGATTGTAGCTTCATTTCTGGTGCCACTCGTGGCAGTATTTTCATCTGCTAATTTTTTTAATACAGATTACACTAATTCTAATTACAGATTCAAGTTTAACAGTTTTTTTAAAGCATTTTTTAACAATTCGAATATGTTATTTTTTTTCTATAATTCTTTGTTGAACGCCAGATATGTGACTTGACATAAAGGCAGCATTATCATAGCATTGTCCTTTACAGTTGGATAACTTAATTATTGAATTAATTAAGTTAAAAACAAATTTTTTTGTTTAATTTTGTTTGTCTTAAGAATGATTTGGCGACCCTCTGCGAGAGTCTCCCGGGGCATTAAAGACCCTGCCCCCTGGCTACACCACTGAAACAAGAAACATTTTCCAAGTTCAATTAATAGTGTTCTAAAAAAAATTTTTAAAAAAATACTTTTTTTGACTAATTTATGTCCAAAACATGTGACGGCATTAGAATAAGCATAAAAAGTTCTTGAAACTTGAGTCACACAACCTGGAAAAAACATTTTTTTCGAAATGAATAAAGAAAAAGGGAAAAGGTATAACTAAATATATCGAGCTTATAGGAGACTTTGTTGAGAAATAAAAAGTTTTTATAAAAAAAATATCTTTAATTCAAAAATTCACTGACCTATCGAACTGTCCTGGTAGAATTGACGTCCAACCCTGCATTGACGTAAATAAAATCTGATTTTCCCTTCCTAAGAGGGTTAATCAGAATAAAAATACAAAAACATGAATTGAAATTACCACAATTTTTCAGTATCATTTGTTTGTGATACCGATGTCAGAATATGAGTTTGAGTCGACACATCGGATTAAGCTGAGCTACTATCAGAGGAAACCAAAACACAAAAGTTTGCCTTCAAAGAATGAGGGTTTATTCTACATTTCACACAAATTCGATTTTATTATGAAACTCTGACACATCTGACGCATCTGTCACAGAAAGTCAAATGCAACAATCAGCGCTCACCCTAACATGGTTTTATGAATATTAGTAATAACTTTACTGCAGCTATGCAACAAGTTGTTGTGAAAAATAAACCTGTGGGAGTGGTTATTTTATAAGGTATTTATACAGATCAGTTCAGAATATTTAAATATCTTATAAAAGCATATGTCATAAGCTTAAAAAAGGTGCGACGTAATCACACAATTTATTTATATTGTTTTTTCTACTAAACTTAAGTTAAAGGATTAGATCATTTTGTATTTTGAGACTTTCATACTAAGTATCAAGTCAAGACAAGACAAGGAATTTCTGAGAGCTCAAAATTTTGACTCAGAATTCATATTGTAGATTTTGTGTGCACTCAAAACTATGAGTCACTATGTAAGAGTATTTATTATGAAGCTTTTATGTACGCTTATATTTTGAATCAGAAAAGAGATTTCATAATGTAAATGTTATAGACTCAATTTATGTAGGCTCAGAATAATGACCATTAAGAGTTTTATTTATGATGGTTTTCTGAGCACTCATAGTTTTTAGTGCTTTAAGACTCTTTTATGACCAAATGATGACATATCCTTAAATGCTTATAATTCACACTCTTTTTTGAGTCAGAAGCGACGTGTGAGACTTTTATTTCAATAATAGTAAACATATTGCCCGAATTTGAGAAATTCAATCAAAATTAGATGTTAGAAACACTAAAGACGTTTAATACATGCTATTCGATATTCAATATTATTACTATTCGAAAACATTGCAGCTTAACTTTCCAAACTATAAAACCTAAGTAATAATAAGTAGAAAATAAATTCAAGACAACAAATAATACTAAAATATAATGAAGAAATTAATTAAAAATACTTACAGAACACCTATGACATCTATTTATAAGACCCCAACAAAATTTTTTTTCAAAAACCGTTAAAATCCGACAAAGTTGTTTGCTCAAAAAGAGAAATTTTTGCATTTGGAACTGAATTTTTCACACAATTGACATTTGAGGAATGCATAAAAGATAATTTTGGTGCCAAATTTTTTGTTTTGAGAAAAATTAAAATTTGAACAATTCATAAACCAAATTTCAAATCGATTTAATAGCGGATTTTTTTCCAAAAAATGTATTTCTATTTTAAAAGAATGGGAATCCCCTGAAGCAAAATCACAACTTTTAAAAGTGGTTTGCAGATCTACAGCCTAAACCTGATTTAATGACATCTGAATCGATAAAATCGGCCCGGCCCATTGGTCTGGGAGGAGTTGAAGTCATAAAAAAACCTGTAGGGGAATTCCCAAAAAATTTATGTTAGCATACTGTTAACTTTAACTAACAGCATTCGTAGTTTGCAATAACGTTTGTCGTATTCCCAAAACTGCACTTAACGACACTTTTAGTAAAAAAAGAATTCACAATGAAAGCCACAAACAACGTTAACATATTTCGAAACACTGTTTATTTTTACAAGTAAAAACAAAGCCAGTTACTGAGCCTATTTATTATATATATAGTCACGAAAACTACGGGGAAAGAAAATTTCCGAATATTTTAAGTCATCGCTTTAAGAAATTAAATGTCTATTTCGTTTAAAATTCAAGACAGGCAGTTCCTTGAAAACAGTCTATAGAATATTTATACAAATATTATAATCTTGAGACCCGAAATTTGGTTTAACTTTTTGTTTTTAAATTAACGTATAATTTTGAATTGAAATATAATAGTGCTAGTTTGAATTCTGTCCTGTAAAATATGGGTCCGATTTTTAGTTTAATTTCAGGTTAAAACTCAAGTCTGACTGGTAAAAGCCTGAATTATACTTTAGGTCTAAGTATCGGTTTGAGTAGGAGAGGCCAGAGTGAGTTTTCGTTATGAGTCAAAAAATATTTTTATATATGAAGTTTATCTACATCTGAAGAGTCAGTATTATGAATGATTTTGAACTGAAAGAATCAGAATATTTATTTCATATGAATCACAAAAGCATAATTATTATTTTAAATAGATATGAATCTTAAAAAGCCGTAAAAAATTTAAATTGTTGATCTTAATGTATTTTTTGATAATATTGTTGAGTCCACTTAATAATTATAAACTATTATTAAGTTAACTTGTTAATTATTTCTTTTATTATATAAAATTACCGAATGCCCCATCCAACATACTGATGAAAGCTTTCCACTATTTACTATAAACTATAAAAATTTTTTATAGTCTATGAAAAATTGTTATTTTTATAATTAATAATTATTATAATTACTATTTTTAAAGACTATAAATATTAAACTATAAAAAAAGTTCAATAAAAAGGCAATTTTTTCCACTGTGTCGTAACGAATACATTATTTAATGAGCATAAAAATTGAAAAAGTTCCGTTGCAATTTTTGTTAAATTTTCAATGTCACGTTATTGTTGTAAACTTGTTATTGTTGTTAATAAATAAATAATAATGTTTGTGTGTGTCCAACATTAATACAAATTTCATAGCAGCTGCATGTGCAAACAATTTGCACAGAAGAGCGCGCGCTCAAATAAATGAGCTAATATTTACATGAGCTACACATGAGCGGTAATTAAATGTTTGCAAACAAATGCTTTTGCTACATATTTATAAATATATAAGTATTTATTTTTATAAACAAACAGACCCAACAAGACAAGACAAATTTCACTCATACCACCTATTTATGTATTTATATACAAAACAAAAAAAAAATAATAAATAAACGTACCAATGCGAAGGCCAATTTTAGCTTTCGTTGTAAATTTTTACAAAATAAAAAACCGGAACAGTTTTTTCATCTTACCTTGCTTTGTACTGTCAAATAGTAACATTTTAAAATTATTCACAAAACAGTAGGTCTGCAAAAAATATGAAGTAAGTAGTTGGTTGCAACAGTTGCTTTTAAGTTATGGCTCAGTGCCACGAAAGTGTTAACAAATGTTAAGGTCAATAATTAAAACTCTCTTACATGTAAGCCAACCATAATGAAATTCAGCCAAACGCAACGAATGCATTAGCGTGTAATTCCTTCAATTAAGGGTGAACCTAAGTTTAAGCTTTGCGGCTATGTGTGCGACAGAGTAACACAGCGCTATGTTGCGCTATTGAGTTGAAGCACTGAACTGCGTTACTGTGCTGAAACTCTTGTTTACACTGAAAATCGGTTGAAAATCAACTAAGTTACATGCTTAAAAGTGCGGAAAGGTAAGAGCGAGAACCCGCAGAGAACCAACATGACCTTCTTTTTGCTCACCTGCGAGGAGTGCCTGGGTGCCATCAAAGCCGTGGGCAATGGTCTAAAGTTTGGCATACACCATGCCAAACTAAAACTTCAATTAACCATCACCAGACGAGAGCGTAGACGTACACGAAACCCTAGATGATTTGAGTATCGGAGATCCTGCGCCACCTTCAGATGACTACCAACAAACTTTAAATTGATGCTCAAGATCGTCCAGGTTAATCTGCAGCACTCGAAATGTGCGACAGACAATCTGGCCATTCTCATGATGGATGATGGCATTAACGTGGGCATCATCCAGCAACCCTGGGTCGGAGACTATCAGGTAAAAAGGTCCCAAAACATCTACTATAACATCTTCTACAAGAAAAATTCAAGTAAGTTAAAAACTTGCATAGAAGCTAAAAAACGCTCTCCCGACCTGACTGTCGTCAAATTGGAAGGGGCTGAAGCCGAAGCCTGTATATCTTAAGTAGTTCATGGCCACTGCGACAGATCCAAGAATCACGATTCTCATGGGGTGCGACGCAAATCCGAGACACACGCTATGGTATTACAGAAATCAACACAAGAGGTGAGTTTTTATTTGACTTAATTATTAACTCTAACCTAAACGTATGCAACCTGGAAAATACACCAATAATCACCTTTCCAAACACCGACAATTTTAATGGTTCGAAAGAGGTGTTAGACTTAACGCTTCTTTCTGACAACGAGTGTCTTAAAGTAGTTAACTGGAGAGTGTCTAACAAAGGGTAATTTTCAGATCATAGCTTGATTTGTTTCCACTTGAACCTACAAATAGAAACCACTATACCCTTTCGTTATCCCAAACGCACTAACTGGGTCGAATTTGCCAGAATGGCTCGACCAAAACTCCTTCATATAACGAACAGCCACATTTCGACATTGAAGGAACTTGATTTTTCCGTTGATTTCCTTGAAAAAATCATACAGGTCGCTTTTAGGGTCTCGTATCCTCGTAATGGGGGTAGGAAGAAATCTTTAATCCCTGGTGGAGTCAGATCTCTCTGATCTTAGAGAAACATTCATCAAGTGCCATAGGGAGAACAGATGGCAACCATACAAAGAAATCCTTAACACTTACAAGAAAACTATTCGAGACTCTAAAAACCAATCTTGGAAAGACTACACTCATTCAATCGACAGTCTAAAGGAATCGGCCAGACTAAGTAAAATTTGATCCAAGGAGCACTCCTTCATTAAAAAAGACGATGGAACGTGGACGGAATCTACTGAAGAATCGCTGAAGTTCTTATGAACACACATTTTCTTGGCAACAGACCACAGGCACAATGATGCCGGAGGTTATTCCCACGAGATTTATCAGCTCAATTATCACAAAGGGTTGCAGCTGAAGATTTTGCATCTGTTCTTAATTCTAATAAGTGGGCCGATAATATTCTCGTTTCTGAGTTTCGATGATAACATCGCCCGTCAGACCCAAAAAAACTAAATAGGTTATCCCTTTACTATCAAAATGTAAGGAGATTGCGTTCTAAAACGTGGGACATATTTCTGTCGACTCAGAATTGTTCTAAAGATATTATCGCGTTTACTGAAACATGGTTGAATGAAGACATTACTGACTTGGAGTTGTTTGACAATAGTTTCCAAGTATATAGAAAGGACAGACACTCCAGAAATATTCCTTCTGTTGGTGGTGGTGTTCTTATAGCTGTAAGGAACTGTTTTGTTAGCTCCTTTTTTTATATTCCCTGCGCATCTAATATTGAGCTAATATGCGTTAAGGTTGTACATTGTAGCTCAAATGTATACATAATTAATGCATATGTTCCACCAAACAGTAGTGCAGAGGTCTATACAAGTCTGGCAGATTGTCTAGACTTTATTCTTAATATTCTTGACGTTAATGACGACATTTTATTGTTGGGCGATTTTAATCTGCCTAACTTAAAATGGCATTCTTCTCACGATGATACATTTTTTTGTGCATCTAATGCAAAAACTCTCCGAGAGCATATATTCGTTGAAAGTATATGTTCTGACTTACAACAAGTGAGTTGTATTTATAATAGTCTGGAAAGACTTCTTGACCTGGTCTTAACTACGGACAGTAACAATGTCATTGTTAAGAGGGCCTTCCATGCTCTAACTACTATTGATGTTTATCATCCACCATTGAGTATTTGGTATAAATCGGATAGAGAGGATATAGTGAATTCCAGTTCAATGGACAAAGTTTATGAATTCAATTTTGTAAAAAGCTGACTTTTTGAAGTTGAATCAATTACTTAATAGTAAAGTAAACGTAATTTTAGAATATATAAATGGACATAATCTTAATGAATCCATTAATTTTTTTTATTTGGAACTCTTTGCTGTAATTTCTCAGTCGGTACCATATAGCCTCAAATTTGCGAAAAATTCGGCGTACCCTTGGTACACAAAGGAATTCAAAACACTTCGCAATAACAGGAATAGGGCTTGGAAGAGATATGCCTGTAGTTTGGGCTCAAGTGACCTAGAAACCTATAAACGTTTGTTTCTGGAATTTCAGAATCTCTCAGCTGTATTATATAATGAATATTTAGACAATATTAAGCTGAGAATATTGTCTGATCCAAAGAGATTTTGGGGTTCATAAATACTAAGAAAAAATCTGATGGATTTCCTTCATCCTTCAAAACTCTTGATGGATTTACGGACGATCTTTCTATAATTTGTGGCCTTTTTGCCAATCTTTTCAAGGAATCTTTTTGTTCAGATTCTTTTAATCCTGATGAAGGGTATTTTGACTATATGAACTCTTCACCCAGGGTCTCTTTGGAATATATATCCTTCACCTCTGAGGATATTTTAAAGTATATTGGGACACTCGATGAAGATTTTGGCGCTGGACCCGATGGAATTCCTGCCACATTGCTAACTCAATGCGGTTCCGTTTTATGTCAACCACTTTCTTTATTATTTAACAAATCAATTACAGAAAGTTATTTTCCAGTTTTTTGGAAAAAATCATTTATAAGTCCTATATATAAAAAAGGTTGCAGGAATGACGTTATCAATTATAGGCCCATCGCTAAGCTTTCATCGATTCCCAAACTTTTTGAGCGTATTGTGTACGATCGTGTTAAAATTCATTGTGGAGAAGTCATAACAACTCGTCAGCATGGTTTTGTTAATGGCAGATCCACTGTGTCCAACCTTCTCGATTTTACATCTTTCTGCCTTAATACAATTGAATCAGGTAACCAGGTCGACTGCATTTACACTGACTTTAGTAAAGCGTTTGATAAATTACCACATAATTTAATTTTATTTAAACTCAAGTTATTGGGATTTCCACAATATTTTGTCAGCTGGATTAAATCGTATTTGACAGAACGATCTTATCAAATACGATTCCGAGGAGTTCTGTCTCCTGAATTTGTTGCGGAATCAGGTGTTCCTCAAGGCAGTCACTTAGGTCCACTTCTGTTTATTTTAGCCATTAATGATGTTACCCACATTATTAAACACGCTCATTCGTTAATTTATGCAGATGATATGAAAATATACAGAACAATAAATACTAAAGAGGACTCCAACCTACTCCAGGCTGACCTGAAATCTTTTAAAGTTTGGTGCTTTAAAAATAATATGTTTCTAAATCCTGTTAAATGCCAAACTATGACCTTTTCGCGCAAAAGGAATAATTTAATTTTTGACTACAATATTAAAAATACTGCTTTAAGTCGTGTTGAGGCCGTCAAAGACCTTGGTATATGCATGGATTCTAAGCTATCGTTCAACAATCATATCGATTACATTTGTAAAAAAGCATCTTCAATGCTTGGATTTATAAAACGCTGGGCCAAAGAATTCAATAGCATGATTACAACGTTGTATTATGCAATAGTGCGCCCTCACTTGGAGCACGCAAGTCAAGTTTGGTCCCCAAGTTATAGTGTGCATATTGAACGTATGGAGAGAATCCAAAAACGTTTTGTTCGGTTTGCTCTTAGGGGCTTAGGTGGGATTGATTTTTTGAACCTTCCTACTTACGAGAATCGTTTAAAACTTTTAAAAATGCAATCTTGACGTGAACGAAGGAAGTCTGCGGATATCGTCTATTTACACCAACTCATAACCGGTGTATTCGATTGTCCGGAATTACTTTCTCTTTTAAACTTTAACTCTAACCGTAGAAGTAGTAGAAATGCTAACAACTTAATTTATCTACCATTTAGTAGAACAAATTACATGACTACTGCTCCCTTGAACCGCATGAGTACCTCTGTTAACAACTGTACATTCTTTGATGTTAGTTTGTCAAAAGGTCAACTCAAAAGTAGATTGAAAGCTATTGTGTAATTAGATCTGTGTTTGTGTATGCATGGTTAGTTGTTATGTCCTGTGTTGTCCCTGAGCCCAATCCATTCTGTGTCTATTGTTATTGCATGTAAAAATGGTAAGATAACTTGGTTTAAGTTTCTATCCCTATAAATCCCCAGGGTCAGACGTCTAATACCTATGATGCTACAGAAACTACAAGATATAGTCACACCTCTATTACTGTCAATATTTTACCTCTTTTACCGTCAATATGTCAAAACAGGTAGGCGCGGTCATAAATCAGCTAAGGATCACACTAAAATCTCTGGAACGTATTCTTAATTTATACCTCAGGAATTTTCTAAGCAGAACAAGCATATCAACAGCCCAACACGCATACTTGAAGGGGACACGCATACTTGATCCACGGAGACTACCCTTTATGAGGTTATCTCATAGTAGAAACTATTTTCTTTAAACAATGCATTTAGGCGGCCTTCTTAGATATACAAGGAGCTTTCAACAACATACACACAAAGGACAGTTATGATGCTATGACTGGACTAGGTGTTGAAACTCCTGAAAAAAACAGGCAGGCATTAAAAATGCTCAGCTCAAGAATAATCCTGGTGGACTTAGGTTGCTGTGAACTCATTAGATTCATTAGCATTGGAACACCCCAGGGAGGGCTGATCTCTCCTTTCACTATGAGAATCGAAAGATGTACTTCAGATTAGGCAGACATATTCAAGTATTGGCGGCACTAACACAAGGATGTAGTGTCGGGTAGTAGTGACAGTAAAAGGATGCAGTGGCTCAATTATTTTTGAATTCATTTGCTCATCTTTTATAAAACCGTACTATTTACTGGCCCTGGACAAAATTTTATCACAGTGAAGATAAAAGCGCACCAAGAAGCTTGTGGATATAAGGCCTGGTCGTTTTCCCTTTAACAAATATAAGTATTTTATTGCCTCAGAAATCTCCTTTTGCGTTATATTTAAACTTTCAACCAAAATAGTTGAGCTGGGAGAAGAAACATTCTGAATGCATTCCAGATATCTGGAACATTAGTGTGCTCTGCCCAATTCACAAGAAAGGCAATCCTATCATTTGTGCCAACTACCGTGGGATAAGCTTAATGTAGCATACAAAGTCCTGTCGAACATATTATGTGCAAAACTTAAGCCCATCGTCAACCAACTGATTGGACCTTATCAATGTGGTTTCAGACTTGGAAAGCCCACCATCGACCAGATATTTACGCAACGACAAATCTTGGAAAAGGCCCTAGAAAAAACAAATCGACACACACCATCTTTTTGTCGACTACAAAGCCGCCTTGGACAGTTCAATAAGGAGTTACCTATATTTCACCATGCCTGAATTTGGTATTCCTGCAAAGTTAAAACGTCTCTGCAGAATGACACTGAGCAACACCAGCAGCGCAGTGAAAATCGGGAAAGACCTCTCCCCTCCGTTCGATACCAAGCGAGGTTTTAGACAAGGTAATTCTTTAAGGTAAGAGTGTTACGCTGCTGGCGTATGCTGATAATATTGACATCATTGACCATAATACACGCGAAGTCAGTGCAGTATTCTCCAGGCTAGAAAAAGAGTCGAGTCGAATAGGTCTTGCAGTGAACGCAGATAAAACGAATTATCTTGTGTCAACAAACAAACCGACCCAGCGTTTTGGAAACTACGTCACTGTTGATAACACCTCCTTTGAGGTTGTTGATAACTCCTCCAATGATATCAGTATTGAGATATAACGAAGGATAACTCTTGCCAACATGTGTTACTTTGGGCTCAGTAGGCTATTGAGAAGCAGAACTCTCTATCGACGAACAAAACGGACGCTCTATAAGTCAATAATCATGATTTTACTTCTATATGCATCACAAACCTGGACGTTGAGCAGCTCTGATGCTAACGGACTTTGGAAGCGTTCGAGAGAAAAATCTTTTGTAAGATCTATGGTCTAATCTGCGTCAATGGCGAGTACCGAATACGATGGAACACGAGCTGTATGAGCTATATGCCGACATCGATATAGTAAAGCGAATTAAAATTGAGCGGCTTCGCTGGCTAGGTCATGTCGAGAGAATGAACGACGATGCTCCAGCGAAAAAAATATTTGATTCGGTAGCCAGCGGCGGTCAACGCAGACGAGGAAGACCGCGTCTCCGTTGGAAAGACCAGGCATTGGATAACTTGACAACGCTTGGAGTTTCCAACTGTCCAACTTGTCATCATTTTTTGACTTGATGGAGAATTCTTTTGATAGCTCGTCATATCTGAGACTTATACAACCATCTGTCATCTTGATTGTGTATAGAAGAAAATTGCTGCAAGTCGCTGCCATAAAAAGTGGTAAGTCATGTGAAATCTATGGCATTAGAAAGGTTTACAACAAAGAACATATCTGTGTCGACAAGGAATAACCGCTCAAGTCGAGTTAGGAGGCCATCAAATCTAAACAACAAAAGTCAGGATACCCTGATATTAGAGAGCAATTTTCATCTAAAAAATGCTCTTCTGAAATTTTGAAAATGAGTTTAGCTGTTTTTCCTTGTCGACACAGATATAGGATATACATATGTATATGGACTATTGAAGTCAATTAATCAGTATCACAAACTTAACGATTCTATAACGCTCCGATCCAAGGCGGTTATTAAAAACAATTGATATTCTAACAAGATATTTATTTGGAAACAGTGTTGGATCTACATACGGGCTGAAAAGGCTTAAGTCCCCTCTTCAAAACTGTTTTGAATGGAAAAATAATGAAAATATTTGTATGTATTTTAAGCCATAATTTAAATTTGAGATCTTTTGGTTTTTCCTTTTTATTAAAAAAAATCATTTTTTACTTTCTTATTGAATTAAATTCATTAATTATAGCACTCATGTTTTATTGTACACAGTATCTATCGGATTCATATATTTTTAAATGATATGAATGTATAAGATTACCAAAACAAAGCAACAAGAATAACTTTCACCCATGTTCAAGTTGCTACATCTTCACAATAAACAAAAAAAAACAATAAAATTAAATATTTTACTTTATAAACACAAATCCACGTCCATGCATATATATATACAAACATATGTGGTTAAACAATTAGCAACTAACATTCGATCAACAAGCCGATCATCATCAATCAATCACGAGACAAAACATTAACAATGATTTCTTTTTCTTTTTTTAACATGTTGAGTAGAATTGCATTGCTGAGTGAAAAAAAAAACAAACGTGAAATTTGATAACTTCGATGGGGTCAAAATTCTAGGTAGAAAACATACTTCAATATATTATAAACACATTTAATTTTTCAATATATACAAACTTAAAACTACTTCATGAATTGTATCTTAAAATTACATTTAAATATTGAATTTTGTTTGCCTTTAAGCTAGCATTATTATTTACTTAGCGTTAATTCATTTGATTTCTGTTTTTACACACCTTCATCACCAGCTCAAATGGATGTTTATACACCCGAACGGGCGATTGAAATTTCTGCACCATTTTTTGTATATTGTATTTGTATTTTTTTTTAACTCCACTAGTATTTATTTTTATAGAAAATATATAAGATATATATAAATAAAATATGTATTTTTATGAGTTTGAAATTTTTACAAAAACTTTTTTGATTAGCTCTTCTTTTATATAATTGCTGCTTTTGTAGTAGCTGCCAAGAATTTAACTGGCCCACTGCACTGAAGAAACTTTAACAAAAGACAATCGATACTTTTTCCTTGAAATAAATATACTGCACTTCGGCGAGTTTGTCAGCCACCTTAAGAATTATTTTTTTTCTCTTAATGTTGTAGTTAAATAATATTGTATACTACTTTCAGTAAAGCAGTTAAACAACTTTGCATGATTTTGTTTCTTTTCTTCTCTTATATTTTTGTAAATTTTTTCTTTCTTTTTTTTACTACCGCACCAACGCACAGAATAGAATACAGAACAGAGCAGACAGGCGTTTAGAAAGTAAGTGATATAGTATTGGAAAAAATTGTTCACTATTGATGCAGAAGCACCAGCAGCAGTTGGAGCGGAATTAAATATATACCGACGACGACGACGAAACAAATAACGACCGACGACAGTACAAGAGCGACTGGCTGTGACAGAAGACGGAGAACACACAACACTGGAAATTTTCATTCACATAAAGGCGAATACGACTTGCGCATTATTTGTTTTTGTTGGTGCTGTTTTGTATTTGCCTGCTCTCGATGAGTTAGAGCTGAGTTCTCTCGGTAGACTGAGTGCAGTTTATTAAATACTTTTCATGGAATCTCAAAACCAATGCCTTGTTTTTTTAGTTTTGGTATTTGATGTTTGGTATTTTTAATTTTTTATTTGGTACAAAATAGTTGGTAATTAGTACTTGGCATTTTGTTTTTGGTATTTGGTATTTGGTATTTGGTATTTAGTATTTGGTATTTGGTATTTGGTATTTGGTATTTGGTATTTGGTATTTGGTATTTGGTATTTGGTATTTGGTATTTGGTATTTGGTATTTGGTATTTGGTATTTGGTATTTGGTATTTGGTATTTGGTATTTGGTATTTGGTATTTGGTATTTTTATTTGGTATTTGGTATTTGGTATTTGGTATTTGGTATTTGGTATTTGGTATTTGGTTTTTGGTATTTGGTATTTGGTAGTAGGTATTAGGTTTTAGGTATTTGGTATTTGCTAGTGGGTATTCGGTATTTAGTTTTTCACATTAGGTATTTGGTATTGCTTATTTGGTATTTCTTATTTGGTGCTTAAAATTTGGTATTTGATCTTAAGTAATTAGTATTTTATATTTATTATTTAGTATTTAGTATTTTCTATTTGGTATTTAGTTTTTTTTTATTTTTTTTATTTTTATTTTTGTATTATTTGTTTTTAATTTTTTACATTTTATTTTTAATATTTTGTTACTGATTTTTTATTTCTTAGTTTTAAGTTTTTATTTTTAATTTTGAGTTTAAAATTTAAAATTTTTTTTTTCAAATTTTAAATTTTATTTCATTTTTAATTTTTAATTTTTAATTTTTAATTTTTAATTTTTAATTTTTAATTTTTAATTTTTAATTTTTAATTTTTAATTTTTAATTTTTAATTTTTAAATTTAATCTTTAATTTTTTTTTTACTTTCACTTTTTAATTATTAAATTTTAATTATTTATTTTATTAATTTATTTGTTTTTTATTATTTATTATCTAGCTTAGTACTTAGTATCTAGTATTACGCATATAGTGTGCTTTATGCACTACAGAAATATTTTTGTATATTTTTGTCATACATTTTCTCATCAGAAGAACTTTTTTCCAACCATTCTTTTGAGACCATCACCATCCTATCTTTTTCCACTGACAATGATCCATTGATCTGTTTCCATCATTTTATGTTGCTTTTTTAGTGCCGTCTGTGCATTTGAGATTCTTGAGGTAAGCCCTGTTGGCATTAAATATTCAAGTGTGTGCCTCTGCTGCTCTCGACCTGTGTTAAGTATAAAAGAGGAATGCTTTCTTTTGTTGGTAGATATATCTGTTGTTTGTTGTTTTCGGCTCTGTATATCAGTATTTATACCAAGCAGCAATAAAGATTTTAATGGATTTAACTCGTCCGGTATTTTGTAGGTAACGCTAAGCAACTGTCGGAGCGTAACGATATGAATGAGAGAGAGCGCATTTCAGTAAGTAACTTTTTCTTCGATTATTTTCTTATTCTTTTTGTATTTTTGTTTGTTTTGAATAGTGGTTTTTGCAACATTCCGAACAGCTGCTTGTCGTTAAATGTGTGAGTTTGAAGTCTTGAATGAGCTATTGAGAAAATTCCCCTTATTTTATACTGGCTTTGGTGTTGTTAAAATTGTTTTAACTGAAATCAAATAGATTACTATAACTTACTTAAAACTTAAATAAAATCTCTTAATACATATCAAGCATTTTCTTTCATTATAAACACATCATAGTTTTTAACAATATTTAATTCAATAAATAAACTTGAAATTTGTAACATCTTAAAATTAACAAATAAATTGCTCATGGAGTTTATATATATATGTAAGTGAATAAAATCACAATTTAAGCAATAGTTGCTGTTGTTTTAACACACATTAAAAATCATTATAAAAATATACATATTTTTTTCTTGTTTCTAAACAATTGTAGACTAGTTAACAAATAGTTTTTATGTTGTTTGGCGTAAAAATTTCAAGAAAAAAAAACAAGAAATTATATAAATTATAAAACAATATATTCTACTGCATTCTGCCATAAACAGCAATTCTGAAAGAATTTTAACGTTAAGTATTATTAAATAAAATTTAAGTTTTGTTTGTTAATTGACACAAAATTACGAAGGTAGAAAATTTGTTCAAACTATCTATGTAGTATTTAAAAACTATTTGGTGACATGTTTTTTGACACTATTTTCAGTTCTTTGCTTATATATCCGTTTAATTCATCCAACTTACATAAATTGCGATTTAATTTTAAAGTTAATTGTATTCTATTTTCAACGATATGATGGTCAAAGAAAAGCAATGTAATTTGACTAAGTTACAAAAGTTCAAAGTAAAATACAAAGTGTCTTTTCGGATATTTTTTAAAAATGGCAAAATTTCAGCTGATCTGCTTTAATCCAAAAAATATTGAAAGATTATTATTTCATGTATAAATTCGCTAAAAATTAACAAAAAATTAAAAAGTTATCTCCGCCCCAAAATTCATAAAAGAAGCCTATGTGAAACCATTTCTAGTGATAAGGCCAAAATTTATTGACTAGTGTAATCAGAACGGAAGCTGTAATTGTGATAACCACAATTGAAAATAAAAAATATCAGTTGTCATAGTAAAAAAACAATTTTTTACCTATTTGTGATTAAAACAAAAAAAAAAATTAATCCATAGATCCCAAGTCAGAACACATAACTTCACATATTTTTGAAATTTATATAAATCTCAAGCTGACTTCAGTTATCAGACGCAGTTATATAGACATTTCAATTTCAGAAGTTATATAGTAATTAGAAAATCGCATAGAATAGAAGAAATTGTTTTTGAAAAATGTAAAAACTCTTGAGTTGCTATTAACTCACCAGTTAATAAAGTGAATAAAACGGACCATAGTATTTCCTTTGCACAAAATATTTTTACTGATTTTTAAGCATGATTCATCGAATTAAAATGGGCCTTTAAAATTCTGCTTTTTTCTGAAATAGTATAAATAGTATAAAAGTAAATAGTATAAATAAATATATACTGAAATAGTATAAAAAACAGTCCATAATTTTGATGAGTGATGGCTGTGTTTTTGAGTGCCAAGTGTTTGGCGTGCGAGGCACCAGATCTATGCCAGGCATCTGGCAGAAATTTTTTCCAATAAAAAATAAAATTTTCTGATGCCATCAACTCTCTTCAGACAATAGCAAACACATGTACATCACAATTAGACCTTAAGAAGTTCGGTCAAAGTTTTTTCAAGGGATTTAATAGCCAATCCGTTTTTTTTTTTAATGTTTTCTAAGAATATATAAAAATAATAATAAGTTTTTAATAACTTTTAAATGTTTGGTAACGGTGGACCTTCAGCGGAAAGGCCCATAAGTAACAATAAATATCTACAAAAATAATTAAAATAAACCGTTTAGTTTATACATTGTTAGCACACAAAACACTACAAACAAATTGACCATTTCAGCCCTTGAAAGGACTTCGAATATATTATTGCTAAATTTCTGAGCATTACAAAAAACCAACAATTTTTCACACGATATAGGTGTTTTGGATTTTTGGGAAACCCTTTATTATGTTCTAACAAGAAATAGAACATTAAATGCGAAAATTTCGTAATTCTGTGGCAAACAAACAAGGTCTTTTCCGCGACTCACCTGTAGACACATGTATAATTTGGATTCCCATGATTGTTATCAAATTTGAATCGTATTAATTTGTATTTTACCATGGTACTGATTGGGTATTCCTGAATGAGTTTCGAATTATCATATTCATAATCACCCAGCAGTGTTTCCACATCCCGTGAATCTACGCCCTAAAATTTTATTAAGCATTTTTATATGGAAAGCTTGGAGTTTTTGCAACCACATTTTTAAGATCTTTTTTATGGCCAAACTTACGTAAATGCTGAAATTCTTGGGTGCACTTGTTGTATCTGCCGTTGGTGATTGTCCCTTGGAAATATGCTCTAACTCTACCGATTCAATGAAAATCTAACGGCAAGAGAATTCGATTATTTGATCATATTTTCCGACTCAAAACTTACCTCCTTTGCCAGCCTCACGGTTACGTCGGCTGGACCTGTCTTAAATGCAAAGCAGCTGCCTGGCTCCATTGATGGTCGCAACATATTCACTGGCGGATTGGAGCTGAAGTCAAGCCGCAGTATTGCTTTAATAATATTCGTTCCACCCACTGGTTCTGCGTCTACCGATTCAATTTTGGCACCCAACTCTTCCGAAGCAAAATTTATACGTTCACCCAGTTTATCACCTACTGCATCTTGTCGCCTTCCCAACGACATGCATTCGGTAGCCTTCAGCTGCTTCTTCACTGTGTACAAATCATCCCAAACACCTGCTAACCGCTTTTTTAATATCGCATCCACTACTTCCGCAAGTTGCTTTGATTCACCACTTCCAGCGGGCGCATGCAAAACGGCGTGCTGCATTTGAAATTATTTTTATTTTAAAAATAAACTCAATAAGCATCATTCATTGATAAACTCAGCTTACCGCTATTTCATCGACTTCTTCTCTTAAACGATTGATTTTTCTTATATTCTGTAAATTGCTTGATATCAGTGCGTAGACAAAAATACTTATAAGAAATGCCGAGATCAAATAACAAATACATATGCGTGTTCGATGGTTTTCCATTTTTTTATTTGAAAAATATAAAAATTTTCCATCAGAAAATTGAATTGAAAATACTCAACTGTCACATTTTGAAATGTTTATGCTGTGACAACTACCAAAAGAGTTCACAATAGAGCATAATGTTTGTCAGTTAGATTTAGGCAAAGTGCTGCCACTTTCTACAATTATATATCGACTTGTGAAGCATGCAAAATAATATTAATCCTTATTCGAAACAATTCTCTGTTACCAGAAAAAGTTTATATTTCCCCAATGCAGAAGAAGGTTGCATCGATGGTTTTGCTGCGTGAAGTAGTTGTAGGAAGCCCGGCACAATGAAGCCCCTGAGGGACTTCTACCAAGCTTCTTATCATCAATTGTGTTGTATTGCGCGTGAGAACTGGACCTTCATGTTTAATGCCGCGTTTCCATGCTATCTTCTACGATCTCCCATAATCACTTTTTTTGTAAGAAAGAATGTGCATGCGAGCCCTATCTTGTGGGGCCTTACATTTTTGAATTGCGTCAGTAAAGGTGTTTCTGCTCGGCCTTTTACGTCTTGTAAGCTATTATATTTTATTTTGTAAATAAACACTGTCATGTTTTGCAGAAGCAGTTTTTTATTAATTTTAATGGTTTACATGTGGTTGAAATAATTTAAACTAAGTCTTAAGGGCAGACATAGTTTCAATGGAATTAATTATCCGAGTGCACATTTTCCATGACACTCTGAAAGCCATAAAAGCGAAGTCAGTTTGGTCCTCTGATAGATCACCTTCCCCAACGCTTCAAAGAGTTGTCCGCATTTTAATATATGCCGTCCAATTTGTGTCTAATCTGCATCATGACGCACTACTACACTTGAGCGTAAACCGCAGTTGTATTCTGAACAACACCACATTTTGAAACTTGCAAAAACTAATTAATTTATTATTTGTTTACAATTTTCCCAAATGTCAAAGTTTTATAGCAAAAGGTACATATATACATCTCACTCTTTATAGCAAGTGATTGGTGATATGTGATAAGATAAGATACTGGAAGATGACATGGTAACGCGGCATAATGCCGACTATGAACGGCTAAAGTCGCGTTTCCATGTGATCTTATCTTATCTTATCCCATTTTTAGTAAGAAAGAAAAAGTAGGCGTGCCATATTTTATGGAGTTAACTAAAGTGTGAAACAGGTATACATTTTTTATTTCTATTGCATGTGATATCCCCTGTCATTTCATGAGATACTAGAGGATAGAAAAAGTTCAACTTCTTGAACTTTTCCTGTAAAAGTGTATTATGCCGCGTTTCCATGCGATCTTCCAGTATCTTATCCTATCCCATATCACAAAACACTTGCTATAAAGAGCGAGATGCATATATGTACCTTTTGCTATAAATGTTTGACATATGGGATATTTGTAAACAAATAAATTCATTTATTTTTTGTCGAAATGTGTTTTTTAATAAAAATAAGGAACTCCAGTGGCAAAAAAGCCGGCACTAAAACAAAAACAGGAAGATGTTACCAGGAGCAGCAGTCCGTCACAAGGCAGCTTGGAATTAAGTTCAGTGGAATTCAAGCAGAAATCAATTTTTAGTTATTTAATTGTTATTTATTTTCAATTGTTTTAATTATAAAAATAATAATCTCAAACTTGTCGTAGTAAATTTAAATTTAATTATTTGCATTAATTTGTCATGCGCTAACATCGCCGCCATTACTTAAGCCACCAACAACGGGGCCACCTTTCGGATTGTAGACCGTGGCATTTGTCTAAATTCGAAGAGACATGGTGTTGCCTGGTGTTGCTACCGAAATGGGTACGATGCCAGCGCATAGCTGATGTTGTTGTTTTCGTTGCTGCTGATGCTGCTATGCCGCAGAAACAACCACGTATTCTGTTGGCGCTTGCATCATTGTTGACACACGCATTAAGTGGATGTGCACATTTGCTGTTGACTGGCTGCTGCTGCGCCTGCATTTATACTGGTTTACATGGGCGATGAAGCTCCTGGATCACAACCAGCTCCTTGCAGTAGCGGAGTATCGTTCATGCGTAAACTGGCGTCTGTGCAACTGCATTATGGCAAACAGAGCGCGTCAGTTGGCATGATTTGGTAGTATTTGGTTGATTTTTGCTTTGATCGAGCACTCTCTCTTTCTTAGAGCGATGACGACCTGGCGGGAAAAGGAATAGTTTAGGTTTAACGTGCAAAGGAACAAAGCTACCTAAACTCTTACGACGCCAGCGCACTGCTGTTGCTGTTGGTGTATCGTTATGCGTAGCTGTGTAGCGTTGAGCTCGTGCCTGTGGAACATTCAGTGTCCGATGAACATGCAGAAACAAGCACTGATGTTGCTACCAAAACGGGTACGACGTCAGCGCAAAGCTGTTGTTGTTGTTCTTGTTAATGTTGTTGCTGCTAATGTCGCAGTGCCTCAGAAACAACCAAGTATTCTGTTGGCGCTTTGCCCCGCGCATTAAGTGTATGACCATTTATAATGCTGAACACGGGCGAAGAAGGTCCGGGACCACCACCAGTTCCTTGCAGTGTCGCTGTATAGTTCATGGGTAGCGGTGTATCGTTTAGCTGGCGCCTGTGAACCTGCATTGTGGCACATAGAGTGAATCAGTTGTCATGACTGCTCTTCCGAGATTCAACACGGCAAATTGAGATTCAGCACTTCCTCTTCTTTAGAGCGACAACGACCTAGCAGGAAAAGGAAAAAGTAAGCTTTTGATTAGGAAAGGAACAGTTAAAAACTTACTCTCTGCAATTTCATGCTGTTGTTTGTCTGCCGATAGTATTAAAATTTTTAGAAATGTCACAAAGAATTAAGAATGCCATGCAGCTATAAACACGGTTGTAAAATATTATAGCATGTGATACACTTTTATAGGAAAAGTTCAAGAAGTTTAACTTTTTCTATCTTCTAGTATCTCATAAAATCACAGAGGATATCACATGCTATAAAAGTAGAAAATGTATGCCTATTTCATACTAACATTAGCCAATTCCGCAAGATAGGGTTCGCATGCTCATTCTTTCTTACAAAAAATGTGATTGTGGGAGATCGTAGAAGATAGCATGGAAACGCGGCATTACATGCTATAATATTTTTACAACCGTTTTTATAGCTGCATAGCATTTTTAATTTTATATGACATTTCTAAAAATTTGAATAGTAAAAATTCAGCAGACAAACAGCTTCAAATTGCAGAGAGTAAGTTTGTAACTGCTCCTTTCCGCGTCAAAAGCTAAACTATTCCTTTTCCACTAGGCTGGTAGATCGTCGTCGCTCTGAGGAAAAAGAAGTGCTAGATCTCAAAGCAAAAACCAAAAAAATTCTTGTCGTCATGCCAACTGATTCACTTTGTTTGCCACAATGCAGTTAGTTCCACAGGTGCCACCTCATATATACACCGCAATGCATGAACGATCCACCGCCACTGCAAGGAGCTAGTGGTGGTCCAAGACCTTCCTCGCCCATGTTAAGCAGTATTAATGTAGTCGCAGCAGCAGCCAGTCAACAGAAAACGTGGTTGTTTCTGAGGCACAGAAACATCAGCAACAGCCGCAACAGAAAAGCAGATCCAACAACAAAAGTAATGCGCTGGAGTCGTACCAGTTTTGGTAGCAACATCAGTGCTTGTTTCTTTGTTTCTACATGTTCATCGAACTCTGGCTCTTCGAGTTAAAATCCCAATGCCGTGGTCTGCACACCGAAAGGTGACCACGTTGGTCAACCCAAACGGGGCCGGAAAAGCGATGGCAGTCGAAGTGGAGATCGTAGAAGTGCTACAACTACAGCTGCTGCTACATATGATGGCATAATATATGAGCAAATGATACGATAGGGGTTGTTGCTGCTGTTTCTGCCACTGCTATTTATTGTTTCATACATTAAATATTAACAGCTTATGTATGTAATGAATTTTTGAACTTACTGTTGACACGGGCCCTTCGACTGTCAAATTTGAGCGATCTTTGGAAAGAGCACTGCCCATACAATAAAACTTTTTGATATCGAATAGATTTGTAACTAGATGTATTATAACAATGAAGCTCAGTATGAAATAACTGATTGTTCAGGTCTTTCAATTATAAAAAAATCATAAGTATTGATAAACGGGGCATGACTACGCCCATACAACTCGAATGTTCGATACAGAACAGATATGGAAGTAAGCTCACACTACATTTTAACTCAGAATGAAGTTACTATTTGATGGTGTCCTGCTACTGGAGGACTAGAATGGGCATTGAACAAGGGGTGTGGCTCCACGCATATAAGACACATTTTTTAAATTGAATCGTTTTGGAAATAATAGTCACAGATCAACAAAAACTCTGTTTAGAGTAACTATTTCGTGATATCCTACTACTCGAAAAATAAATAAATTTATTTTTTGTTTACAAATATGACCAAATGTCAAACGTTTATAATGAAAATGATCTACATCCATCTCGCTCATTATAGCAAATGTTTTTGAAATGGAATAAGATAAGATAAGATCACATGGAAATGTGGTTTTATGTTATGAACGGCTAATGAGAAATATATTTTTATCGAAAACTTTCTGTGTTAATTAAATTAATTCTGTGTTAAAATAATTAAGGAGATTTGAAAGCTGGTCTGCCGAGATTCGTTATCTCAAATGCCACACACTTAGCATGCATGATCGCTCCCGTCACATCACAAAGTAATGTTTATCTTATCCCATATCACAAAACACTTGCTATAAAGAACAAGATGCATGCATGTACATTTTGCTATAAAAGTTTGAAGTTTTTATTTTTGTAAACAAATAAAAGAAAAAAATTTTGGTGAAAATGTTTTCTTCTGCGGGCAAAGAAAATAAATTAAATTATTGATGAAGCATTTTGGTAAAAAAGAAACTCCAGTCCGCACTAGAAAAAACCAGAGGTAGCCAGGAGTAGCAGTGCGTCTACTAACTGGAGTAATCTCACCAGTGATATGACATCTCTCATGTGTAGGCATTCTTTGCAGCTTCGCACAATGTTTTCAATGAATACTGACAGAGTTTAATGGAGTAATTCAGCTAAGAGGTTCATATAACCAAGTAACGTTGCTTTTATGACTTACAGATTGCCTTTAAGAGTTCATTTAATGTTCGTTACCTCATGTAAACCATAAAAAATTAAGAAAAAACTGTATCAATATGTTCAACCTGATTACTTTTATTTCCAAATATTTCCATTTTCGAACATACAAAATTGTAAAGACTATTGGCGTCTTGTAAATAATTTACAATTATATTTACTATCTTCTCGTCAACATCAAGATGAACCATCGCCTCTTTTTTGAAGAGTACGATGATGCTTTCATAACCTACATCATATGACATCAAATGATCTTTGAGTTTCTTAGCTACATCACAAACTTTGCTAAAATGCACCTTAC
Organism: Tetanocera ferruginea; assembly: GCA_958299015.1. Lineage (NCBI taxonomy): Eukaryota > Metazoa > Arthropoda > Insecta > Diptera > Sciomyzidae > Tetanocera > Tetanocera ferruginea. The sequence goes on from OY282641.1 coordinate 38,167,774, forward strand.
ACTCCAAAATATCGAAAATTCATTCTAGCAAATCATGTTTAGAAATCATGCGTCCTGGTGTTCCATAGTGAATACTGAAAATTCGGCAGCTGGTTATTCTCCAATGTACGGAAACCTCACAGAAATATGTTAAATGCCAAACAAGATCCTTCATAAGAAAGGTGTTCATCGTTAAGTTAAGTACAGCAGACTCACCTTTTGCAATGTATAATTGCTTAGAATTTATAATATTTAAATTTAAAGAAATGTTATAAAAAAACTTTAAACGCCATGCAGGTATAAAAACGGATGTAAACAATTATAGCATGTGATACACTTTTATAGGAAAAACTTCTTGAACTTTTTATATCTCATGAAATTACATGGATATCACATGCTGTAAAAATAGAAAATTTATGCCTCTTTCACACTAACAAGTCAATCCCATAATTTAGGGTTCGCATGCTCAAAAAATGGGATAAGATAAAATACTGGAAGGTCACATGGAAACGCGGCATAAAGCATATAAAAAATCTAAAAGAATGTTTATATGAAACAAATAACACCAATTTCCTCTATAATTACGTAAGTTGTTTGGTTTGATATTTTAGTGATTGCTGTGAATTTATATAGCGAATTAAATTTAATTTAAAAAGTGGTGATTTCTTGAGAAATTACAGAGAAAGTGTTTCATTCAGCAAAAATTTTCTTGAAATTTAAAATATTTTTCTGTCGTATAATATTTCATGTGAAGCATGAATGGTTTCGGTTATTTATTTTGTTGAAAAAGATGAAACTATTGAGTTAATGTACAATTCTTTAAATTATGAACAATGTAATGTTTTGAGACACTGTGTTATGAGTTCGCACTATTCTCTTAATTCTGTTCAGGATATGGCACCAATATATACTCCTTTAGTATTTTCAATTTTTGAAAATATAACACGTCTGTCCGATGCTTTTAAGACCGAAAATTCTTCCTACAAGATGATAACGGGAATATAGTAACAAATATTTAGAGTATACTTGTAGTGTTCTCATACACACTACATATACATACACACTACATACAGATAACACAAACATATACATACAATTCCAAATACACTTTTAACTTGCTTAAAATTTAATGTTTTATTTATAAGTAATCAAAAATTTTGTATTCAAGTTTTTCAATTTTTATTTTTAGTTGTGAAAATATTTTTGTAACAAAAAGTCATTAATCAAAAGTATATATTTTATGTAAAAAAAGTTTCTTTTATAAAATAAAATGGTTACATACATAAGTAACCATATACTGGTGTTATGGAGGGAAAACTTCTCTAGTCTTCTAAATGGCGACGCTGACAACAATCCCACAAATGAAGATGATGTCCCGCAAATCCCAATAATGAATGACAACGTTGAAATTCCGCTACCCCCTATAACGAGGTCTTAACAGCTAGAGCTCGGCTTCAAAATAAGAAACCGCAGGAGCCGATGGCCCACCTGCTGAGCTATTTAATAAAGTTGGAAGAATGCGTTCCAGAGAGGTTCCAATACCTCAGTATGCTCTGCCCAATCCATAAGAAAGTCGATCCCGTCATTTGCACCAACTACCGTGAGATTAGCATATAATGTCTCGTTCTTAATATCGCATTAATGTCCTGTTGAGCGTATGTCGGAGTTTAGTATTCCTGTAAAGTTAATGCTTCTATGCAGGATGACACTGAGCAACACCAGCAGCGCAGTGAAAATCGAGAAGGACCTCTCCCCTCCGTTCGTTACCATCTGAGGTTACAGAGAAGGTGATTCCTTATAGTTCATCCGAGCTGCTGATTTGAGACGCAGTGGTACAATATTTTATAAGAATGTTATGCTGATGGCGTATGCTGATGATATTGCCAGCATGGACCATAATAAGCGAGAAGCCAGTGCAGCATTAATTTATTTATTTAAGATTTAAATTAGTACAGTAAGATTAATAGATTTCTTTTAGCGTACAACAAAGAGAAATATATAATCAACAGATATCATTAAATAATAAAAATAAATTGTTTAAGGATAGTAACCAAAGTTAACATATAACAAAAGTTTGAATGTTTAATAAATGAGAACTTAAAAATGAGTATTAATTTATAAAATTACCATTAGAAGATTTAGTAAGAAAATTATATATGAAAAGAGCAGAGAAGATATTTATATATTAGAAAAGAAGGACATAACCGAAAGCTTAAATTTGTTCGCGCTTATTATAGTTTTAATATGTAGAGGAAGTGAATTCCATAGCCTAATGGCGTTAATGAAAAATAGTCGCTTTGAGTGTAAACAAGAGTATTTAGGAATGATTAGATTAAAAGTTCTGCTGGAAACAGCGAAGCATAGTTTTTCATAAAGGTATGATGGAGTTTTATTAATGTGTTTGTAGCTTATTATACTACAACCCAAAATTTCTTTGCTTCTTAAGGAGATATGGTCAAAACGTCTCAATCCAAAGATATATTTCGCAGCGTCATTAAATGCAACAAGGATTTTATGTTCAGAGTGAGAGTCAAGATTACAATAGACAAGCTCAGGGTAAGTTATTAAGGGAATAATAAGCTGGTTAACTAGTTTTTTTTAGTCAAAGTAGGAATAATTTAGAAGATCAACGCAAGCATCTAAGCGTATAATAGATTTGCTGATTTGCTTAGTTATATTATTAACATGGTACACGTCAGCTTGGAATTTACAACAAAGTCTAAGTTTTTAATTTTATCAACGATTTGCAATTGTTTACCATTTAGGGTAATTATGGGAATTTGAGAAAAGTCAAGTTTATCCGTAGATATTGGAAGAACATAAGATTTGTTAACATTCTCATACAAAACATAGAAAATTCTCCAGGCTAGAAAAATTCCTCAAAAGATATCAGTATTGAGATTAAACAAATGATAAATATTTGAACTCAATATGTTATTGAGAAGCAGAGCTCTTTCTCTCTACGAACAAAACTGACGCTCTATAAGAAAATGATCATGCCCTTCCTACTAAGCACTTAACAAACCTAGACGATGAACAGCATGCTGATGAAATGACTTTGGGAGTGTTTGAGTACAATCTGCGTCAATGGCGAGTACCGAATACAATGGAATCACGAGCTATATGAGCTATATACCGACATCGATATAGTCAAGCGTATTAAAATTAAGCGGCTTCGCTGGCTAAGTCATGTCGAGAGAATGTCAACGCAGAGGAGAAAGACAACATATCCCATTGGGAATACCAGGCGTTGGATAACCTGACGATGTTTTGAATTTTAAACTGGTGCAAGCAAGCGCACGACAAAAGAGGATCGCGAAAATTCTTGTAGGAGGTCAAAACCGACCAACCTACTATTGGAAATTTTATCTTATTTTGTGGCCAAAATTCGAAAAGTTGATGTATCGAGTTAAAACTTGGTCCAGCACTTAAGTCAGAAGAAGTAACCTTGCCAAACAAATAAAGACTTGCCACACCCACTTTTTCCATAGGTGGTAGATATAGAGTTGAATAATCTTCTTCAATCTTGATCTGGCACTTTTGTCAGAAGTAGAAAGCTTTCAATACAAATATTGACTTGCCACGCCCATTTTTTACAGGTGGGAGGTAAAGAATGAAATAAAGATTTTTTTACCCAAGAAGAATGCGTTTTTTATATCGCTCAAAATCGAAAAATAAGATTTTGTGGCAATAACACGATGTATGATAACTTTTTTTTTAACTCTCTTAAACTTTTACTAAAGTTTTGTTTAAAAATAGAACAATTTCTCTCAAAGGTCACTTGTAATAAGTTCACTTTTTACGGCAACCATTCGATTTAGTTGAAATTTTTAATTGGTAGATATTAAACTAACTATCACCCATATTTTTCATTTTTTAGTTTTTAAAAACTGCTGTTAAATTTTAAGGTATATGCGTTTAAGCACGATACAAAAATCTAGACACAAAATATATATTTTAAACTCATTTCGAAACATTTTGTTTGGGAGTTACCATAGCAGAGGTTAAACAATAGGGGTATTCACAATGTGGTGCATATTTGATAAATTCTTACAAAATTTGCAATATTTACAACGCATTGTGAACAAACCTTCATTAAAGTCTGGATAGTTCATCATTTAGCAGTACGAGAAAATAAAAGAATTGAAACGAAGCACTGAATTAAATTATCTTTTATTAAATAAACACACAACCCAGCCAGTACCTTCATCCACGCTGAGTCAAAAAGCTTTTGTGATCAGTTGATCAAATATACAACGAAATTTACAAAGAATACAATAAGGTTTCGCCATTGTATTTTTGCTACAGGGTTGTATTTTGAACACTCTACATTTTGTTTTTGTAATTTTACTTCAAATATCAAATTTACCAAAAATACACAATACAAGGGCAAATACACCACATCGTGAATACCCCTAATTTATCTGAAAACGGATTTTACACTTGTATGCTTTGGAGTATTCCCTGTAAGTCAAGACTAAAACTAAATAGTTTGAAGTAAGTTAATAAAAAATGGTTTACTCTTATCAACTGTTCTTCCGATTAGCAGTACAACTTGCCGAAAACATGTATTTTTTGTTTCTTCAGCTGGTAGCATATAAGACCAGTCGCATATTACGATTCCGATCGAAGTTGCGAACAACTTACAGTATCCCACTGCAGAATTGCGAAAACGTCAATAAAAATGTAAAAATTCTTTTAGTTTTGCACTGTACGGGCAAATTTTGGCATAATTGAAGAATAATGGAAATGCAAAATTTGTGTTTTTTTACATGTAATTATATGGATTTGGGGCTCCTAAGTTCGATTCTGAAAAAATTAAGAGTCGCTCTCAAGTGGTTTAGAAGTTATACACTCAAAAAAATACTGTAGTAGAATATACTACACAATGTGTATTTGTTTCCCAAAACATGTAGTTTTATTTATTTTCAAACACACTTGTAGTTATTCGATAACTTTTTACTGCATTATACACTTAAATAATTAATACTACACGATGTAGTTATATGTAGTAAGTATTTATTTAAATGTATTTATTTTTATACACAAAAATTTTTAAAAAAAATATTTTTTATAGCTAGCTGTGATTTTTCATTTCAATAAATTAAAAATTATTTAAAAAAATAAAAATAATATTGTCAACCAAGACTGCACAATGCTGGTAAGTAACCAAATTTTAAATAAAATGTTAAGTGCTTGCATAAATAAATAATATCATTCTAGTTGACGATATTTGGCTCCTACCACTATAACTAGTCATCAAGATTTCAAGAAGAAAAGCTTTGCTGAAAATTGATGGGAGTTTAATTGCCCACAATATTGGCATTTAGATAAAGCTGTAACGTAATTTTCATGTTTTTTCTCCCATTTTATATTCAGCCCAATCATGAAACATTTTCTCCCGGAAGTTGTAAATGGAAATTTCCGTTTTTAAGATTAAGTTAAAAAAATTTTTTGGAAATTTTTAATGCAATTTTGTTCATCAACCGCCAATATTCATGAGTGTAAAATAAAAAATTAGATACCTTTATCTGCTATCTTAAAACCGGAAACTTCCACTTACAATTCCCGGGAGAAAATGTTTCATGATTGGGCTGATTATGTTCTTTTTTTATCATTCTATGTTATTTTTCATTATATTGTTGACATTATTGTAAATATGTTCTTGAGATATTGTTGTTAATTAAATTGTATAATTTAATATAGAAATTAAAAAACACAATTTAATAATTAAAACAAAACACCGATTTTTTTAGTCAATATAAAAAAACTACTACACATGTAGTAAGAATTACTACATATGTAGTAAAAATTATTTTTTAATGAAGCATAAAAATTTGGATTTTAATTTTCGTTTAAATAAATATGTAGTAAAATATACTACGCTTGTAGTAAAAATAACTACAAAAAAATTTTTTTTTCTCTGTAGTTAAAATAAATAATCGAATTTAGTAAAAATAAATACATTTTTATTTGGACGGTGAGCTACTACTTTACATTTGTTTTAAATACATTTTTATTTATTTTTACTACAGAATTTTTTTGGGTGTAGGTATCAAAAGTTGAAAAATTACTACACATTTGCCTGTTTTTCGATTTTTTTTAATAAAATTTAAGCAATATGGGTAGCAAGAGGTCATACCATGACCTATTCAGTTAGGTATTAATTATAAAAAATCCATTTATTGCTAACTATCCAAAAATGAAAAATTGTTATAAAAAATCGCGCGATTTTAGAAACATTTATATTTCTTGTCTCAAAGACAAACACTTCAAAAGGACAACCAAAATTAGCACACCTCAAATTCTTTGAGTACAAAAACAGTTATATCATCCAAAATAATGCATATACCCCTTTTACATTAGTCAAGAATTGAAGTCAATTTTCTGAGCTTGTAGGCCAATTCGCCGCAAATATGAAGCGACGAAAGAGGAAAAAGTTGACGGTACACAGTCAAGCGTACTGGCAAGTTTTTCGAACTCGAAAATTGCTTCCATTTCTTGACTAGTGTAAAAGGGGACATAGATTCTTATGATTGAATGCTCATTAAAAAGGTTTTAGCATAACCTTTCTTTTGATATCCATTACGTTTACTTATGTTTGAAAACAACAACAAAAAAACACAGGTTTTTAAGCCCATTTTCATAAACGTTGACCCCTATAACTTCTAAACCACTTGAGAGCGACGCTTAATTTTTTCACCATTCAATTTGTTAGCTCAAAACACGCATTTTAAAAAAAAGAAAAAAGACCATTTCCACTATTCTTCACTTGTTCCCAAATTTTTTACGATTTCATTTTAGATGTAAAAATTTTTCAAAAAATAACTTTTTAAAGAGGTCAGAAACAACGAGAATCATTCGAGAATTATGTATTGTAGTGAACTTGTGTAATTCTAAAAAAATTTTAGTGGCACCACACTTTTGCTAGTCACAGTGTAATGCTTAATATTACAAAATTAAAAAAGAATTGAAGAAACAAGACGAAATGTCAAATTGACAACTTCATATAATTTTTCGAGGACGTGTGCGGGTTATTAGAAAAACTTCTGTTTTTATATAAATTATATTTACAATAAACTAATCGTAGGTAAGAAGTGCCCAGAATAGCTGTGCTCATGAAGGAATGCCTGTACCTGCAGCAGCAAGAACTGAACAATCAGCAGAATCAGGCGCACCAACTGGTCAGCAGCAACAAATCGCAGCAGAGTCCCGGTAGTAAAAGTAGCACTAGCGCCCTATTAGGAACCATGCCCTGCTGGTACTATGACAAGAAAGAGCTCAAAGATACACCCTCTATACTGGATGGTATAACGTTTGAAACGGAGCGACGCTATCGCAAGGAAGGTGCACGCTTTATAATGAGCTGTGGCACAGAGATGGGGCTTGGACACAATACCATAGCAACCGGCGTAGTGTACTTCCATCGGTTCTACATGTTTCACTCGTTCAAAAGTTTTCCACGCTATGTGACAGCATGCTGTTGCCTCTTCTTAGCCGGTAAAGTAGAAGAAACACCAAAGAAATGTAGAGATATCATAAAGACGGCGCGCTCACGTTTGACCGACACACAGTTCTACTCGTTTGGTGAAGATCCCAAAGAGGTGAGCTGTGGAACTTATTTGAAATTAAATGTAATCTGATTTGTTAATTTATCTTTATGAAGGAGGTTATGACCTTGGAGCGTATTCTGCTGCAAACCATCAAGTTCGATCTGCAAGTGGAGCATCCATACACGTTTCTGCTTAAGTACGCCAAAAGCTTTAAAGGCGATCAGCAAAAACTACAAAAGATGGTGCAAATGGCGTGGAACTTTGTCAATGATTCGCTTAGTACCGTTGTTTGTCTGCAATGGGAGCCAGAAATCATTGCCGTAGCACTTATACATTTAGCCAGTAAGCTAAGTAAATTTACGGTGGCCGATTGGATCGGACGGCAACAGCATCATCTGCGATGGTGGGATATGTTCGTTTCGGACGTTACGATGGAGATACTGGAAGATATATGCCATCAGGTTTTGGATCTCTATCAAACGCAACAACAACAGCAACAGGGTGAATCCCATAGTCCGCCACAGAAGCCTCCCAGTCGTGCCGACAGTCCAACTCCACTCAAAAGTCAAACTCCCAGCGTGCCTGTGACAACGGAAACGCCAGCTGTCAAGCCTAAGCCAGTAGTCACTACAACTACCGTAGCGCCGGTTGTGGTAACCGCAGCGCCGTTGCCTGAATTAAACAATATACAATCTATCAAATCCCTGGGAACTGCACCGCCATCTACAGCAGTGCAGGAAACACTATCGGCAGCTAGTGTTGCTGCCGCAGCTGCTGCATATCACTTGTATGCACCACATCAAATGCACCCAATGTACAGTACTACACCTGCACCGCCACCACCACATGCGCCTAACTATGGTAGTGTGACAGGCGGTGCACCAGGAGCTGTAATGGGTGGCCCAACAGGAACTGCCCCACCACCGCTGCCGCCACCACCTATGGCTCCATATGCTCCCGCTTGGGCTCCTTCAGCAATGCCGTCATCGCATTATGGCGCAGGCGTTCCACCAATACCACCTGGCGTAGCTGGTGGAGTCTCAGGCCCAATGCCACCATCTGGACGAGCACCGCCACCTCCACCACCTGGCTCCGCAGGGGGTTATTATCAGCCGCCACCCTACGGCCGGCAGACGCGCTATTAGTTAGCTTGAAATTGTTAAGCCTCTAGAGTAGTTATTATTTTTGATCTTAAGTGGATTGTTACATTATTTCCTGATATTTCCATCTAGCTTTCATTATTTTTTTTACCGACACTTCAAGATGATTAAAACTAATGCGAAGCAAACGTATTTAAAATAAAAAAGAAAAACTTTTTAATACAATTCAAAACGATAGTTTTTTTTTTCATCAATTCGAAACCCACTTTCAAATCCAGGAACAACAAAGTGTAGTTTGTGTCAACTACTATATAAGAGTTTATTTTTAAGCTGCATTTGCTATTTTTAGGCCTTTATTTAAATTGAAAATGACTGCCAGGCAGTTTTAGGAAATGTGCTGCAAATAACATTTAATATTTAGTGTTTTGTATATGGATATATATATATATATATAATCATAGTAATAAATACGTTTAAAAATGACGCATAATTATAAATTGCAAATTGTGTTGTAATTAATTAATAATATTAATAATAATAGTGTCACAATAGTACACATAATTATATTGACAATAATATTAAATATTAATAACTATTCTACATAGGCTACTACTAAGTAGTTATGATATTCTTTATTTATGTATTGATGTTTTTTTGTATGTTTGTAGTAGGTTTGTTTGTATAAATATTCAATAATTTCTAATTGATACAGCTAAATTTTAAATATTACTTTCACGTTACGTCTTCAAAGTCCATTGAATATATGTATTAAGGTAAGGATATTAATGTATATATGCGCGTGTGTGTGAGTGTGTGTTTGCGTGTGTATGAGTTTATATGTGTAGTGTTTAAAATTGCAACTAATATAAATGAACGCTTAGCACTTCTTGGTTAGAGTTAGATAGCCGCTCGCGTAATACTGTGGAATCGATATGAATTCCGGCAATGGTCGTCGTGGTAAACAACGTTGTTGTGCTTGTCGTATTATGTTGGCAATTTTACCTAAATAAATTTTATCATATGTTAGTTGCATAAAAAATGAACAGAATTTTCTAATGCATCATCACTTACCTAAGACGTTGGCATTTTGAAATCTTCTATCCAATTGCTTGAGTTGTTCTAAATTACTGCTTTGTGCCCATTGAATAAGAATATCAGCTACTCTTAGCGACACCATTTCCGTTTTTGTTATTAGAGGATCCTGTAAGGGCAAAATTACATAAATTTTTCTTTCAATGGTATTGTTAAATTAATATAAAAACAAGATCCAAGTCAAGACTATTATGAAAGGCTTCTTCGGTCAACATCTCATTTAACTGTAAGATTTACCTCTCACGGGATACCTTTGAAGGCCTGACGGATCTTGGACAGAAATCAGCCAAGAAACGCTTTCACTACTTTTTCGTTTTGTTCCGAATCAATGTTACATAATCTTAACAGAACAGAACAGAACAGATCAGATCTTAACAGAACCTTACCAGAACTCCCCAGGAACTCCCCTTCCCAGCATCACACTCTGGCATAAGGCAATCTTTATCGATTGCCTAAGGACGGATTCAGCATAATCATTAAAAATTGTTCCCTCGGAATTGGAAACGGGAGTTTCTGTATTTAAGATAAATCAGTATTAAAGAACTAAAACAGAAGAAATTTTTAATGCAAAGTTGTTCATCAACTGTCAATATTCATCAGTGTATTCCTTTTTCCAATTCCGAGGGAAAAATTATTCATAATTGGGCTGGTTATGTTTCGAAAGTCTAGAGAGAAATGAGAGTAGTATTTATTCCCAAGGATGGGAAACCGACACACTCTACATCAAAAGATTACAGGTCTATTAGTCTCTCATCGTTCCTAATGAAAACGGTGGAGAGAATAATAGGTCTTCACTTAAGAGAATCTTTGAAGGTTTCGGTCATAGAAGGAACCCTTTATCAAAAATAATACACTTTAGCAACGTTTTAAGATATCGAAGGCGCATTTAACAAATTGAATACGGAATCTATAAGAAATGCTTTATCGGAAAAAGGAGTAAACAGCATGATAACCCAACGCTGACGAGGTTGCAATCTTAATATGCAGAAAATTCCTGCAAACAATTAGTGATCTAATGTAGGGGCACTAAAAAGGAATTAATGAGCAGAAACGAACGGCCTGTGTGAAAATTCAATCAAGACCGAACTCGTTCTATTCACAAGGAGAAAAGCAGACAGCTTCACACTGTCGAACTCAATGGATTAACTCTAAAGCTATCTACAGAAGCTAAATATTTTGGAATTAACCTTGAAAACAAGCTCAGTTGAAAACGCAACACAGAGGAAAGAAGGGAAAAAGCGCTATGCACCCTTTATGCATGCCAAAGGACCTTCGGTAAGAATGGAGCCTGCGACCGTACATTATACACTAGATGAACATATACAGCGATTGTCAGACCTATTCTTACCTACGGCTTCTTACCTGCCTTGACTCTCTAACAGGAGTGCAAAGCTAAGCATGCATAGGAGTAACGGGAGCCATGATACCTATAATACAAGCGAGTCTACTTGCCAAGCGGCCATCAAAACGCTGGAAAGCGAATCTGTTGTGACCGGTGGTGAAATAATACGCGGTTGTTATTTAAGTTACATTTTAATATTAGATTTAATTTAATTATCAATAAAAAGAAAAAGACAAAGTTTAAGTGCAGACAATTTACGCAGCCACACACTTCAAGCTTACAAAACGCAATCCAATTCTCTACTTTAAAATAACTGTTCTTTAACAGTTGTGAAACAAAGTAAAAGTACAATAAGATAAAATCTAAGAATGTGTGTGTGGCTGTTGAAAACATGTTGCCATATTTTTAAAATTATAAATAAAGGTCCTGTCCCAACATTCCCCCTTGTTACGATGAAAGAACATAGTCCTGCTGCCATACTGGTGGACGTCTTGTACGTTTAGAGCTTCTTTGTTGATTTAAAAGTGTTGACTCTGGAATGCTTTCAATCTCATTGAAATCATCTGCTGACTGTTCTTCCAAAGGATTCAAAACTGGATTTGATTCAATATTCTGTTCAGTACTGGTTGTTGGATCATTGTTAAGTTCAGGATCGATTGAAGTTTGATGTTCAAAAGGAAATATGAATTGTTCTTGTTCAGCGTCGAATTGATTGATGTTGATTTGACGTTCTTGTATTTGGTTTGCATGGGATTTTGTTGTTTTAATTTTACCATTATCAATAACTTCAACAATATAGTTAACGCTGCCAAGTTTTTGTAGTATGGTTCCAGGCTGCCAAGTCATCTTGTTATGTTTGAAAATTTTTACGAACACTTTATCGTTTACTTGAAAATTTCTTGTTTTTGCTCCGTGCTTAGTATTAAACTGCTTTTGCATTTTCTTGTTACGATTAGAAGTTTCTATTGGCTCTGGCTTTTGTAGCAAAGTTATTTCTGTTCGAAGTTTTCTACCAAGGAAAAGTTCGGCTGGCGTTTTTCCCTCCGCGCAATTGGGGTGAGGTGTTGAACGGTATTGAAGCAAGAATTCTTGAAGGTGACTATTGTCCTTTGATTGATCTGTAAAAGATTTTTCCAACGCTCTTTTAACAATATCGACATACCTCTCCGCCTGCCCGTTGCTCTGCGGATGATATGGAGCAGTCCTCAAGTGCTGAATACCACGCTGGTTGCAAAATTGTTGAAAATCAGAACTAACAAATTGAGTGCCGTTGTCTGACACGATGCTTTCTGGATACCCAAACCGATTGATGAAGTCTGACATCAGTTCTATGACTTTTGCTGTTGATATTGTAGTGCATTGATATGCTTCTGGCCATTTGGAGAAAGAGTCGACAATGATGAGGTAGTATTTTGAACGGATGGGTCCCGCAAAATCAATATGAAGACGCTGCATGGGTTTTGTTGTAGTGGGCCACGAACTTAATGTTGTTTTTATTGGCGATTTAGCATTGCACTGACACTGTGGACACCTTCGAACAAAATCTTCGATGTGGCTGTCTATACTAGGCCAATAAACATAGCTTCGAGCGATCGCTTTCATTCGTTGCTGACCCTGATGACCTTTGTGTAGCATTTTTAAAATACGCTTTCTGAAAGTCTCTGGAATGACTATGCGCTCTCCTACTAGCAAAACGTTGTCCACTATGGATAAAGATTCCCTACGATTGAAGAAAGGAATTAGAGCGACATTTTCAAGAAGTTTACCTTTTTTTGGCCATGATGTCTGGATGTGATGCATGACTTGTTGTATGGTAATGTCTTTTTGTGAAGATTCTTGGATCATGTGATGAGTGACTGGAAGTGCATTGATGTTATCTTGCAGTACTGCTCTGATATTGTATTCCAATGTGGCGCATGCGATGACAAAATCTTCATCCTCGTTCTGCTTTGATGGTAAAAGCCGCGATAGCATGTCAACATTACCGAAGTCTTCTGTTTTAACGTGCTCGATGTTGAAATTATACGTCATCATCGTCAGAGCCCATCTCTGAAGTCTACTAGCTGAATGAACTGGAATACCTTTGCGTGATCCAAATATGGCCAGCAATGGTTTATGATCAGTACGAAGTGTAAACTTTCGACCATAAACCATGCGATGGAATTTTTTTACAGCAAAAACCAACGCAAGTGCTTCTTTCTCTATCTGACCATAATTTTTCTCGGCTGCTGTGAGTGATCTGGATGCGTGAGCCACTGGTTTCTCAGTACCGTTAGGCATAATGTGAGATATTTGTGCTCCTAACCCTTGCATTGATGCATCTGCTGAAATTATGATTGGTAGATTTGGATTGAAGTGAGTGAGCATTAGGTCTGATGATAAAATCGATTTGAATTTTTGAAATGAAGCCTCGCATTCTGAAGACCAATGCCATTTTTTGTTTGTTTGGAGTAATTCATCGAGTGGTGAACGCAACGATCTCATTGAATCGATGAATTTGCAGTAAAAATTGATTGAACCGAGAAATGACCGTAACTCGCTAACATTTGTTGGTCTTGGCAAGTTTTTGATTGTTGATATTTTATCAGGATTTGGACGTATGCCAGCTGAATCCACAATGAAACCCAAATATTTAATTTTGTTTTTTAGAAACTCGCATTTGTCCCAATTGACTGTTAGATTGTAATCTGAGAAACGCTGTAAAACTTGTTTGATTGATTTCATGTGCTGGTCAAGAGTGTCACTTGCAACGATGACGTCATCAAGGTATGGAGTTGCTTCCTGAATACCTGATAAAATTTTTTCTATTGATTGTTGAAATGCACCTGGTGCGGATCTGATTCCAGGCACCAGCCTATTGAATTTGTATAAGCCACGGTGTGTGTTGATTGTTAGAATCGTTTTTGTCTCCTCGTCCACGTCAAACTGCATGTACGCATCGTTGAAATCAAAACGTGTAAAAAAGTTTTTGTTTTTTAAACACATGAAAATGTCTTCTGGTAGAGGCAATGGATGAAAATGAGGTTCAACATTTTCGTTGAGACCAGTAGAATAGTCTGCGCAAATTCGTATTTTGCCGTTGGATCTTTTCACTATAACTATTGGTGCTGCCCAATCTGAATAGTTGGTAGGTGAAATAACTCCTGCCTTTTCAAGTCTATCTAGCTCTGATTCTACAGAAGATAAAACTGAATATGGAACCGGTCTTTTTGAACAGAATTTTGGTACTGCATTGGGTTTGAGTGGAAGATGAATTTTAATTTTCTCGCAGTGTCCAAGCTCTTTGCGAAAAACTTGAGGAAATTCTTTTTTCAATTGTGCAACTTGAGTTGATTTTTCAATCTCTTGACTGTGAATTGATTTGCAAAATGAATTTATAGGAATTTCCCACAGACCAAACTCTTCAAAAAAATCTGCCCCAGCAATATTAAGATTGTTTACTGAAGTGACAAAAATATTCATATTTCTTGTTTCGTCTCGAAATTTTATTTTTGCTACGAATTCGCCAATGAATTGAATTGGATTACAATTTGCATCCCTCGCTGTGTGTCGAGTTTTAGTTAAATTTGGTTTTTTAATTTTTGCCCAAACTTCGTTTGAAATAATCGTAATGTCTGATGCTGTGTCTAGCTGCAATATTGTTTGAACCTTGTTGATAAATAATTGAACATGTTTGCGATGTTTTGAAAAATCAATGTGGTGTTCAATTGTTTTTGTGTGAGCCTTTTTATTCGGATTCGAATTGTTTGATTGTTTTTCTTGAGTGCGTTGTGTGGCTGGCTGAACCTTTATATTCTGCGCTTTGTGCTTCTTAACATTGCAGTAACCTTCTTTATGACCAATTACTCCGCATTTACTGCATTTATGTTTTAAAAATTTACAAAATCGAGAGTAATGCATGGCGCCGCAGAACCAACATGGAGAAGATGGAGTTTTTGAAGGATCCACCTGTGGTTGTGGTTGCTGCTTATAATGGTTGTGGTGATGATTTTGTGTATGAACAGCTTGTGTTTTTAGCTGAATGTTTCCAATCATTTTATTGTCTTGTTGACGCTGCAATGTCCGCTGAATTTCTCTGTTTATTACCTCGAGTGTTACTGGATTTTCATTTTTTTCTTCATCCAGCATTTTCAAAATTTCATTTCGAAAACTTGCGTCTTTTGAAGATTGCAGGCCACTTACAAAAATTAAACATTTCAAATTATCTTTTGAAAATTTGTCTAATTGAAAGCTCTCGCATTGCCTGTTTACTTTAGCAATGTACGACACATAATCTTCTGTTTCGCCTTTCATAATTTGAAAGCATTTAAAACGGTGGTTAAACAATGATTGCTTTTGGCCAAACATAACCTTGAATTTCTCAACCGTGTCTTTGAAAGAAATGTCGTTTGGCTTTGCCGGCAGAACGACGTCTGCATACTGCTCATACACTGACTGACTGATTTTTCTTAATAAAAGTCTGGTTTTATCTGCGTCTGTTAAGTCATTTCCGTCCACAATAAAAATATCTTCATACCTTGCGTACCAAGATCCAAATGTTCGGTTTTCTTCAGGGTCATGAACAAAATCTACCATTTGCTTTGAAAGTATTTCCATAAGCTGCTCTCGGCTAACGCTGCTGCGTGATTGACTTGATGCTGCGCTGGCTAAATCAGTTGGAATTGGTTCCTGCCGAATCATTTGTTGGATGACCTGTTGTTGTTGTGCAAAAATATCCATTTGCTTCTGGAGCTGCTGCTGCTGCAATGCAAGTTGCCTTTCTTGACGCTCGGATGCCTCCTGTTGCTGTACCAGTAATTTCCCTAGCACTTGTTCTAGAACATTCGCCATTTTATTTTTCTTATATTGAAATCAAAATTTTTCTTTTTTTCTTTGCAAATAACTATTAAACACTTTTATCCTCGTCGCCAATTTATTCTGTTGTGACCGGTGGTGAAATAATACGCGGTTGTTATTTAAGTTACATTTTAATATTAGATTTAATTTAATTATCAATAAAAAGAAAAAGACAAAGTTTAAGTGCAGACAATTTACGCAGCCACACACTTCAAGCTTACAAAACGCAATCCAATTCTCTACTTTAAAATAACTGTTCTTTAACAGTTGTGAAACAAAGTAAAAGTACAATAAGATAAAATCTAAGAATGTGTGTGTGGCTGTTGAAAACATGTTGCCATATTTTTAAAATTATAAATAAAGGTCCTGTCCCAACAGAATCGGAATCCCGCAGTCTTATCAACTTTGCAGGTATATCGAACTTAGACGTTGTTGCGTACAGACAATCCCGAATCGGGCTATCGAACGTAACTTTGTTATCAGCAAAGAGATGGTTGGCGTCAATTTGATTTTCGTGGGTTTTTTCAAGAACTTGGCGTAGTGTAAAAAACCGGTCTATGATAGACTTTCCAACTTGAAAGTCATACTGATAAAGTCCAATCAGTGTTTTGGTATGTGGCCTAAATCGTTCATACAATATGCTCGAAAGAATCTTGTATGAGATGGATATAAGTTGACCTCGGCAGTTGGCGCAGATTGTCGGGTCTCTTTTCTTAAGTATAGGACAACGCATATAAAGGAAATCGTCGGACATACTTTCCGCTAGCTATATTTTGCTGATGAGTTGTTGCATGTAGCTTATCAATTCACCGCCAACGATTTTAAACAATTCAGCAGCCATGCCGTCCGCACCTGCTGTTTTGTTGTTTTTGAGTCGCTGGATAGCAACTTTTTCCTAGTCATGGCTATGTGATGGAATTTCCACACCATCACCGTCGATTGTTGGTGTCGGACTGCTCTCTACAAGGGTGGAATTGTTGCAATCGACGCCCGCAAGCAGATTGGAAAAATGTTGCCTCCATAGTTTCAGTGCGCACTGCGTATGTGTAACCAGATCACCATTTTCATCTTTACAAGTGGATGCTCCGACCTTAAAACCTTGGGTTAGACGCTTAACCTGTTGTTAGAATTCTTAAGCATCCTTTTTGCCCTGGTACAACTCAATTTTTTCACGCTTACTTTCTCAATTTGTTGATCTTTTTCCGATAGTTTTCGTGCATATTTTTATATGCGGCGTATTTTACTGCTGTTGGGTCGTAGCAGCCCTGGTTGCACCATTGGTTACGAGGTTGTGGGCGTCGAAAATCAATGGATTCCTCAGCAGCAGTGCGCATGGAGTGGGATATATGCGCCCGAAGTCAGCCAGCGTCATCGAGGCCAGAATTAGGTTGGTTGAGCTTAACCGAGAGTTGAACGGAGTAGGCCTCGGCGGTCCGTTGTGGAAGCAGCTTATCGACATCTAGCTTTCGGTGCATAACTGTGCGTACATTCTTCGCTTTGCACAATCGCATGCGGATCTTGACTGCAACAAGATAATGATCGGAGTCAATATTAACTCCCCAAAATGTGCGCACATCCAGTACGCTTGAAGCGTGCCTTCTGTAGGCTCGTGTAGAAGGCGTCCTTGACAGCATGGTTTTTTCCTCCGTGGGTGCGTACCCGCAATTTAGGCTTATGTGGAAGAATTCCGCCTTGATGTGGATAGTGGCCAGCCTTTCGTCTATAGGTGTCGATCGGGAAAGAAGATGGCGTAGTTTCCGGCTTATGACGAATCCGCACCCAAATTCGCATTTCTCCGCATAGCAGCTGTAGTAGATATCGCAGTCTGCTATCTTAGAGCAGCCTTGTCCTTTCCATCGCATCTCTTGAATGGCGGTAATGTCAGCATTTATTTTTTCAAGGGACATAGGTTCGGACATTCCAGGTGGATATCCATAAATCATTGTCCGTTTTTCCTTTCCGTAGCGGTGCATATCCGAGCCTGGTTTGGTTTTCATTGGGCAGTAAAATGTGGTGGGGATCCGTACTTCGCGCACATTCTATTTTTAAGGTATTGTAGAGACCACTCAAGTGAAGAGTCTAGAGTAGACAGCATTATTGCAACATAAAAAATATTTAATCCATCTTCTAGTCAAGAAACATTAACTTGGGACTGTTATAAAAAAAAACTAAGTTTTCAAAATTTTTACCATTTAGTTTTAAAATCAATTTGTGTTCAAAAGTTATTAAAATTTTCATTCTTGCTTACTTTTTAATTTTGTTACAATATACAAACTTTTATGGGGTTTGTGGAAACATCGTTCCATTTACCTAACCTCTAAGTGCACTTCCTTTGCGATACAGTCCTTACAAAACCATAATTTCCAAAAACCAGAGTAAAGAGCTTACGATATAATTACGCAAGTCAGAATTTGTAAAAAAACTCTGTTAAATAATGTGATTGTATGTGGCTAACTGCTTAGTTGTACATACGTAGTTTGATGATTTAGAGATACGGATATTTTTTATTTTCATGTACTTTTTGCGGTACCTGTTTTGAAATATGTAATTTTTTTTTATAACGCACCTTTTTAAAAGCAACTTCAACTTGTCCACGCGTTGCTATTTCGATCAAACGCTTGTAACGTGGATGATTGCTATGCTGCTTGGAAGTATGTAATATAAAGTGTTTCAGTGACTTGAACTCTTTTGTGGATTTGTGCGAAGCATTAGTGTGAGTCTCTGGCTTAAAATGCGATTTAATCAGTTCTGAGTTGTAGGCCACATGAAGTTTATCCTATAAAATTCAAAGAAAGCGGAAAATATATGCAATGCTTTCAAGTGACAATGATTTTTTTTACCAGCGCCTGCACCAGAGTCTCTTCATCCAAGTTTTGTGTGGAAATTGTTACTATTTCCTTCTCAGTCAAAACATTTTTTAGCAGCTGCTGTAAGTTGACATTAAAAAGTAAACTTATTATTTGATTTAAAATTTAATTTAAACACTTACATGCTTGCCATTGAAAATATCACAAAAAGTTCTTTGGTTTGCAATGCTGCTAACACTGTCACTAACGCCACCATCACGACCTTCACGTTTCACCAACGATTTGTCAATGTTATGCACTGCTGAACGATCGTTTAATTTTAGTGGCAAATTTCTATCACGCGGCTCACTACGATGGAATTGCATAAAGTCACTCTTTGCTGTTGTATAATGACAATCGCTAGGTAGCTCATTAAATTCATAACAAAGTGAGGTTGACTTTAGCTGATGCGTAGAAGTGTTGCGACAGCGAACTTCAGTTGCATACAAAGTGTTGATGGCACGACGCTTGCGACATTTTGGACACTCACTTAAATCCATCGCCTTGCCAATGGTATTGGCAAGAAATTCTTTTTCCAGACAATCCAGACAGGTTTCATCGGCATTAAGTGTGGTTGTGGCAGCAGCGCCTACAATGGATGACGGATTTGTTGCAGTCACAGCTGAACTTGTACCATGCTCATTCGTTGGATTGCAGCGGAAATCTGTGCAGCTTACGCTACGCTCATCAAAACTGTTGCTAATGGAGAGTCCGGCAGCAGTAGCGAGGGAAGAACGCACCGAGTTGCGCGATTTTGAGCTTGTTTTCGATGATGTCGACGATGATGTGGAAAAGGTGGTGAGTCGCTTGGGCTTGGCACCTGTTGGAAAAAACAGTTTAAAAAAAAATTTATTTCAGTTGAGAACATTTTTACCTGTAATTTTTGATGGACTTGTTGTCTGCAGTTCTTGTTGGCTCTGTGTATCCCGACCGAATGTGGCCAACAGCGAATTGGGCAGAGAGTGCGCTAATGGCTCCGCGGGTTCTGTCAATGGTTCAGCTGTTGTCGCTTGCCCAATGCTATCGCGTCTACTACCACCAGCAGGTGCTGGGGACTCATCAGCTTTTATTTGATCCAAATGCAAGGCGATGCGTGCAAAATTTTTACTCAACAGACTAGACTGTGACTGCAGTCCACCACTCTTCTGCAATGGTGCTGCCATCATATTCTCAATAGGTGAACTAAAGTGTTGACGTTGCGTGTGCGCAACAGTTGGAGCGGCTGAGATCGCACAAGCATCACGTTGCATCAGAAAGCTGCTTGCTACATCCAAAGCGCCCACTCCGACACCACCACCGCCACACTCTACCTCCGACAACGGATCTGGCTCAAAATCCATTTCGAGAAAATCCGTTTCATCATCCACAAAGTGACTGCGATTATTCATTGCAGCCATAGTCAGCTCGTAGTCGGCACCATCGCCACGATATGCATAGACGCAGTCGTCTGAATACAGGGAAATCTTTTCCGCTTCTTCGTCGTCAATGTCATCTGTAGAGAGTGTACTCTGCAGCACTATCAGCTCATCGGGATAGTAGTTGTCGCTGCTGTAGCTTAGATTATCGGTGGAATTGTTGACGGAAGTACGATTTGAGCTGGAGTTGGCGGGCGGTGTCAGAGAGGCAGCAGCGCCCGCTAGCACGTAGTTTGAAGCAGCAGTGATGCAGCCGGCAGTAGACTCTGGGGACAGCTGACTGTTTAACGCAGTTGACATATGCAGGGTGTGTCCACAGGCAGCTGCAAAACCGATATCGCCATTCTGTGCCTTTATGTTATGAGAACACTTGTTTTTTTTTTTGCAATAAAATATTATATCATACAAACTCACCTGTTCAGCGGCTTCTACACCACCACCTGCTTCTCCACCACCTTTATCCAATTCACTGTCTTTTCTATTCATAGATAGATCATGGTCAGCAAAATGGGCGCTGGCACCAGCCACTTCTAACTCGGAAGCTGACACCGTCGCACATTGATCACAATTCCAAAATTTATTTTCTACAAATATTGCATTGACTGCGGTTTGCATCGTCTGCTTGCCGGCTTTGTTGTTCAAAACCTCCGCGGCGTTCAAGGCGTTGTTGTTATTGCTTACGTTCAAGGCATACCAAGCAGCAGAGTCCGACGCCACTCCCAGTAGCGCTTTATCTGCAGCTCCATCTTGTGCAGCATTTGTAGACCTTGCTGTTTGCTGATGCATTTCCACTTTTTTAGTGCTTCCAATGCCGTTTTTTAATACATCCGAATGTATTTCTGTCGTTTGTGTTGTATTTTCCATTTTATTTTTTCTTTTTCACTACGTATGATTTATGATTTTCTGCACTTTACGGCCACCTTGCTTGTTTATTTTATTTCCTTTTTTCTTAATTCAACAAATAATGGAAGTTTTATATACTTTTCATTATTTTTATTACATTGCACTTTGCTTCGTTTCTTTTAGAAAATTTTTAATTTTTATTTTGCATTTTCACTGTTTTGGACTTGTGTTTTAAAAATTTTCCGTATGTGCTGCAGTAATATTTTTCTTAGTTATTAAGTTTAGCTAGTTCTCCTTGGTTTTTCTTCTGATTCTTTGTTTCGCTATGTCAACTATTTGTCTCTTTTTATCGAACAGCTGTTTAATTTTTTGACATATAATTTGAAAAGTTTGATTGTCACAATAGATGCAATGAGACATTCTCAATGGATCATCAAACTAATGCATAGTTGGGATTTAAAAAACCAAACTACTCAAGAACTTTACATTTATTTTTAAACCACGAAAATAACCACAAAAATATGTTTACACAAATATTTGGGTGGGGAGATTACGATTTCCGGGGCACCGCGTTTTGACGATGGATTCGAAGAGTACTCTTAATAAAAATAAGAATAGCCAAAGGAAATGTTGTGTTATCGATTTGTTTCCGAGTTATCGATTTTTAAAAAATTTTTTTTTGTCTATAAGGTCTATGAAGAAAATCGGCTTTATTATTCTTAATATATAACCGATATTAATGATTAAGGAAAAATTTAAAAGGTTATATATAAGGCTTTTAGAAAAGTTTTATATTAATGAAATCTGTTGAGTACTTTGTATTTTATAGGTATTTTTATGCAATAAAAGAATATTTTCTTACATAAAACCGTTATTTTCTCAAAAATTACCGTTATTACTATGAATTATAAAGAGTAAATTATTAAAGCTTGAAAATTTATCTTTCATTTGGTATATAATATATATAATTTATTTGACTTTTTGTCGTGTTTTTTATGATACAATGATTTGCCCTTGTACGGAAAATTGCTTATTTCACTCATATTTACCTTAGATGTTTTGCTTTCTTACTCCATATTTACGAATATCGCCATTACAATACAATATTTATATGAATTAACGGGAT
This sequence comes from Tetanocera ferruginea, assembly GCA_958299015.1. Lineage (NCBI taxonomy): Eukaryota > Metazoa > Arthropoda > Insecta > Diptera > Sciomyzidae > Tetanocera > Tetanocera ferruginea. The sequence goes on from OY282641.1 coordinate 38,189,906, forward strand.
TTTCGAGTCAGTTAAAAAAATTTGTATTTTTTGGTCGAGCAGTTAATAAAAAAATATAAATATTTTTATCTATCGAAAAAAAGGTAAAACTTTCAGCTTATCAAAAAGTATATATTTTTAGTACCTTAAAAACGAAAATACTGCAGAAAAAAACGGTTCTTTTAATTAAAAAAATTCAAATCTGATATATATTCGCTTATAAATTAAAAAACATTTTTGAAATTTTATTTGTATTATATATTGTTGAAAAGGCATTTAATTACCTTTCGAATAGCATGTCAATCTTTAAGATCCATTGGATATTGGCAAAGATATAGAAAATTTTGTGAACAGATTTTTTAACAAAGAAAACACTTGGAAAATTTTAATTTTATGTAATATAGTGTGAAATTAAATAAAAAAATGTATATTTTTATATTTCAAACAAAAGGTTGAACTGTTAGCTTTTCAAAAAAAATATATTTTTAGTAACTTAATAACGTAAATTTTTTAGAAAATAACGGTTATTTTTATTAAAAAATTCAACTTTGGAATAAATTCGCTTATAAAATTAAAAATATTGTAGCAATGATATTTATAAGATAAATATTTGAAAGGTCATTTAATGGCCTTTCAAATGAAATATCAATCTTAAGGATCCATTGAGTAACGGCAAAGATATAGATGTTTTTTTGAACAGATCTTTTAACAAAAATTTTTTTTAAGAAATCGATAACTCGATAACTAATAGAGTTATCGATTTTTCGTTCGGCGAATCATGTTTTTTTCTAGTTCTCTACCAGAAAACATCTTCAAATCACGGCGCCCCGGAAATCGTAATCGTGCCATTTGGGTCTATTCGGCATCTGTTATGAAAAAATGCAGTTATTCTGTTTTGATCTCCCACACAAATTTTTGAGCTGTCAAAAAATCTGTTACGAGACCAAAATTCGTATCTTGCACGATATCTTTTATGAAATCTGTTACAGGCCACGGTTGCCACCTCCAATATCCACAAAAATTACCTTTTTCCCACAATAACAAATATTAATTACCACAAAAATTCCTATGTTAAAAATTGAACAAAAAAATCCCACCACAATTAAAAAATACTATATAATATGCCACAAGCATTTAAAATTACCACAAAAATACCACGCATTTCAAAAAATCCCATATGCATTGAAAATTACCACATTTATTACCACAGACAGTAAACATTTTCAAAATGAATGCATTTAAATACTTTCTTTGTGTTTTATAATTAGAAATATTTATTAATATTAAATTAAGTTTCATTAACATTAAAATTGCTTTTAGATATAAATATATTCATGATTTTTATTACAATCAACCTTATAAAATTTTTTTGTTTGTGGTAAACGTTTGGCATGAAGAATAGCAGAGACCAAATCCGTCGAAGTTCTATTACTGAGTGAAGTTTTATTTAAATTTAGTGTGAAAAAATGCGTTCAACATTTGCAGAAGAGTGAGGAAGGCATGAAATATATGATATTAGTTTTCTCATTCCTGGGAACAGAACTGCATCATGAATTTCTTTTCTTGCACCCAAAATTTCTGACCAAAAATCAAAAAACGATGAAGGCACGTTTTTTCAAGTTGTTTGATTTTTTTAACTTTGAGTAGAGCCGGCGACAGCAAGACTTACGTTATAAAACAAATTTAAAACTTTGGTGTTTTTTCGAGATAATTGCATTGAAAGTTGAATTAACAAAACAGGAATTGCCATAGAAATTAAGCTAACACATTTATTACGTTGTAGAGTTTGGCACCTCAAATAAACTTTCATCGTCTTCGCCACCTTTGTCGCTGATATCCCAGTCTGACACCTGTGGAGGAACCTGAAACGTACTCTGCACCATGATAGAATAAGAAAGTAGGCTCATATTAATATGGCTGCTCAAATGTCTATTTTTACACAAACAATGCTGTGAGTTTGTTCAAATGTCAAACGAAAAGGCTACAACAACAATTAGAACAACTCAAATTCAAACAGCTGACTTTGACATCTAGCTCACTTCCTCTCCAATATGCGCCTAACTTGTTATTCTATCATACTCTGCACCATTTTCAGAGTAGTGCTATAAAGCGCATCCTGTATACCATGCAGCGCAACCTGCGGTGCTGTATGTGACGTGGTGATAAAAGTGTCCTGATCCGAAACAGCTCCTGCTACTTTCAGTGATTGCGTTGTCTCTGTTACGTTTTTTAATCTCAACAGTTAATTTTTCACCAGTTCGTCGACGCTATCGTTAGAACCTTGGTCGAAGCTCGCGAAAATGTGGGCAACTTCATATCTTGACGACGTAGACGCACAAATGCACGGAGTTTGCGGCAATTTTCTTTTTCTCATGTTTCTTTAATGTTTCTTTAATGTTTTTCAGAATGTTCACTGCTGCACTTTTCGCGACTAGTTAACGATACATTTAAATTTTCAACGGTAGCTTGATAATTTCGCTGTTTTTTACATTTTTACATTGTTTGGGCGCGTTTGCATTTTTGAAAATTTGGATGCGTTCAAAAGGATATATTTTTAAATCAGAGGTAAAAATGCATATGTAAATATTTAATCTAAAAAACGATTGAAAAGGCAAGTTTTCACTAAATAATAATTAAAACCATTAAAAATTCCCAAAAAATAAATTTAAAAAAAATACATTAAAAATTCCCAAAAATAATACCACGTGAATAAAAAAATACCATACTGAATTAAAAAATACCATGGTAATTTTAAATTCCCAAGGCAATTAAAAATTACCACAAATGGGATTTTTCCACTAAAGGTGGCAACCTTGTTACAGGCCGTCTCTACACCAAGGATCTTCGCATAGCACATGCCATCACATACACCAAGGCATAAGAAAATCTTGTGGAGACCACATATCTTATGCCTTGCGATAGATGCCATGAATTATCTCAGGGCATCTATCTCTGTCACATTTCTGAATTTCACTGGAACTGAAATTATATTTTATCGGTGCTGCGCTACTTTTTGGCTAATTCTCATGGTAATTTTAAATAAAAATTGAGTTTTATATGTATTTGGACGTTGTCTTTAAGTAAATACACCATTTTGCAAATTTTAAATGCCTTGAATGCAGCGTTACCAGTTTTGCAATATAAATAGTGCTTTCGGTATTTTTTGAGCTCTTGCGAGATACACAAAATACCTCACATTACCAAAAAGAGATTTCTACCTGCTGTGGTAACTGAGTGAATGCGCTTGTTGATGCATTCTTCATGTGCATTCCTGTTGGTAGTTTGTTTGTGTTTAAACTGTTTTCGATTTTTAACAACAAAAGAACGTAAATAATTTCTAATAGCAAAGTGAAAAATAAAATAATTATGTCTGGAAGAATAAGAGTGGACCCTAAATGAATGCGCGTTGCGTTGCGCTTTTTTCAAAATTGGTTCATGCACATACATTTTATATGAAGCCTACCGAAATGCGCAACGCACTAGCGCTACTCGATTCGAATTTCTTATTTTGACAATGCGTTTGGTTGTGAAGTTGGCTGCATAAAACAAAAATATTCGAACAGAGAGCAACAAACACATAAGAGCAACAAGGAAAACATATATGTTTTCGATTGTACGCAGCGCACTTGTTTAGGCTATGCGTATACAAAATTTGCGTGTCGCTAGGAAGCGCAACGCAACACGCATTCGATTAGGGTCTACTGTAAGATCATTGTCGCATAGTTATTCAAAAACTCTGTAAGCTTAAAGTATTTTTACATTTTAGGTGCATTTTAATATTATGAATGTGTTAATAGAAAAAATTAAGATGAGCAGAGCGAGGACTGCTATGAGGCTGGAGAAATTTTTTTGAGAAATAATTTTTGAACTTATGTTGCAATTTAAGTTAACTTTCGTTACATAATTTCATACTTTGCTATAAACACAGCTTAAAGTGATATATTAAGCAACTTTGAGGTATTTCATTGACTTGCGGTAATTTTGTGGTAATTTGTACGATTTTGAGGTAATTTGAGGTATTTCATTGACTTGCGGTAATTTTGTGGTAATTTGCAAGATTTTGAGGTAATTTGAGGTATTTTTGACGTGTGGAAATTTGAGAGAATTAAATGCGAGAATAAGGTAATTTTTGAGGTATATTCATCTGACAACGCTGCTTGAATGTCTGTTCAGAGCATTAAGTGTAAATGTTGCTGAAGTTGTTTACAGTTAGGAAAATAATTTTAACTAATAGGGGGTTTCGCACGGTCGTACATGTCAACCGACATTGTACGACGACAAACTAACGGGAATATTTTGTTGAGCTTTCGGACAATCGGACATGTACGACGACTTCATTTCATTGCCGACTCTTGAGAGTAACACGTCGGTGTAATAATGGCAAGGCAATTTTTAGCGGCAACTATAATTGATCAAATTTTGGAAGAAGAACATGAAGAAAATATAAGGAAATTAACTCTGTCCAAAATTTCATATGCGGAGCACTTCCCATTGTTTGTTTTATTTTTTTTCGTAATTTATGTTGTTGCCTAAGTTGATGTTCACTCGTTGAAAATTTTATACAAATGATAAATGCAGCGAGTCGGACCGACATGCGTTCGCACGAACGACATGTCGGATGGACCGGCAGAAAAATCAAAAATTTTTGATTATCATCCGACATGTCGGTCCGACTGTCTCATTTGCTTTCGAATGATCGTACATGTCATCGTACATGCCCAAGTCGGATGACATGTACGTCCGTGCGAAACCCCCTAATATGCCATGGCATAGAGTGCCCACCAAAGAATTACTGTTGCATATTTTGACATTCGACGCTTATGCCGTGGTGTATGTGAAGGCATGTGCTATGCTCTGTGGAGACGGCCTGTTATGAATCATAGCAGATTTTTCAAAGCGTCAAGAAATCTGTTACAAAATGTAAAAATTGGTATTCAGCATGACAGAATCTGCTTTGAAATCTGTTATGAATGACAACAGAATAAGAGATACATTTTTCTGTCTTTTATCTTAACAAATTTTAAAAAGTGAACAATTTGGTCTGAAAAATGGATGTTTATTAGAATTTCATAAAGAATGGCTCAAAAAAGGAGGCAAATATAAGATTATATAATTAATAAAGGCATAATTCTAGTTTGGGGCCCACGCCCCTTTTTAATTTTTTTTTTTTGGATTATATGTATTTGGCCCTCCTAAATTCAATGGTGCAAGAAAAAAGCCGCTCTCTTCTGGTTTAGGAGATACAATTCATCAAAGTTTGAAAAATCGCTCATAAAAATCTGTGATTTCACCAGTTCTTAAACGAATTTTCACTATTAAACAATCAATTTAATCGTAAAAACTTACCTGAAAAATAAAAAATTCGAAAACTGAAAAACTGTTATAAAAAATCGCGCGATTTACAAAAATTTGTTGCCGCCATTAGCGCTTATTACCTTAAAACAACTTTTTTATCAATCATAATTGTATATAACACTTTGTAAAATTTTTATGAACAATTTATTTACCTTTTATAACATTTTTAACTCCAAAGGGGTGTGTAGGAGTGGGAGGGTGAATGGGAGGGTGGGGGGGGGGTCGATCACAAAATATATAAGGCTACTTTCTTGAGTTTAAAAGCACTATTTTTGCTTCATATGAGGAGCAAAAGTAGCTGCTATCTTTTAAAAGAGTCTCTGTCAAAACCAGATAAGAACTCTTGCAAAGCTCTTTTTTATTCACAATTTGTCTACGTATGTGTGAAAAATAAACTCAACAGCTATATAAAGTTTGACAAGTATTTGTTATGATTACAATGACAAATAAACTAAAGAGATAATAAAGTGTTAATTATATCATACTAAAAATATGTTTCCATATCCGTTATATGCTGCAAATTTTGGTGCGCTTTTAAATTTATCGGAAATATGAATGTAATACTTCGAAAAAATACAATGGACTTTAAAAATAATTTAAATTAAGGAGTGTTTATAATTTTAAAATACTTAAACATTTTTTTAACATTCCTTAAAGTTAGCTGAAAATGCTTCAAATTCTTTATTTTAAAATATAAATTTAATAAAAATCATCAATTTGCTTTAAATAATATTCTAAACTATAATATTTAACTTAATCCAATCCCCATGAGTTTTTATTTGTAATAAGATCGCCATGATTTTTGCATGTATGCTATATTTAACATTTATTAGCTTTAAAAATGCATAAACACAATTGGAGACGCAGTCGACAGGCAGCAAATGTCATTGTATAGAACGCATGTTTTCTTATGTAGTTGAACAATTTCATGGCAGCACGACTGCAGGGCTTCAGCAGCAGTTGCCGCTAACATAGATCTATTTCTATTTTTCTGGCGACAATCTCTGAATTCTGTTTGTAGTAGGCCGTATAAATTTGTCAACATGATTTCAAAACAAAAAAAATTATGTTTTACATAAACGAATTTAAGATGGGACATAACATTCGCGGGAGAGAAAACAGACCTTTTTTAACAATTCATAACTCAGTCAAAAAAAAACATTTTTCCAAAATTTTTTTTTGCTATTGTAGAGAATTGAACAAATTACAAAAAAAAAAATCAAAAAAATATATTTTTATATTTATAAATATATTTTATAGAGCTCCAAACTGGCGACAGAGAAAACACGGGGGCCTCGTAGTTGCAGCGCTGGGAGTCGCAAAAATTGTCCGATCTGGAAAAAATGACTTTTTAAATCTTAACAAAATTGGTTATCGTATGACAGGAGCTTTTTTTAACATTTTTTTTCAATTTTTAGTGATGTTCCGAATTTTAAAGTGTGTTTTTTCGAAAAATTGACTTTAAAAATTCATAAAAACGAAAAAAAATTTAAAAAAAACTCGTGTCATACGATAGCAAATCAAGTTTAAAAAAATACAAAAAAAAAATTTCGTCAAAAAATCAACTCGCTAGTGCCGCAGCCAGTACGAAAAACATTGTTTCGAGATAAACGCGTTCAAAGTTTACCTACAAAGAAAAATGCAAGGAAAAATAAAAATGCGCTCTTGCTAATCCGGCTGTTTTTTCTTAGAATCTTAAGAATTTTTACTAAAACACAAAATTATAAAAAAAACCATTTCAAAAAACGGCCAATGTCATGTCCCCCTTAAAATGAATGAAAATGAGACAAGCTGCTCGTTTCCTTTAAAGAATTATATAAAGTTTACCTACTTTTGCGATTTCGGAAATTTCAGCGTTGAAGTGAATACCCTAATTATATATTTCGTCAAAAAAAAATTAAAGTGGTCACACAAAAATTAGCTTGTTGGACTAGTACAGTGTATTTAATATTGGATGCATTTTTTTTTTTGCTTAAATCTTTTTCAGTCAATTTAAAATTTAAGTGAAAAAATATTTACTTAAACTTGTGTTATATACTTTTTTTTTAAAAAAAGTTTTTTTAGTTTTGCGTTAAATTTGTAAACTATATGATTTCTTTAATTAGAATTAAAATTTTAAATTAAAAGAGCATTAATTATATAAATAAAATTTTCCTGTGAACTTGATATATGAAGTAAGCTATTTCGAAAACTCGTTGTATTGGCGTAGAGAAGTAAGTTATTTTGACATTGTTGAGTTTAGATACTGGTCCACTGAAACAATTTTTGACAAATCATAGTTGTATTAAAGCCGCTTCAGACTTTCTGATAAATCATAAAACTTCTCATATGATCTGTCAAACAATAAAGCCCAGATTATGTGAACACATTTTCATCTGTTGTTAGAGTTCTCAAACAACAAAGCAAAAGATTAGGATTGCTTCTATTTTCATCAGAGAAATCAGAGAAGAGAAAGTCTCTGATAATGTGAACATAATTATCAGAAAATGCTATGACCTGTCAGATGTTTTGAGATCTCTGTCAAAAAAAGCATACAATAAAATTGTTTGATTTATCAGATACTCTGAAGTTCACGTCGGAGAATATTCAATATTTTGGAATAGTTTTTGGCATTGAGAATATGCTTGACATTGCACAGTTTCGGCCCAGTTTGAATGTACTATTAGATTGCGACTAATATGCGTCTTAAGTCAGAATAGGTGGACTTGTGAAATCGTCGAGCGTTTTCTTTTCTCAACGAAAAATTCTGCCCTCTGAAGATGCAGATTTTTTTTCATTTTGACCTGAATCCACAGAATTCTGACCTATTTCTAGCTGAGAATAGAACACAAAAAAAGCAAAACTTTTTCAATGTTTTCTCGTTGGCACCCTTTTTGAAAAACTTCAATAGAATTTAAGATACAAAATTTTAAAACTTCAAATTTAAAAATTATTTTCCCGCTAGAAAAAATTTTATTTTTGTTTTCTTAGAAGAATTTTGACGTTTTCCAATCTTCTCTGAACTGTCAATGGTAACAACAACAATTATGCAGCAGCATTGGACGGACATTAGTCATAGTACTAAGTTTAAAATTTTAAGTTTTAATGTGATTTAAAATATTAAATTTAATTAAAAATCCCCTGAAGATGTCAACAAAAAATTGACGAAACGTCGGGACAATATTGAATTTTTGTTTTAATATAAAAATTGCAATAAAAAAGCACTGGTCAAAAACCTCCTAAAATAATTAATGGTAACGTTAACTATTTTCAACATATGTCGTTTATTTTGTTCATTCAGTTGGTAGTAGAGGTCAGAATTTTATTTGAGAAAATAACACAAAAAAAAATACAAAAAAATGCAAAAAATCAAACGAGAAAAGAAAATGCTATTAATAAAGCAAACATTCGGAATTTTTTCTACTTTTGAGGTCAAAATTTTCGAGAAAAGAACACGATTGAATATTAGAGTGCGTACGTTGCGTATATTGAATTGACATGAACGCACCATCAAATTTTGCGTAAAATGAACTGCGTAGCTTGAATTATTCTTGAACATATGCCTCTTAAATTGCATTCATTGTTCTAAGTTTTAAATACATCACATCTAATTTTGTTCGACGACGTTTTAAATCGAATTAAAGAACAATTAACAAACGATTGTGACATGGCAGCTACTTACGCAATTCATTTATACGCAATACGCATCAAATTTCATGTGTAAGGTTTTACGCGAATGAATTGTTAAAGTTCAAATTAAAAAAAATGACATTGCATAAGAAGTTACGAGTTAAGCAGTTACGCAGCCCTTACGCAGTGATTTGAATCCCATAATTATATATAAAAATAAACAATCGCCGCTTGAATGCAAACTCTCTAAGCATTTGGCACATAGCCTTAATGTGGCTTTCACATCTGGAACTCGTGTGGCAAACGGCTTGTATGTGTGACACACACAGGTTTACATTTGAGAGGAGTAGAAATGTACTTTTAAAAAAGTATTTATTGCTTCGAAATAAAATTATTTTTGTGTGGGGATAATAAAGCAAAAATGCTCTCCAAGTCTTCCACACCTGCTTACTTTTTTCGAAACAAATTTTTACTGAATCCAAACAAAGTCAAAATCATTAAAATGTACTCCACATAGTACTACACTTATGTTTCAATACAACCCTGGTTTCGTAATGACTATAGAAATGTTTTTTTTTTTTTTTGGTTTGTTGGACAGAGAAAATCAAAAATTTTTGTCAACAAGCCAACTAGTGTGCCAAACTGGCGAACTAGCTTCTTAACTATCGATCTTGTGTGGAAATGGCCGCCGTGTGGCACACAAAAACGCAGATGTGACAACCTGCTTAAATAAAAAGAACAATGCTTTGAACACACCTAAAACACTTTCAACAAAGTTGGCAACGCAGCTTCATCAAACCGGAGCAAATACTTTGCAGCACTTTTCTTTGAATGAGAATAATAAACAAAATATTAAATGAAAGATTTTAATTATTTTACTTAGTTTGCATTTATTTGTGTTTGAAACGATGTACTAGCCAAGTACAAAAATTTCAAATTTAGCCTAATTTTACAGAAATGGAATAATATAAGTGTGTTACTGCATTTGTTGCAATGCATCAAAGCTTATTGAATCAATAACATCTGATGGCCAAAAGCATCATTGCTAGCTCACTTCTTCATATGGCGTTTACGCTTAAAGTAGGGATGTGAGTATGGAGTGGATGAAGTTGTGGGTTTAGCCCGTGCCATTAATGAACGCATAACGTCTCTTGAGACTAGTCGATGAATAACGTCCATAGTGGAGTTAGCTTCTAATGGTGTCAGCTGGCCAAGTTGCATAGCTATGGTTTTACCAAAGGCCAGATATAATTTATCGTACTCACTGTTCGATTCAGAATAAGCAGGTTCGTCTAATCTTTCAAGTTTAAATGAAGTACAGATTGATGGTGAAATACGGTGATTTTCCTGCTTATCTTGGGTGGATGTAGATAATGACGGTGAAGGTGATGGCATTGAAACATATTCCAAACAGTAATCACTGGTTTGAATTTCTTTTATGTCCGTTTCTTCTTCTTCGTAATCTAATGTTTCTAGTTCCATATGCGTTGAGGTATTCTTGAATATAATTCATTAGTCATATTATATCAAAATATAAATGCATTTTTTATTTACCGACTCATACATGCTTGTACTTTGTCTCAACATTATAACAGTGTCCAAGAAATTTAAATCATCATAGTAGAATAATCTTGGACGATACAAATCATCGTCTGTCGCTCCAGACAGTTTGGATTCATCCACTTTCTTCTTTTCATTAACGTATGCGGAGCGCAAATATTTAATTTTCTTTTTTATTTCAGGCACATCTTTGTCGAACATTTTAGATAGATGCATCCATGCTTTATTCTTTAGATCAATTTTTTTATACTTTGGACTACGGAAATTCCACAAACATTCAAAATGTTTATAACTTTTTACAAGTTCAAGAACTTCTTCGTTACGCATTTTTGGTTCCATCTTTAGTTTTGACACAAATTTATTTGTCTTTATGATGGCAAAACTTAATGCAAAGCATAAACAACAGAAGAAATAGCAAAAATATAACTATGCCGTATCGCCATTTTATGTCTTAACATTTTCAGCTTTCAGAGTTGCATTTTCACTTGGTGGAAAGGGTTAATGTACTATGAGACCGACCCTGATACAATAATCAATAATTATAAAGTAGGAGTGACAGTATTTTTGTCGACCGTAGATAGTTTAAAACAGCTGTTTATGCAACCATGATGGAACAAGTGAAGAATAGTGGAAATGGTCTTTTTTCTTTTTTTTTTTTTTATTGTTATTTCGTAAAAGGGTGAACAGTCAAGTGTGCACAATATATAAAGTTTTATATTTTAACAATTAATGCAAGTACTTTTCAAGTTTGTTGTACACTTACATATAGTATATTGAGACGAAAAAAAGCGCCGCAGGCGAAAAATTGTTATAAAAAATCGCGCGATTTTTTATAACAATTTTTCATTTTTGGATAGTTAGCAATAAATGGATTTTTTATAATTAATACCTAACTGAATAGGTCATGGTATGACCTCTTGCTACCAATATTGCTTAAATTTTATTAAAAAAAATCGAAAAACAGGCAAATGTGTAGTAATTTTTCAACTTTTGATACCTATAACTTCTAAACCACTTGAGAGCGACTCTTAATTTTTTCAGAATCGAACTTAGGAGCCCCAAATCCATATAATTACATGTAAAAAAATACAAATTTTGCATTTCCATTATTCTTCAATTATGCCACCATGATAGAATAACAAGTTAGGACTTTTCCTCACGGAGCAATGGAAAAGTAATGCAATTGCAACTAGTGTCCGACCGAATATTCGGTTTCGGTTTCGGTTTCGGCCAGTTTCGGCCCTTTTAATCAGTTTCGGCTATTCGGCATCAATATGGCCGAAACCGAAACCGAATAACTCTAAACACTAAAAAGTTCCTTAAAGTGGTATTAAAAATTATCTCTTTATTTATTATTTTAAAGTTGAACTTTAATATCCAAAGAATATTTATCGTATGTATACGTTATTATTATCTGTTTGAATTGTTTTGTTTTTGAAAGCTTTTAACAAAAATTAAAAAAATAAAATGTTTAACAAAAAATTTTTATGTAAACTTTCAGTTTCGGTTTCGGTTTCGGCCGAATATTAGAAAAATGGCCGAAATTCGGTTTCGGTTTCAGTTTCGGCCGAAAAAAAACAAGTGGTGTGGGCCCTAAACTACAATTTTTCCTGTTCCTTTACTATACGCGAAAAAACAAACGGCAAAAAAGATTGGGTCCATCCGTACATCAAAAAATAATATAAACAGAAGATTATTCGTGGCAGTAAACGAGCTGCAACAAAGTGATGCTAAATTTTTAGCATTGTACAGAATGACCAAAGAAAAAACACAACAAGTTGGTGATATAAATTGCAGCATGCTGCGTTGCATAAAACTTATCGCAAACATGTTGCCAACTTGTTTTGAAAAAGTTGCTCCATGCGAAGGTTTCGGTATAGAAACATGGGTTAGCAGCATTTGTTGCAATTGCATTACTTTTGAATTGCTCCGTGAGGAAATGGCCTTATAGTCTATAAACATGCAACAAACGACAAACGTTAAAAAATAGAACATATGTTTTCTTATGTAAATAAATATAATTTTTGGAAGTAGCACAAAGAGGATACGACCACAATTGTTGCAGCCGCAGACTTAAATTTATTTCTAATTTGACAGACGACAAAATATGACTCTGAAGTTTGTTTACGTTTATGTTTTAATTATATTCAAGCTAGCTGTGCGTTTTTCGTTGTATGAGTCTAGTTTTTATTTTTTTCTTAATACAGTTTGAAAGTAAGTTAATAAATTTAATAAAATTCATCAGAAATACGGATTGTTGCTGTGATTGTTTTCGTTTTGTTGGTTGACGCATGTTGCAGTAGTAGCGCAGAAAGGGGGAAGGGGGTGCGGTTTACCCGGGCTCACGGCATAGGGAGGTGTAGGACTTGGCAAAATAACTTTTTACCACACAGTTTTTGATTTTTTAATAATAAGAACACACTTTAATAACTGGTTTTATATTTTTAATTTTAAAAGTGTGCTAAAGTGAGTGCAGATAATTTTTACCATCACTTCTTTTTATTTAAAACGAACTTAAACTTTATGTAACCTTTTTGCAAAATAAACGTTCATACTTAAACCAAAGGCCCTTCACGTTTTTATTTTGCATTGGTTGGGGATGCAATTGCGATTCCAAAAAAAAAAGAAATTAAAATTTTCGTGACTGCAAGACAATTAAAAAAAATGTAATAACAATTTCAAAACCTGCATGATTTTCAGGCTAATTTAAAAATTATTAATTAACTTTTTACTTGCTTAAAAATTTCTAAAATTATTAAATTATTTTAAACTCATTAATTTTTATTTTTAAATTAATATTTATTTTAAGAAATTCTTTTAATTTTTTCGAGATGAAAATATATCTATTAAAATCTCTAAGATGGTTTTCTAACTCTTATATTTTGCTTAAATCAACCAACAAAAACCGTAAAAAATACAATTTTTAAGAGAAGATACACAGTTGTTTAAAAATTATTCTAGTCATTAAAATTAAATTTTGTTCTCAGCCACTCAGTCAGTCAACAGATTTCTTGGAATTGCCAACTTTTTCGGGCCATTGTCCAACAAGGCAACCTTGCTTTGGGAAGTATATAATGAATATGAAACTAATTTCTGATACCAATTTTGTAAAACTGTGATATTGTGATATTTATTTTCGAGGATAGGGCAGTCAAAACTTACAGACCTTAGGGCCGTTTTATTCAGTTTTATAACTTAAGATTTAAGAATAACTTTGGGATTTTTCGGCGTTTCTAACTTTATTCATTTTATTCACTTCAAGTTGTCAAACATAACTTTAGAAATTAAAGTTCATAAATAACTTTTGTTTGATAGCTGGAGTCAACTTGTGATTTTTTAACTTCCAAAAATATGAGCAGTTATGAGTTCTAACTTGGGATATTTGGTATAACTTTTGTTTTTTGTTTCAATCACAAGTTTTCGTGTGAATGTCAACGAGTTAAAACAAATTGTTTGTGACTGACAACTGAATTTATTTTAAATTAATTTTCATAGCGCGCATCATTTGAGCTGACTGAAAACAATAGTTTTTATGAAACGACACAAATTACGACCTTTTTGTGAGCTTGTCGAAGACCTGTGTTCGAAAAGATTCTTGTAAGCAGTGTGCCTGATAGCGGTGATAGGAGGTGCTGCATTGAGTTCATTCAACTGCAAAACCGCATGATTGCTTGTAGCGACGACTACAACCACAATGTCATCTTCGAAGTATATTATTTGAGCCCTATATGGTAGCTCCAGATGCAAAACTTCATCACAAATGATGTTCTAAAGAACTCAGGTTCTCTCACGAGGGTCCTTTGTTTGTTCGATGGATCTTTTTGAAACCCACTTCTGTGTCAAATAAGAAATCACTTTCCTAATCTCGTATAATTCTATGCAGATAGAAGAGGACTTCAAAATGCAAAAGAGCTTATAATTTTTTAATCTCATTCTGGGTAATCACTGTATATAGCGGTTCATCATTTTGCACATCTTTATTGAGTTCTATTAATATGGTGACGGACTGAATCAATGCGAGAAAATGCCTGAAGTAGGTTTTGTAAAAGAAATGATGCTAGAGTTTTCAACTAAGCAGCGCCTACCATATCAACTAATGTGGAACAATCTAACAATTGTGCGAATTCAATTTCTTAAGAAGTGGTCTATTTTGTCAAAAATCGAAGCAAAATAGATGAATACTATTTGATTCAAGCCCTAAGTTTAAATGAGATGCAAAACAGTCGGAACAGGAATTTTGTGGCTTGCCTTTTCATGCTTCCATAATTTTTCATTCCTTTTCATCTTTTTATTCAAGATTTAAATTAGTGCAGTAAGATTATAAGAGATTTTTGGCGCACAACAAAGAGATATGTGTTATCAACAGTATCGTCCTGAAGAATAAAGAATTTTTCGAAATTTTTTGTTGAGTGAATTTCTGTACTTTACAGTTAAGAAGGTCGTTTTTAAAGCTTTGTATTATTATTATTTATTAATTAAATATATTTTAAAACAAAACAGTCTTCACTTGATTGGTATGCATTTTATCTGATAGAAGCAGCACTTCCACATAAATCGGCGTAGTGAGTTAGATAAGTCCGCAAATATTTTCATGAATTGTACATGATGCAGGCTCACAGGCGTGTTTCATTTAAAGCGTGCATCTCTTTACGAAGTCAGTTCAGAGATAAGTGCATTTAAATAACTTTTACTATCTATTATTTTTTGAAGAACAAAATGTTTTATAAATTTGTGTGTTTATACTGGATAAGGTGCATACATATATTTATTTAAATAGCCAAATTCGCTGACAAGCTAATCATTTTTTCTTTCAACGAATTCCAATTTCATAAGTTATGTACATCAATTTTGTGTCAAATATCATTAAATTCACTGGGATATTTACATAACTTATACGTTTATAACTCGACTCAACTTCAACGTCGAAAACTTCAGCTTAAATTCAACGACACTGAATAAAATCAAAATTTAACTTGAGAAATTAAAATTTAAAACTTCGCAAGTTATACAGAAAGCCAAGTTGACAAAAGTTATTGAAACTTCCCAAGTTAGCTCAAGTTAGAAAAAGTGAATAAAACGGCCCTTAGTCTTGCTTATCAAAGTTGAAGCGGAGAAAAACGTTTATAACAATAAAGAAATTGATAAAAGTTACAAAAAAAAGTTTATCTTACGAATATAAATATTTTTTTAATTTTCCACTTAAATTTTATTCATGAAATTTTATAGAAGACGTGTATTGATTAAAATAAAATAAATTTATAGTTATTCTGAGGCACTGAGAAAATTTGTCAACGTTTTGATTCCATGTCCTATTCTTGCTTTAATAATGTAAAATTGTTCATGCATTTTTCACAATTTTCTATATAAAACTAACTAATACTATGTTCACACTGAGATCAAATTAGGTAATTTCGTGAGATAATTTCGAAATTGTACAAAAGTGTTCACACTAGGCGATTTATTTATTTGATTTATTTTTTTGTAAATTCAAAACTTACTCAAAGTAAGTTTGTAAAATTATTTTGCACATAGCCGTACATCTTATCAATTGTGCAATTTTAATCTATTGAAAATATCGCTCTCCTTAGTTTCACTGAATGGGTTGCTACCCGAAGGGTCAAAAAGGTTAAGTATTTGAACGTGGCCATTATCATGTGTCATGCATAATTTTGACGGCTCAGCTGAAATGGATAACAAGATTGTTAATACGTCACAAAAAGGCTGTGTTTAATCCACACTTTATTCATATTTCAGGGTTGCAAGTGCATTTTTGCCTAATTTCGTGAGTGATTTAAACGAAATTGCTTTGATTGAAGTAATTTCCAAATCAACAAAATGTATGGGAAATTGTCATAGTTTTTAGATAATTTCAGTCGAAATTACACAAAAGCTTGAACGTAGTATTAGATTACGAAGGTAAAAAAGATTTACTATTTAGAATACGAAGGTAAACAAGTTGAGTACTAGTACTATACTACTATACTAGTACAATACTTCCTAAGTACCTCAAACAAGGTAATTTCGTTTAAATAACTCACGAAATTATGTAAAAATTCACTGCAACCCTGAAATCTGAATAAAGTGTGAATTAAACACACCTTTTTTTTTGGCGTATTAACAATCTTGATATCCATTCCAGTAGGCAGATTCCAGGATTTGCTATCGCTAAATCTCGATCGCTAAAAAATGCTTACGTCAGTTTTAGCAAATTTTAGCGACAATCCTACAGCTGATATGTGAGTCAGAATCGCGATTGTCGCTAAAATTTGCTAAAACTGACGTAAGCATTTTTTAGCGATCGAGATTTAGCGATAGCAAATCCTGGAATCTGCCTACAGCTGAGCCTTCAAAATTATCCATGACACATGATAATGGCCACATTCAGATACTTTACTTTTTTGACCCTTCGGGTAGAAACCATAGAAATAAGAGATAAGGAAGTGGTGTTCTGAAATGAGAGTGCGGTACTTTTCTTACTGGTTTATTTTCACGTAAATACATAAACAGTCACTCAAGGCCGTATTCGTTTGTTGTGTACAACTAGGCGCAGTTTTTTGATAGGAATTGCATATGAAACAAGTTTCTGTTTGAGTGGTTAAAAAGTTTAAGTGAATTTTTTGGGTGTTCGGTTCCCCTGTAGGCCTATTTCACCCATAAAGGAAATAAATCATTAGTAAAATATTAATAAATCATTGAGCTCTAAACTAAATACTAATTTAATACTAATTAAATTTAATATACTAACAGTAAGGGCGCAATGAAAAAGGGCGGCCCCCTTAAAAAATAGAATACGGCCTTGACGTTGTGTTCGTACTTTGACAATTCTAGCCGCTGAAAAATGGCGCGAAAGCAGCTTGCTCTTTTTTACGATTTTTCTTATATTTCTTATTGGAAATATATTAATTTTCAAAAAGTATTCACTTTGTTCAAACTACTTTAATATAAATAACGTGATTTTGCCATATAAAACACACCGGTGTGGATATCATTACCTGTGAAAGGAAATCGCACTGTTCTTCATTTTTTTGTCATCTTCACAGCTATATATAACACAACGCATGTTTATAGTATAAATTTAAACTGTTTTTTTTTTTATAATTTAACACTTTTTAGTAATGACATTCACTAATTAAATAATTTTTTATAGTTTTCTTGAAAGCACGTCTCACTGTTTACCAAAGCGTTTGGATCTGTCAAAAAACGATATGAAAAAAAGCCACACTACACGTACAAAACAAATGTGTGCAAAACACCATTTCCTTATTTTTTACTTCTTTGGTAGCAACCCATTCAGTGAAACTTGGGTAAGCAATGTTTTCAATGAATTAAAGTTGTACAATTGATAAGATGTACGGTTATGTGCGAAATAGTTTTGCAAACTTACTTTGAGGTAGAATTTTCTATTTTTAATTGAACATTTGAGTTGGCAACTGTTGAGAATGCTGAATGTGTCCAATAATGAATAGACAAAAAAATTAATCAAACGTCAAACGAAATTATCTAAGCCCAGTGTGAACCATAGATGCCAACCAAAATTCACACCCGAAATCACTAAATCACACAACATATATGTAAAAATCACTCGTGTGACACTCACAGCAAAAAAATCACGCACATAGAAAAAAAATCACGCAAAATCACACAAACAGAGCAGAAAATCACGCAAAAATCACACACAGAACAGAAAATCACTCAGAAGCAATTCCAATTTTACAGCATAAAAGAGCATTTAATGCCATACAATTTTACAAATAATGAGATATTTCCTGTTATTTGGTAATATTAGCAAAAGTTTATTGTTAAAAATTCATTAATATCTTATTTACTTGATCAAAATTAAGAAGATATGAAAACTTTTGGTAATTCAATATATTATATATCAGTGGAAATAATTTAAATTGTTTGAATTTGTAATATAAACTTAATATTTACTTTTTAAAAGTTTAAACTTTATACCTGCGATAGCAATTTTCAATTTCAGTGTTGGGTTTGTTCGTTAATATACGTGTTTTCGCATTTACTTGAACGCACTCTTCAACAATAAAGTGAGTGATTAAAAAAATCACGCATGAGTGAAAAATCACTCGCTTCATTTCAGAAATCACACATTGTCACACAGCCCTCAAAAAATCACGAAAAGTGATTTATTACATGAAACTGGCATCTATGGTGTGAACACTTTTGTAAAATTTCGAAATTATCTCACGAAATTACCTAATTTGATCTCTGTGTGAACTGAGTATAAAATACAAATGTACCCTACTCCAAATAGTACAAAAGTACGTTTTGATGCATCCCTAGAAGAATCTTTAAACGATAAGTCGATTTTTATACATCTATTTATCCCTAGTTTGCAGTAAAATTATCAGCTGATGACTTCTGTAAAAATTTGTTTACTTTTCTATAACAGTGGAATATTTAATCAAAATCGTTTTAAAATGTCCTCATACTCCTTTCAAGGACTTAAACGTGTTTGGACGCCACGTGACGAAGAGGAAAATCGTGCCATTTTTTCAGCGATGCCACAGGTGCGTTGGAATTCGTTACATCCCTTACATTATCTAACTTTCTTTCCTGCAGGATACCGGCATTAAAATGCCTAACGTATTCAAGCCGGTATATCTTGGAAACACAGAGTATGCAGTGGAAAAATGGAGCCTCAAGCAGCTGATACGTGTGCTGCGACTATACGCCTCACATCGCTGCCTCTGGGATGTACGTGATCCAGACAATAAAAACCGCAAGCTACGCAAAGCTGCCATGATTGATATAACAGCAGCTATGGGTGAAGAAATGACAATGGCACAGGTAGTACAGAAAATTAATGTTTTGCGCGGCACGTATCGCTATGAGAAGAGACGCATAAAACAACGCATGCGCAAGGGTCTGGGAGCGAGTACAAAACTCAAGTGGTTCCCTTTAGCAGATGCTTTTCTAAGAAACGTGCCGCGTGCGGAGAAATTGCGGAAATCTACTGAAGTGAGTGTGCTATTATATCTTCCAAATGCAATGCTTTAAAAATGTTTTTATTTGTAGAATAACGATTCCGATTCTGATTTAGAGGATAGCGTGGTGTTTGCAATTGATCCGGAGATACTCATGCCTTTGGATGCGGATGATGCAGGCACACAAAATCAAATTAGCGAGGATGAAAAAAAGGTATTTGATGTTGTGATAAATATTATTTTTACAAAACCCCAAAGAAACAAATTCAAAATTTGATTTGAACTGTTGAATGGAATTTTCGAATTTAAGCTTTATTTTACAATTCTTACTTTCAGATAAATATGCAAAATTCCATCGCAGCCGAAATGGCCCAAACTTCATACTCTCCATTGCCATCACCATTATCAGTGAGCCAAGAAAGCTTTGCAGCACAATCTGAAGAGTCACAAATAAGAGCTGTCACTGATTCTTTTATACCCGTCAATTCAAAAGAACCTCAATCGTCTTTAACGCGTCCTTGGACATCACTTGAATCTGTGCTTTTTGTAGAGCTTCTCAGTCAACAGCCGTTACTATGGCAGAGTTGTACTGACGACTCATGCCAATCTAAGAATTATGACAATTATGAATGTTCTATGAGTTATGACAAAGCTCTGCAACATATCGCAAGCTTAATGGTAATGCCTGTCCAACGCATTAAGCGACGCTTGCGCATATTTAAAACTACCTACGCTGAAGAAAAACTAAAAACCTCTCTTGACTCCAGTTATAAATCAAATTTAATATGGTTTACCTTGGCCGATAACTTTATGCAAACGAATATCTTGCAGGCTCCAAATTTTGTAGACACAAATTTATTGCCTCCGCCCACACCAAATGCAAAATCCGAGTCAATTGAAATTAAAAAAGAACAATCAGACTGTGAGAGTGAGTACCAAGCTGCCACGCCTATAAATCCCATTAACTCGGTGGCGTCGTCATCCATACGTGAGGCAGTGCAAAATGAAGACTTAGAATTTCTTTTCAACAATGAACAAGAAACAGATCAATACGCTGACATAAAAACGGAACACTTACTTACTGACTTAGGTGGCCATGACAAGCCGTTGTCGGGTTACGGCCAACTTTATCAGCTCTCCCCAGGCGTCTCTGCGGAACACTGCCAAAAAGTTGTAGACTCAAATGATGATACGAACCTTGTCGACACTGTCACAGATGCTGAACAGCAGGCTACAACACAGCAAGTTTCAACCAAGTTAATTTGGAATGGTCTTGAGGATGATTTGCTTGAGGGAAAATGGTCACTTAAGCATTCTGTAAAATTCTTGCGACTCTATGGCTCACATCGCTGCTTGTGGGATCTCAATGATCGCGATTATCGTTCGCGTGTGTTGCGTAATGCAGCCATCGAGGATATCGCTGCAGCCATGGGTCACGGTCTGAATGCCGATTATGTGGCCAAAAAAATCAAAATCTTTCGCATTACTTATATGCAGCATCGCAAACGTATGCTGGAGGCATGCAAAGAAGGTAAGCCAGAGCCAGAAGTACAGCTGCGTTGGTTTCCTTTGGCCGATAGTTTTTTGCGGCCACACATTGGACTGCGCTCCATCAAGGACAATGAGCAAGAAATGCCACAATTCGACTTTCAATATGTTAACGCCAACTTAAACTTGATCGATCCAGCGCTCTTGACTGATTTCGTTGGTAAAGGCACGCAAAATTCTATAAAAATTGGATCCAATGAGGCAGAAATGGAACTAAATACACAGAAGGAGATAGTTGGAGAAGTAAGTCAAGTTTGATATTATAGAGAAAATACAGACCAACCACCGATGATCATGGTTTGGAAGCGAACAAAGAAGACATTTAAACTATAATTAAAGGTTGATTAAAACTATACTAGTGCTCAAGTTTCGCCCTTAATTGATGAAAACGTTCGCCTTTTTTAACAAGAAATTATTTTTCAGCGTCATTCCAACATATCAGAAACTATTAAATCTTAGAATTTAAGAATACATAAATTTATTTTTATTCGATTCCTTATAATCTAATATATAAAAATCTCGTGTCACGGTGTTAGTGTATGAACTCCTCCGAAACGGCTAGACCGATTTTAATGAAATTTTTTTTGTATATTAAGTAGGTATGAGAATAGGTTATAAAGTATTTTTTATCTTCCTACCCATGAGGGGCGTGGCAGTTTTTCAAGAAAACAAATTTTCGGTTTTACTTTCGTTCTAAATCGCACATAAATGAAAGTCGGTACGAACTTACTGTTGACACGCGCCCTTCGACTGTCAAATTTGAGCGATCTTTGGAAAGGGGGGCATGGCACCGCCCACACAATTAAACTTTTTGATATAGAATAGATTTGGAACTTGATGTCGTATAACAGTAAAGCTCAGTTTGAAATAATTGATTGGTCAGGTCTTTCAATTATAAAAAAGACACTGGCATTGGAAAACGGGGCGTGGCTACGCTCATACAACTCGAATTTTTGATACAGAATAGCTATGGAAGTAAAATTCATATAACATTTTAACTCAGAATGAAATTACTATTTGGTGGTGTTCTGCTACTGGAAGACTAGAATGGACATTGTACAGGGGGTGTGGCTCCACCCATATAAGACACATTTTTTAAATTGAATCGCTTTGGAAATAACGGTCACAGATCAAATAAATTGGGTTTGGAGTAAACATTTGGTGATATCCTACTATTCGAATATACTCGCAAACTAAAACTGGTGGCTCCACCCATAAAAGACATTTTTTTTATTAAATAGCTTTGGAAATAATGGTCAAAGAATATTGAAACTTAGAGTGGAGTGTGTCTATTGACAATCTGGAACAGGCATTGGACAAGGACGGCAGCAACGCGCCGGGTACCAGCTAGTAACCTATAAAATATCTCATACCAAAAGGATTTTGAGAATTAAGATGATTTTAGCGGTTTAAAACGATATTAAGTAAGCGATAATATTCAATAAATAACATAACAGCGTAAAATATGTAGATTAATTAAAACCATGTCCATGCAATAGTTTAGTTCTTGTAGAACCACTTTGGGCAAAAACAATTTATCCAGTCATAGAATGCGGCCACTTGAACTTGGACTTCTAGTTAACTGCTTTTTAAGTTGCTTTTCATGTTTTATGCTTTTTTTTTTCTTTAGTTTTTTTAGTTGGTATTTTATTTCATATGCTTCAAGTCAGCATCTTATTGACATTGCAACATGTAGCCTGCTACATTCTGGTTTCTCAGATTTTTATTCCTACATCCATACATGTACATGGCGACAAGTTTCAGTTATTATGCGTGTTATTTATTATTTTTTTTTTTTTAAATCTTATGTTATGTGATATATTTTTGTAGTTAGCTTGAAATCAGCGCTGTTCTGATGTGCGTGTTGGTCACAATTTTCCAGCACTTAAGCCAACGTTTCAAATTACAGTGCTAAGAATTTGATTAAGTTCCGCTGATAACCAAGATAAAATGCAAAGATAAAAATAAAATGTCTTCAATTCTATATGAAGTTTTATGAAAACCAAACTTTTAATAAAAAAATTCTGTACTAAATTTAATTTTTAAAATATTTCAGTATTATCTTTTACAAATTTGTAGTCTATTTTTTTTCACATTGGTTTGGAACTGTTCTTCTCACTAGATATTCACATGAAGATTGTCTAAATTGATAAAATCATTTTGTTTAGTTACTTGTTTTATTGCAATAGTTGTTGTCAAATGTTTATTAAAATGCTTCTAAGAGATGTCCATAATAAGTTTATATAAATTAGTTTCATCTAAATTAGTTGTTCTCATGCAAATAAGTTCTAGTGCCAGAAACTTCAACTCGACTTCAAAAGAATCGAAGCGATGCAAACTAATACAACACTTATTGAAATATCATTTGCTACATATTAAAAAAAAAAAATTGTTTTAAATGTGACTTATAAGTTTTAGTTTATATTGACAATTTCATGTCAACAGAGCAAATTTCACCGAAAAGAATGGCCATGACCCACGATTTGTTTTGAAACTTTGCATGCATGTGAAGTGCCCAACAATATTTAAACCGCATTTTGCTTTTGTTTTTTTGTGGAATAAAAGTTTTAAATAAAAATATTTTACGATGTTTTCAGAGAGGTCAGATCAGGTAAACTTCTTGAAAGAAGTTCCTCTCCGAAAATTATGAAGTAGCTCTCCTGCAAACGATTCGAAAATTAGTTTATTTGGCATTGCCTTAGCGATTCGCCCAAGGGTTCTTTGGATCGCATTTCAATCGTGAAGCGATGAATGCGCGTTTCTCGAAAAATTTAAAAATCTTCCTTCGCTCATTCCGGCGATCGTTGAAAGATAGATCGCTTTTCAATTGCCCAAGCGATGAGTCCGCAATTCTAAAAAAATTTAAAAATCTTCCTTCGCTCATTCCGGCGTCCGTTCGAAGATGGAACGCTTTTCGATTGCCCAAGGGATGAATGCGCGAGACTCGCTTAAGACTCCTCTCGGCGATGCAAGTTGTTTTAAAGTTTGACCAAGCGTGCTTTGTAGCGGACGTTATCTTGTTCAGTTTCCTCGATACCACATCGAATAACGGACTAAGACTGATGGACTTTACCGCTGCGCGAAACATGGTAGTTAGTAGAACCAGATTTCAACACCTCTATATCCACAAGGCCTGGCTGTCCCCAGATCAAAAAACGCGAAACCAGATTTGTAGTGGATATCCATTTTTTTACCTCCTTTCGATTTTCCAAAGTCCCCAACTCTTTTTAGCCCAAAAAAGTACTTTCGGATACACTAACCATCAAAAACAGTGTGACGTTTACTTGAATAACGCATGATTAAGATTTTGTTCTCAATATTGAAACCGAAAAAATTGTTCTCTTAAAATACATTCACAAAGAGAAGTTTAACAGTAATTATTTGGGTTAACCGATTTTGGGTTAACCGAATTTTGAGATGGATTTTCAGATGGACGAATCGTCTGACGTTGAACAGAACGAGATGATAGGAGTTATAGAGGCAGATAATATCGTTGATGTCAACAAAGAAAACGAGGAAGATGATAACGGCAGCAACGAAAATCAAGTACGTGCTCATCCAGTAAACATTGTTGGCTTAAAAAAGGCGTAAAAAAGATTTAATAGGCATCGGAGAAAGTGAATCAGGAATTAAAAAAAGATTTGAGCCATGACATAATTCCTGAGATAGCACGCTTCGTATTTTCAACTGATTTGATTGCTACCAATCCAGAAACCTAGACTGAACGTGAAGAATACCAACAAGCGCAAGAAATATTGCGTAATCTACACGTTGTCATCGACGCCACCAAAAGAGGCGTAATATTAGGAAATAATATTTTTGCTTCAAGTCGTCGCCGAAAATCGAAAGAAATACATATCTATGCCATGACAAAAAGATATTAATTTGATTCAAATTGTCTTACAATTACAATAACAAAATTTCTTACTTCTTATTTATGACAGGTAAGCTGCATGCTCAATACAAATTTGGAGAAGAAAAGTAAATGTGGGTCGATCTCTCATTTCAGACTTTTGGAAGGCACCCTGGGAGCAATGGTAGTCGATTTTAGAAAAAAGTTTTTTTAAAAAAAAAACATGTATAGGTGCCCCTTTAAAGACTGGAAATATAGAGTAGATATGTTGCTATAAAATGTTGGAAAGAAAACCCAATGGTGGTCAGGCACATATTTTACCCTACTAGGCGCACCCTGGAAGCGGTGGGGTCAAATTTCCTAAAAATATCAATTTTGTTTCGGAATACCCTTAGGGGTTGGAGATTGGGGCAGATATCTTTCTAATTTTTACACTTCCCACTAACCTTTAACACCGATGCGGCACAACTAAACCCCACGCCACACCGAATTTGTTTTTTTCGAAAGCAATTTTTTGTCAAACCTCAGAAAATTTAAGGTTTCTGTGTATCAAAATCCCGTTACTAAAGATCTCCATGTATTACTGACCAACCCCTAGTGCCTCAGCAACAAAACAAAAGCTTATTTAGTAATATTAGTATCGCCTGGGGTTGAAATTCGACCAATTTTTTGTTTGCCTTTTTATAATTATACATAGATAAAAAATATTTGGTGCACTTCTACTCCGCACTCTGGTTCATTTAAAAAAAAACAAATTCAATATCGGTTGAGAAACACGAGAGAAAATTGTTCTTAACGCCTATTTATATAAAGATTAACAAAAGGTACTCTCGCGTCCGAAAAAGTACTTTCAGAAGAGTAAAAAAATTCTTCTCCGAAATTATCAAATATCATCACTGATTCAAAAACGAAAGTTTATTTTGGTTGTTTCACGAATACCTGCACGAGATTTAAATGTTTTAAGCATATTCAATTAATTACTACTGTCCTCTATTTTTAAGCTGAGGCCATAAAATTCTGTGCAACATGTGCTTGCAGGACATTTTGGCCGTACAGATGGACATACTATCTAAAGGCCACTCTGACATAATTACGATATTTCAAAAAACGTGAATTTTGCATGGTGGGGTTATACTCAGAAGGGCAACAGATAGTGGCTTGGTTAGGTTTTTTCGGAAGTAATGCTGAGCGTGAAAAAGTAATAGAACTAGCATATACTTTTGACGCTCAAGATGGCCACCCGAGGGACATATGGAAAGTGGCCAGTGCGACACGATTTTTAAAAAACTTGGATTTTGTGGGTGGTGGGGGGTTCAGATGGGAGACAGATAGGGATATGTATGGAAGAAATATTGGGGATGAAAATAGAATAGGACTCGGTTATACATTTAACCTCTCTAGGGATCACCCCGTCGAAGCTATGAATTATTTGCGTAGAATTTAAGACCAAATTAAACAGCTTTGTAGCTGATGCGACAAGGGTTCGCACCTCCTGTGAATGGGTCAAATTTTTGGATCAAACACTTTTTTTGTATAACCTAGCAAAATTGGCCCTGGTAAGTTAACAATATCGAAAAAAAAAATCAAACTGAAACTGTGCTTATATGTAGATAAAGCCTTGTTATTTAGCAAAGTTTACAAAAAATAAGTATTTTTGGGATAAAAATAAAATAATAAATATTGATATAGAAAATTTCAAGTTGAAAAGAGAGTTCATCGCATGAAAGGTCACCATAAAACACATTTTTTTTATTTTTCTTGCCCAATATCGGTTTGCAGCTTCTTATATCAACTTGATCTCTGCTATTGTTGTCTGTCTGCTCGTCTAACTATCTAAGACGTAAAAACACATAAACAGCAATAACAACAACAACAAAACATTTGTTTGACTATGGCATTTAACGCTTTTTGTAGACCCAATCGAGTCCGTCTGAAGCATTTTGTTACAGTGCAAGCAAGAGTCCAGCCTGGCACACATGCAGCTAATGATCAATTGTTATGGTGTTAAGATTTCCTCTTGGATTGGTTTTATCTGACTCTAAATTCCTACCCGTCTGGCAAGTTTATGTTGTTGTTTATTATGTTTATTTCTTGTCTTGTGCCTTCTCCACTGTACGGCTACCATTTGGCCGGTTACATATGCTGGAAAACCATTTAAACTAAAAGCCAGTTAAGAT
Source organism: Tetanocera ferruginea (assembly GCA_958299015.1). Taxonomy (NCBI): domain Eukaryota; kingdom Metazoa; phylum Arthropoda; class Insecta; order Diptera; family Sciomyzidae; genus Tetanocera; species Tetanocera ferruginea. The sequence goes on from OY282641.1 coordinate 38,216,932, forward strand.
ACCAGTTTGTAGTGTTGTCTGTTGTATCTGAATCTGTTGTAACAATTCTATAGAGAGATGGTTATTTGTTTTTGTTTTTGTTGAACTGTTGTTAGGTGTTTCATATTTTTTACAGCTGTAGGAAATATTTTCCATTTGGTATCTTATAGATGTTGTGTAATTTTTTTAGTTTGTTTGTTGATTTTTGCAAATAATTTTTACATTTCCTGCAATTTGTTTCAATATTTTATAACTTCAAAGTTTTTTCTTGTACCTTTTTTTTGAATTTTTAATGATGGCATTAACCTCTTTGCCAGTAATTTCTTAAGGCTTAACTCTACTAAAATCTATCAGTACGTTGCGTTGCGTTTCTTCGAACACCTAACAGCACTGCTTCAAACATTCCAACATGTCTTTCTTCATCGCCCGATAGGTTGTGAGATGTTTGTCAAGAATAATTTTGTTACCTCTTGACTCTTGAGTCTTGATTACAATAACAAAATTTCTTACTTCTTATTTATGACAGGTAAGCTGCATGCTCAATACAAATTTGGAGAAGAAAAGTAAATGTGGGTCGATCTCTCATTTCAGACTTTTGGAAGGCACCCTGGGAGCAATGGTAGTCGATTTTAGAAAAAAGTTTTTTTAAAAAAAAAACATGTATAGGTGCCCCTTTAAAGACTGGAAATATAGAGTAGATATGTTGCTATAAAATGTTGGAAAGAAAACCCAATGGTGGTCAGGCACATATTTTACCCTACTAGGCGCACCCTGGAAGCGGTGGGGTCAAATTTCCTAAAAATATCAATTTTGTTTCGGAATACCCTTAGGGGTTGGAGATTGGGGCAGATATCTTTCTAATTTTTACACTTCCCACTAACCTTTAACACCGATGCGGCACAACTAAACCCCACGCCACACCGAATTTGTTTTTTTCGAAAGCAATTTTTTGTCAAACCTCAGAAAATTTAAGGTTTCTGTGTATCAAAATCCCGTTACTAAAGATCTCCATGTATTACTGACCAACCCCTAGTGCCTCAGCAACAAAACAAAAGCTTATTTAGTAATATTAGTATCGCCTGGGGTTGAAATTCGACCAATTTTTTGTTTGCCTTTTTATAATTATACATAGATAAAAAATATTTGGTGCACTTCTACTCCGCACTCTGGTTCATTTAAAAAAAAACAAATTCAATATCGGTTGAGAAACACGAGAGAAAATTGTTCTTAACGCCTATTTATATAAAGATTAACAAAAGGTACTCTCGCGTCCGAAAAAGTACTTTCAGAAGAGTAAAAAAATTCTTCTCCGAAATTATCAAATATCATCACTGATTCAAAAACGAAAGTTTATTTTGGTTGTTTCACGAATACCTGCACGAGATTTAAATGTTTTAAGCATATTCAATTAATTACTACTGTCCTCTATTTTTAAGCTGAGGCCATAAAATTCTGTGCAACATGTGCTTGCAGGACATTTTGGCCGTACAGATGGACATACTATCTAAAGGCCACTCTGACATAATTACGATATTTCAAAAAACGTGAATTTTGCATGGTGGGGTTATACTCAGAAGGGCAACAGATAGTGGCTTGGTTAGGTTTTTTCGGAAGTAATGCTGAGCGTGAAAAAGTAATAGAACTAGCATATACTTTTGACGCTCAAGATGGCCACCCGAGGGACATATGGAAAGTGGCCAGTGCGACACGATTTTTAAAAAACTTGGATTTTGTGGGTGGTGGGGGGTTCAGATGGGAGACAGATAGGGATATGTATGGAAGAAATATTGGGGATGAAAATAGAATAGGACTCGGTTATACATTTAACCTCTCTAGGGATCACCCCGTCGAAGCTATGAATTATTTGCGTAGAATTTAAGACCAAATTAAACAGCTTTGTAGCTGATGCGACAAGGGTTCGCACCTCCTGTGAATGGGTCAAATTTTTGGATCAAACACTTTTTTTGTATAACCTAGCAAAATTGGCCCTGGTAAGTTAACAATATCGAAAAAAAAAATCAAACTGAAACTGTGCTTATATGTAGATAAAGCCTTGTTATTTAGCAAAGTTTACAAAAAATAAGTATTTTTGGGATAAAAATAAAATAATAAATATTGATATAGAAAATTTCAAGTTGAAAAGAGAGTTCATCGCATGAAAGGTCACCATAAAACACATTTTTTTTATTTTTCTTGCCCAATATCGGTTTGCAGCTTCTTATATCAACTTGATCTCTGCTATTGTTGTCTGTCTGCTCGTCTAACTATCTAAGACGTAAAAACACATAAACAGCAATAACAACAACAACAAAACATTTGTTTGACTATGGCATTTAACGCTTTTTGTAGACCCAATCGAGTCCGTCTGAAGCATTTTGTTACAGTGCAAGCAAGAGTCCAGCCTGGCACACATGCAGCTAATGATCAATTGTTATGGTGTTAAGATTTCCTCTTGGATTGGTTTTATCTGACTCTAAATTCCTACCCGTCTGGCAAGTTTATGTTGTTGTTTATTATGTTTATTTCTTGTCTTGTGCCTTCTCCACTGTACGGCTACCATTTGGCCGGTTACATATGCTGGAAAACCATTTAAACTAAAAGCCAGTTAAGATACCAGTTTGTAGTGTTGTCTGTTGTATCTGAATCTGTTGTAACAATTCTATAGAGAGATGGTTATTTGTTTTTGTTTTTGTTGAACTGTTGTTAGGTGTTTCATATTTTTTACAGCTGTAGGAAATATTTTCCATTTGGTATCTTATAGATGTTGTGTAATTTTTTTAGTTTGTTTGTTGATTTTTGCAAATAATTTTTACATTTCCTGCAATTTGTTTCAATATTTTATAACTTCAAAGTTTTTTCTTGTACCTTTTTTTTGAATTTTTAATGATGGCATTAACCTCTTTGCCAGTAATTTCTTAAGGCTTAACTCTACTAAAATCTATCAGTACGTTGCGTTGCGTTTCTTCGAACACCTAACAGCACTGCTTCAAACATTCCAACATGTCTTTCTTCATCGCCCGATAGGTTGTGAGATGTTTGTCAAGAATAATTTTGTTACCTCTTGACTCTTGAGTCTTGATTCTTATGCATTTCTTCGCCATATCTTATTGCATTTTTTCCCCTGCACTGTCTAATGCCGCCTGCTAAGCCTCCGAGCTTTAGTTAAGTGAGCTTCATTGATTCTAGCCATTGTTTTGCATTGTATCGCGCTTTCTGTTATGGCTTCAATTATCTATCTTTTTCCGTTCATTGCGTGTCTTTGAGTAATTTTGTTTTGTCTCTGTCAATGAGCCAGACTTGCGTCCAAGAAACTGTTAATTTTTATTTATTTTTATTTTCTATTACAAAAGTTTTACGTAAAAAACCGTTAGAAACTAATGCTGTAACTTTTACGCTTGTATTTACATTTTTGTGTGTTTCGCCTTAATCTGTTTTTATCTTTAAATGTTTATTTTGTGTTTTTTAAACTCTCGAAAGTGTTGTACTTGAATTTCTACAGAATCTAAGTGAATACCGGAAAGAAAGTGCGGATTAAATATTTTTTTTCACGAAAAAAAAATTGATTAATATCGCTAATCATGGTTTGAGTGTAAACATTATTTTAAGTATCTGATATACCGTTGTTCGGACATAAAAACAAACTTTCAACGGTTGTATCCATGAAATAAAAAAATTCCTCTGAAAATATTGACTTAAGCTGTGAGTTGTTAAGTTTTTTGTGTGTGTTAAGAAACTAATGACCGGTGACTGGTATTATTATTGGTATATATTTGCAAATATCTCTAGGTTAATGTGTTATGAACAAACATTATTTTTTCCCAAGAATTAATTGCTATTTAGCTTTCAATAGAAAACCAACGTTATTGTTTAAGCTGGATAGAGCAAAGTGTAACAGTTAGTATTAATAAAACAGCTAGTTACCGTTCAAGTATCAGTATTCATACATACACTAGTTACATTTTTCAATTTTACCGAAATACACAGTGCAACACAAAAATTCAAAACAAAAAAACACTTATCCCAGCCGAAAGTACTCGATGAGAGGAGAAAAGTAGTTTCCGGATTTTGCTAGATTGGTTGCCGTTCGTTTTTTATGAGCCTCTATAGTTTGTATGGAGGCTTTGCTATATCTACATTTGTGTGGCAAAATCCGTATCAAGGAGTGGTCGTATGAAGTTAGTATGTAATGGAAAGTTGTTCATAATTTTATAGGCTACATTTTTCCCTTGATTGTTTGGTAAAATTTTCAATAGTTCAAGAGCTGTAGTTGAAAAACGGACAAAATCGGTGAAAAAAGTGGTAATTTTTTCGACATTTTTGGGGTTTTGAGCATGAAGATGAAATTTTTCCGACTTAATATATTCAGCGTTTTTGTTGGCCGAGTCAAGAGCTACAACTTTGCTGAAGACTGCAAAAAAAAATTCACAGCATTTTTCGAGCTATGGCCATGCGAAAAATAGAAGAAAATTGCAAAAAAGTGCTCAAAATCGAATTTGGCGAAAAAACTATAGAGGCTCATAAAAAACGAACGGCAACCAATCTAGCAAAATCCAGAAATTACTTTTCTCCTCTTATCGAGTACTTTCGGCTGGGACAAGTGTTTTTTTGTTTGGAGTCAAAAAGTTGAATATTGCGTCACAGTGATATCAAACAAGGTGGAGAGTATATATCTCTATTTAATGGTCTTATTAGTATTACAACAAAACTTTCCCTTGTTATTGTCTCGAAATCCTTTGCATTTCATTAATCATCTACTCAATTTCAGTATTTTTTTTAAAAATTAGCAGCAGTTTTTTTGTCACAAAACACTAAAACAACAGAGTGTAATTGAAAATAAAAACAAAACGTCACAAAAGGCCATTCAGAATAAAAACTTCATTCTGTTAAATATTAGGAGTAATTAAAAGACTAAAGAAACTTACACTTACATAGGTAGTTCATACAAAAATTTATTCACTACAGTTATTACTATTACAGTAATTACAACAGTTATTGGGGACTTATACCAAAAAACCGATTTTGATTAGTTGAGAGGGGTAAGTGTTATTTATCTGATTGAGATGAAATGTTGTGTGAATAATTACGAAATAAATTAAATTTTTTGTTGCAAAAAAATTCAATTTGATTGGGGTGTTGGATACTCCTAATATTTATATAGTTGCTGTTTTTGTTGTGTAATAAATGCAAGAAACCAAGAAAAATTATTCGCTCTCAAGACCACTACAAACTGCTGGAAACTTTCCCGACAAACAATTTGTGCCCGTACGAAAGTGCTCGGGTACAAAAATCCGGAGTATCAGGCACAATTTTATTTTTTAAAGCTACGAGTAGCAACGAAAAACTGCGAAGCTAACGAAAAAAAAGAATCGCCTATTGATATATAGCCGAATGCAAACGAGCTACAGCGCGCAAGACAGAATTATTATACTGATTGGTGTGCGAAAAGTACTTGACTTTTTAATTTAAATTTGCTCGATATTTTACCCAAAGTTCCCTGAAAATGTACCTGAAACATATCCAACAAGTACCCGAAAAGTCACCAGAAATAGTAGTTATGACAATAATATGTTAAAAAACGAGTGATCATATTCGGACACAATAAACCGATTCAGTCTTCGTGAAAATATGAAATTGTTTCTCGGGTTTATTTCCCAGATAAAAATTTGAAACGATGTTATCTCTAGGATTATCCTTAGTTTGAGGTTGTATGAACTGGTGACAAAGTTGGAGCTTCTGAAGTCACAGTGCTGAACTTGTTGAACATATCGCCCTTCTCATATGATCTACTGATCACTGAAGTCTAGATTTCTAGATTTGCTCGAAAAATTCCAAGCTGTTGGAAACTTTTTTTCAGTGTGCTACAAATTGGTTACCTAACCACCAAATCAGCACCACCCAGCGTCGGAAATTTAAGAATCTCGATTCGAGTTCAAGTAAGCCTTCTAGAGGAACAACTAAAGAGTATCAATTATCCTAGGAAGTTTACTGCCGTTGCAGGTACTGCCACTCCAGCTGCTGTTGTCTCAGTTGAGTATGAAGTGACTGCTGCCAAGGAGGAATAAAAAGCGGAAATAAATGACGATTTGGGTTTCGATCTCACTGATAAAATTCAGTAACGTTTGAATTGGGATATGATATGATGATCCCTATCCCTCTCCCTCTCCCTCTCCCTCTCCCTCTCCCTCTCCCTCTCCCTCTCCCTCTCCCTCTCCCTCTCCCTCTCCCTCTCCCTCTCCCTCTCCCTCTCCCTCTCCCTCTCCCTCTCCCTCTCCCTCTCCCTCTCCCTCTCCCTCTCCCTCTCCCTCTCCCTCTCCCTCTCCCTCTCCCTCTCCCTCTCCCTCTCCCTCTCCCTCTCCCTCTCCCTCTCCCTCTCCCTCTCCCTCTCCCTCTCCCTCTCCCTCTCCCTCTCCCTCTCCCTCTCCCTCTCCCTCTCCCTCTCCCTCTCCCTCTCCCTCTCCCTCTCCCTCTCCCTCTCCCTCTCCCTCTCCCTCTCCCTCTCCCTCTCCCTCTCCCTCTCCCTCTCCCTCTCCCTCTCCCTCTCCCTCTCCCTCTCCCTCTCCCTCTCCCTCTCCCTCTCCCTCTCCCTCTCCCTCTCCCTCTCCCTCTCCCTCTCCCTCTCCCTCTCCCTCTCCCTCTCCCTCTCCCTCTCCCTCTCCCTCTCCCTCTCCCTCTCCCTCTCCCTCTCCCTCTCCCTCTCCCTATCCCTATCCCTATCCCTATCCCTATCCCTATCCCTATCCCTATCCCTATCCCTATCCCTATCCCTATCCCTATCCCTATCCCTATCCCTATCCCTATCCCTATCCCTATCCCTATCCCTATCCCTATCCCTATCGCTATCCCTATTCCTATTCGGTGTAGGGGCTTATGTTGCAATGACTCAACGGGCTAGGATGACTACATCTTTCCGACCTCCTTACACAGGGTGTTATGTGTTCTCGCGCCTACTTCAAGGTTTGCAGGCAGGGAGTATAAAATCCGAATGTATTATTATCTCAGTAGCATCAGATACGCGGTCTTTACACGCTCAAACAGGCCAATAGCATGGAGACACGCGGTTTTATACGCTCCTGGCGGCAAGCCTGCAACGGAAACTGTTGCCCGGGTCATAAAGCCTAACTCCAATGGAAGTAGCATGCCAGCCCCGGCTTAATTTGATATTAATCGATAAGACTGACAAAAATACGCGGAAAGCAGCGTTTCGAGTAAGGGACCGCATTTCACACGTACCTGTAAACCAGCGTACCGTGCGACAGAAGTTGTCTTTAAAGTGGGCGGTGGGTATCATAGGAGAAGCGCAAGCTCCCCCAAAACCGATGCCTACAAAGCGGCAGATGTCTCTAGAGGAGGTAAAAAAGTAAAAAAAAGCACAGCCAATCCAATGCTTTTCAGTGAAATATAAGCTGGGCACATCACCATCGTAGTGTTCGATAAAAGCTATTCGGGTGGGAGCATTTCACCAAAATAACTACTACCTTCGTCAAATGGCTACTATCTTCATGCCTATTACGAAAGTGTTCCTGGCAAGGGCTCTTCTTGTTGCGACAGTGGATGGCATCAGGGCCAAGTGAAGCTGATCTCCTGCTTCGACCACAGATCAATTGTTCTCTATAAGATCGCGATCTTCAGGATAGAGAAGGTATGGCCGGGCGCAAAACTCGAGGTTGTTGATAGGGATCTATTCTGACAGATCCCTGCCAAACCTAATGACCCTCAAACAATCCTGGAATTGATTCGGTTGTGAAACCATGATCTACGAACAGGTAACTGGAACGTGACAAGGGTTGAAGAGCCAAAGGAGGACTTCAGATCTTCAAATTTTGTCATAAATCATGAGGCCCTGGCTATTTTGTCATCCAAAAGCTATGTGGTAGGTTATGGTGTAACCTGCATCGAGATGAGGGTAAAAAAGATGAGGAGTTATTTTCCGAAACAATTGCAAACGACCCATCTCGTCAATCCTGTTCTTCTGCACCAGACCACGATGCGGAACTGGTGCAGTTCCGAGGTTTACCATGTCTAGGGACACTAGACATGGTAAACCGAGGGAGTGCATTCTCATAAAAAATAATTTGAGCGCTTTAGCTCACTTATTCCAGTAACAAGGATAATGTGGCCATAAGCGTTGATATGGGCCAAAACAGTTTGTGAGTCATATGAGCATACCTGGCCCACGAGATATTATGGGCCGCACCAAGAGAGATGTCATTGCTGCTTTCGCTGTTTTGAAAAGAAATCAGTAAAAGTGGATTTGACTGTGAAAGAGGACAAAACAAAGTATATGCTGTCTGCAAAGAGGGAAGCACGGCATTTTGCCCCTCATGTTACAGCAGGCAAATATAACTTTAAAGTTGTCAAGAAGTTTACATACCTTAGCACCGCCGTCAATAGCACCAACAATTTCAGCTAGGAGACTAAGTGAAGAGTAGCAGTTCCTAATAGCTGCTACTACAGGCTCATTAAGTAACTTACTTGTAGAACCCTCTCTCGATCAAAAAAGCTCATACTCTGCAAGACGCTTATCATACCTGTCCTTCTCCATGGCGCTGAGGCATTGGTAGTATCGCAAACAGATGCAGTCGACCTTAGGGTGTTCGAGAGGAAAGCTCTTTGCAACATCTTTAGTCCTGTTCCAGCTGGCGATGAATATCGCATTCGAATGAGCCACGAGCTGTATGAGCTCTACGACAGCGTAAAACAATTCAGTGACTACGCTAGCTAGGTCATGCCTATCGTATGAACGAAGAAGCTCCAGCGAAACAGGTGTTTGAGGCGAAAGCCGAGGGTCGACGACGAAGAAGAAGAGATTGCCTTCGATGCATTGACCAGACTGAGGACACCCTAACCACGCTTGATAAAACAAATAGGAGAAGAAGCTCGTGAAGCAGAAGTGCCTGGCTAGAGCTGCTTAAGTCGACTGTCTCTTAAATAGACCGTTCTGTGGGTTCAATTCGCCCAAAGCCTGAGTTCGCGTTGAATTGAGTACGCTCATAAGGGCCAAAATAAAGTTGAAGAACTTCTCTAACTGATGACTGATTTTGGTAGTAAGTCTCCACAATTAATAAAAGTTGTTCAGGAGTAAGTCTAATCATGATTGAGTCCTATTGAATACTGAACAAAAAAGGCATATGAACAAGCCATTTGACACATTACAGTTGCCCAGACAACCCAGTTGAAAAAAACACCTCGTATTGGATCACCCTAAATTCACAAAAGCACCGTAAGAACTCCTTATAACTAACTAAAATTTCTTCCACGTTTTTCCGCAGCTCTTCAATCTCCGCAGGATGTTGAAGATACATTAATATCTCCCATATCATAAAATACTAGTACAGAGTAAAATAAGAGCTAAACTAATAGTTTTTCCTACCGTTCAAGAACGAATATGAAAAATGGTCACGGATAATTTTTAAAACTTACTTAAATCAGAATGTGTAAAATAAATTTGCTCTCTTCTAAGGTGGGAGCAAACCCTCACTCCTCCCGATGTTTATCATTAATGAGCTCCACAGTTGGGCCAGCTATGCAGTTATACCAAATAAACCAATATTAACATAATTAATTTGAAATAAAAACTTACAACTTTCTGAACGTACGTGATTTTCATATTAATTTCAGAGGCCAATAAGAAAATTAATGAAAAAATCGTGCATGTGAGGTAAATAACAAAAGAGACAAAAAAAAAAAAAAAAAAATACATGCATGCAACATTATGGAATATATTTAAAATTAAAACAAGGAACAAAAAATAAGTCAACACATGAGTAAGTAAGAAATTAATCACCCTCGACGCTATGCTATAGTCAGATATGTGGAGCTCTTATTAGCATGTACTCAAAGCTATAGAAATAATATTAATTAAAGCTGTTATAGCAAGACGTTAGACCTGTGCCTTGTATGCCATGAGCAAGAACCAAGTCATCAAGCGCTCAAGTCGGATTTAACATAAAACAGAAAAAAAAATGTGGCATGTAGATGGCTTAAAAACCAGACGACACCTTTCTTTTTTCACCCAAATGCTTGAATGCTTGTTTTTGCTCTTTGTTTTCCAATTCCATAATGTTGCCAACAACATTGCCTGCTGGACGTGTCAAGTTTTTGTTGAATATTTTTACCTCTACCAACTTGTATTTGTGATTCTTATTCTATTTCCATAAAGTTTGTAGCGTACAGTATAGAGCAAGATTACAGCCGATCGTGTCTTGTCTGTGGAATTTCTGATGTGCTGCTTCGCAACCAGTTTTTTTTTCCAGCTCTTGCTCAAGCTAAGCTTGCTGAAATCTTCCCCGCTCAACTGAAAACCTTTCCAAGCAGCCAACATGGTATGAGTTGTAGCGTGTTGGTCGAACAACTTCGTTGATCAGCATTGTTGGCCGTTTACCTGAGCGATCGTTCCAGAGCGCTCGGTAGTCACTGTTGCTTGTTGCATTTTTCAGATATCAACAGAAAATAGTTACTTTTGTACGTTAGAGCTACGCGCAGGTAGATTTTAATATAACGCGAAATAAGCGCTGTTTATAAGAAAAAAAAAGAAAGAAAAATAAGCAAAAGCGTTAAAACAAAGAGTAACAAACGCGCGCCTGCGCCATAAATTTCTTAAGTTGTAAATAGCGCAGAAAAAAAAATATTGTTATGTTAAAGTAGCAAATAGAAAAATTGCAAAGTGAAAATTGAAAATTAATGAGCAAAAAAAGCAAATTTCCACTCATTAAAAAAGCAAATCAATCAACAAGCAACGCATTACAATTTGCAGCAAAAGTTGCTTTAGTCTAAAAAAATAAAAAAAAAAAATAATTTCTAAACTGGTGCTTTATATAAATAATTCATAAAGTTTTATAAATTTGTTTTATAAATTTAAGATACATAAATATTAAAAGGAAGTGTTAGAAATGAATTATTTTTGGCTGGCATCTTAATTCAAGCATAGGTTAAGGTGACGGTGTAAAAAAGGTGCTAATTATAGTGTTTATTTTGTGACAAAAAAAAAATCATCATAACAGCAAAATAAAAAAAAAAAAACAAAACAAAAACAACGGTGCTCATATAACTCATTCTCATACAACATATTCTCTCTGTTATTCATCTTTATTTATATTTATTTTGGATTAAACAAAACAGCTTTTTTTCAACTTCAACTCTTCTATGGATTACCTCTCGAATACTTCGAATACTTTGATGGATATTTTTTACGTTATATTTAAGCTATAACGTCATATAAGTAAGTGTTCTTTTAAATTATAATTTTTTAAATAGAACTTCAATCGTTTTTGAGTGGAATACGAAAGTGTAAAAAGTTATTTATACAGTTTATAAAATAAATTCGAATGAAGAAATAAAATTGGCTTCTCCTAAAAATGTTTTCTATTTTCTCTTCATTTCCAATATTGTAGGATTTTTACACAAGCGTCGATAGTTCGAAATTGGATTAAATTTGATAAAAACAATTTGATGTCTACTTCCTATAAAAAATGACGTTAATACCACGTTAAGATCTCTTAAAATTCATAGAAAAGATCTATTACTTGATAATTAAGATGCATTAAGCTTAAGTCATTAACACTGTCATTTAGTTTGAGATGAGGAAATAAAGTATGATTCACCCGGGAAACAATTTAATATTTTGTGTCAATAAAGTAGCCGATATATGTCCGGTGCCCGTGTCAATGAATTTCCGACTTCTGTACCGAAAAAAGTGCTAGTTCTGGAACACCTTGGGCAGGCACAGTGTATGAAGGAAGACCGAATTGGGCACTCGTTGGTTAATTGTGTTCGAATATGGTTGCAAATTTTTTAACCCTTTCTGGACCCTATACAGACTAACTACGGTACTATTTGAGTTGACTTTTAAGGTACTTCTTAGGAATGTTTTGTGTGCACTATACTATTTCCGGTAAAATATATGAAATGTTTTTCGAGTCTTGTTCTCAAAACCTAGTTTGCATTCAGTGTAATATAAATTTACATGCGTTTTTTTTATTAACTTCGTAGTTTTTTGTTACTACTTGTAGCATTTAACAATGGAATTGAATTTTTTACCTGAGCAGTTTGGAACGGACACAAATTGTTTCTCGAGTCATTTAGAGGAATTTTTAAAACAAAAACTTATGGCGTTTTCGTTTCTACCAAAAAATGTTGCCTTTTCATTGCCCTTACCTTTTTTCGTGTTCGATTCTAAAATAAGTGCAAACGGGTGAGTAAATTCTGTGTTCGTTTCTTAAAATGTCACACTCACAGAGGGCAAAAAAGGCGCATTTTCTGCCCTGCAAACTTTCTCAGGGTAGATGATTGCCCTGCATATCAGCTGTTTTTAAAACGATAATATTATCACATGCGTGCGTTAGACAAGGATGGTTATATTCGTTTATTTAAGTTGACATTTTTCGAGTAGGCAAAAACATGCACTTTTACAGGGTTGCGGGCAACATCGAAAACATTTTGCACTGCGACAGGGCAACATTTTTTGGTAGAAACGAAAACGCCATTAGTTTATATCGGATAATTTTTATTACAATATCCAAAGGCACCATTCTTAACATTAATTTTTAAAAGATTATATCTTTCAAACCTTGGCCATGACTATAACAGCTTTATTCTGAAATTCAAATTTTACTTAATGCGTTTGACAATTTGGTGTATTTTAATACACGTGCCAAGTGCGCCGTCTTCAAAGATTTTGTATTCATAAAGAAATCAATAAAAATTAACATGAGAAGAACTTAAAAATAATAAGTAATATAAATAAACTAGCTGGCACCCAGCGCGTTGCTGCCGTCCTTGTGCAATGTCTGTCTAGTTTTCCAATAGAAGGCCATCAACAAATAGTAACTCCACTCTGAGTTTCAATATTCTCTGACCATTATTTCCAAAGCTATTAAATATAAACAAATTGTCTTTACACAATTGTTAAAATTGTTAAAATTACACCCCTTGTTAAAAAAAAAACAAAAAAAAACAAATTGGCCATTTCAGCCCTTGAAAGGACTTTGACCGAGCTTCTAATGGTCAATTGTGTTGTGTGTGTTATTAAATGTTTGCACACAATTGACCGAGAATTGGACCTACATGCTTTATGCCGACTCCGAACGGCTAAAGTTCATGTTCTCAAGAAGCTTTACATGGCATTATTTACTCTCTGAGGTTTGCCATTGTCTGCAGAGAGGTTGTGACCGATCAGAAAAATTTTAATTTAAAAACACTTTTCGCCGCGGCTGGGGATCGAACCCGAGCTCCGAGCATGCTAAGCCACACACTTCCGAGTAGTAGAATATCACCAAATTGTTACTCCAAACCGAGTTTCTTGAATTTGTGACTAATATTTTCAAAGAGATTCAATTTAAAAAAAATGTGTCTTATATTGGCGGATACACTCCCATTGTACAATGCCCGTTATAGAAGCAGGACACCACCAAATAGTAACTCCATTCTGAGTTTAAATGTTCTGCAGCTTTTACTTCTATAGCTTTTCTGTATCGAAAATGTTAATTATATGGGTGGAACCACGCCCCGTTTTCCAATGCCCGTGTCTATTTTATAATTGAAAGACCTGGCCAATTTGTTACTTCATACTGCGTTTCATTGTCATACGACATTTAGTTCCAAATCTATGCGATATAAAAAATTTAATTTTATGGGCGGTACCATGCCACCCTTTCTAAAAATCGCTCAAATTTGACAGTCGAAGGTCAAGACTCAATTGTCAGCTTATACCAAGTTTCATTGATGTGTGATTTATAGATGAAAATAAAGCCGAAAATTTGTGTTCTTGAAAAATTGCCACGCCCCTCGTGGGTAGGAGCGAGAAAAATACTTTAAAACCTATTCTCATAACTACCAAATATACAAAAAAAATTTCATGAAAATCGGTCCAGCCGTTTCGGAGGAGTTCAAACACTAACACCGTGACACGAGATTTTTATATATAAGATGATAAAATTTGACCAAATACTTATGGCGTTTTCGTTTCTACCAAAAAATGTTGCCTTTTCATTGCCCTTGCCTTTTTTCGTTTCTTAAAATGTCACACTCACAGAGGGCAAAAAAGGCGCATTTCTGCCCTGCAAACTTTCTCAGGGTAGATGATTGCCCTGCATATCAGCTGTTTTTAAAACGATAATATTATGACATGCGTGCGTTAGACAAGGATGGTTATATTCGTTTATTTAAGTTGACATTTTTCGAGTAGGCAAAAACATTTTGGCACTTTTACAGGGTTGCGGGCAAAATTGAAAACATTTTGCACTGCGACAGGGCAACATTTTTTGGTAGAAACGAAAACGCCATTAGTAATAAAAGTAATTTTAAGTATTTTACTTTGTTTTTTTTTTGTAGAATTACGTCTTACATCGCGGTTTGTATGGGGTCGTTTTAAAAGATTTTTTCAAGGCCATGAAACTTTTTTGACGAATACTTTAAGGTATACCTACAGCCTTTAATACTCATCGTTCAAAGATAATATATATACTTAAATATCCGATATATCCTGCATTGAATGAATATCTAAATGTGAATTTTGTCATTTTTATATTTAAGTCACAAAATAGTAAAATATTAGAAGAAAATTGCATTTGTTTATATAAGAAAATCAATCATCAGCTGCTTATGCTATGGCTGCTGCTTTCTTTGTTTTTGTTTCGTTGTTTTTGCTTGTATTGTTTTTGTTTAATACGAACTGATTCGCAGACTTTTTCATTGGGTTCTTGCATGTACTACTTCTTTATTGGGTTCTTGTATGTACTATTTAGAAATGAGTGCTATATTTGAACACAAGATGTCAATAACAACCTCTTTTCAACTTTGTCAATGAACTCAAACTGTCAAACTTAACGAAATCCGGTTAGATTTAACTCTTATGAAAAAAAGCATTGGATCATATTTCGTTTTATGCTTTTACCCAATAGATGGCATAAAATTTTAATTTTTTTTTTTGAATGCGAATTAATTTGGATCCCACACCCACTGGCATTAGTGGCATTAGTGTAGCTCGTAAACTAAACATCGCACAGAGACGAAAGTGGCACTTATAGAAAGGAGAGGTGCTCAGAGTGAGATATAGTCACCATAGCATTTTTTCAACAATCGGGGTCTTAATTTTATTTTGAAAACTGACTGTAGTTCGCAAACTAAACGCTATTGTGTGTGTTATTAAATGTGTGCACACAATTGACCGAGAACTGGACCTACATGTTTTATGCCGATTCCGAACGGCTAAAGTTCATGTTCTCAAGAAGCTTTTCATGGCATTATTTACTCTCGCTAAGGCTTGCCATTGTCTACAGAGAGGTGATTACCGATCAGAAAATTCTTTTTTATTGAAAAAACTTTTTGCCGCGATTGGGTTTCGATCTCGGGCTCCGGGCATGTTAAGCCACACATTTAACCTGCATGCCATGGTCATCTGGAAGTTTGTTGGTTTTCTCAATTTCCGACTCTTTAAAATTTTTTAAAAGTGCCGCGTCTTTTGTTTAATCCCGTCCACTTTTTTCGTAGAATACCACCCACTTTCTTGATTGTGCTTTGTAATTATTCTACCTTACTTTATACCAAATTACCGTACCCAAGTGTCAAAATTACACGAGTCACAGTGTTCTTCTAATAGATAAAATACGGACCTTTTTTAATCTCGTCCACTTTCTTGATCGTGTTTTGTTATAATTAAAGCTATGTGTTCCGAATTTAAATACCTTAGTACCAATATCAACCGATATACAGTATTTTCTAAAAGTGCCACGCACTTTTTCTCCGTGCTTTGTACTGAATCTACTGATCGTGCTTTCTCCTTAAACAATGACAAAAATTCTGGAACTTACAATAAGGCAGACCAGTTGGAAAAATGTCTCAAAATAGGTTTTTATTTGCTTACAAGAGAGGCAAATCCACAGTGACAGCAATCCACAGCCTAATCAGCATAATCGAAAAGGCTTTCGAGTTAAAACAAACAGCGTCATGTGCCTTTATTGCTATTCAAGGGTCCTTTCACAAAATATCATTTCTTCTCAAATTACAGAATGGATTCTTGCTATGTTAAATGGAGAATCACCATGTTCGAGCTCTGTAGAACATCTAACGTCATCACTGCCACCAGAGGATGCCCTCAAGAAGGGATTCTATCATCTGTTTTGTCGACATAGGTCATTTGGATATGGATGGGCTTTGGATGTGCGAATGATGGCAATATGCGAATGACGCAACCAGGGCTGTCATGAGCCAACGATATTGGCCAGAATGCAAAGTACCCTACGCATAAAATGGATGGTGCCAGGACAAAGGCTTATTTTTCAATTTTGAAAAACCAATACTAGTACATTTTTCTAGAAAGAGTCCCTGACATCTTACAAAGCCCACACTAAACGGAAAGGTAATTTGATTTTTCAAATGAGGTCAAAAACTAGTCTTTGATTATGTCAAAGAATTGAGTGCATTGGAACGAAATAATAATATAGAATTATGGTGGGTACTAGGACATGAAGGGTTTGAAGGCAACGAAGAGGCAGACTGCCCAGAAGAAGAGCACCTCGACAGCTGCTCGACACCATGACAATGAGAAATAATTTATAATTTAAAAATAAAAAACAGTACTGAACACAAAAATTCTTGAAAGATCGAAAATATACTTAAAAAAATTGCATAATACCGCTTTTTCTAAAAAAAAATATATTAAAATAATACCACTTTCTCTAAAAAAAAATATATTAAGAGAAGAATTCATTTCTAATATTTTGGCAACTACAATTTCTAAAAAAGCCAACATATTGTTAAATAACTTATCATGAAAAATTTGGTAAAAATAATTAAATTTAGCAAAAGTAGCTCTGCAAGTTATTCGTTACTTATACAAATTTGTGCCCAAATAAAATAGCAACAATTTTTTATAAGTTAAAAATAAGTCAAATATGTTTATATTTAGCTTTTGCAGTTTGTATATGAATCCGTTACTCGGTTACCGGTTTTACAAATGCTTAAAGCACAAATATTCAACATACATCCGCGCTTTAATTGCTACTTTTAACTTTGCCTGCTTTACGTTTGCATGTAAGAAAAAAAAAAAACAAAATAAAACCAAACAGTTTCACATTCCCGCCACATCACAAATTCGCCGAAAGAATTGCACATGCAAAAAGAAACCGGTTTATTTTCTCGTATCTTCTCCATTATCTTGTCTTTTTAGATACAAATACGTACATATAGCTTATACGTATCTACTTAATTATGAGCAGAAATACAAAAACGCTGAACCCTTTCTAGTTTTGCTAGTTTAACTGGCAGCTGAGCCATGACTCAGTATTTATTTATTTTTGCTTCTTTCCATTGATAGGTCAATACTCAACAATTTCATTGAGTATCTATGAGATTATTTATCTCGTTAGACTTGCCGCAATATTTTACAATTAAATCGAGATGTAGTCGTTTATTTTGTTGCAGCGGAAATTATTATTTTTATACTTTTGTTAGTTTTCTTTTTAAATTTTTGTGACTGGTACTCGTAAACTCGACAACTACGTTAAGAAGTCGTTTTAAAAGGTTAACTTAAGCACAAACATACAAACTTATTTTGGAGCTTATGAAAAGGCTAACTATACACAGTCTTCTTGTCAGACTGTGACTAATGATTATCTTTATAATCTTTTTTGTTTTGGTTTTTATACATTTTTTTATTATTTTTCGTTGTTCTCCGAGTTCAACCTTCGTCTACTGTTGCATATTCTTGACATTTAACTTTTGGAGCTTCTTTTCGGTTTCGGAACCTCTTTTTAAGCTCATGTTCCAAGAAGTGGTTTTTGTGCTGTTTTTAAACTCGCACTTTAAAAATTTAAAAGAAGAAGAAAATTGCTTGTTGTTGTGTTAATAATGCTCTGCATACTCGTAGGTTATGGTTTTAATGTGCTTAAGTTTAATGTAAGAGTTCTGTTGTTGTTGATGTTGTTCTTTTGATTATAGAATATCTTGTTTCCTTTTCAAGCTTCCGAGAGTTCAAGTTTCAGGTTCTGAATATAGAAGAAATGAAATAAAATCTCTCATAGTTTCAATTTTTAATTTTTAATTTTTAATTTTTAATTTTTAATTTTTAATTTTTAATTTTTAATTTTTAATTTTTAATTTTTAATTTTTAATTTTTAATTTTTAATTTTTAATTTTTAATTTTTAATTTTTAATTTTTAATTTTTAATTTTTAATTTTTAATTTTTAATTTTTAATTTTTAATTTTTAATTTTTAATTTTTAATTTTTAATTTTTAATTTTTAATTTTTAATTTTTAATTTTTAATTTTTAATTTTTAATTTTTAATTTTTAATTTTTAATTTTTAATTTTTAATTTTTAATTTTTAATTTTTAATTTTTAATTTTTAATTTTTAATTTTTAATTTTTAATTTTTAATTTTTAATTTTTAATTTTTAATTTTTAATTTTTAATTTTTAATTTTTAATTTTTAATTTTTAATTTTTAATTTTTAATTTTTAATTTTTAATTTTTAATTTTTAATTTTTAATTTTTAATTTTTAATTTTTAATTTTTAATTTTTAATTTTTAATTTTTAATTTTTAATTTTTAATTTTTAATTTTTAATTTTTAATTTTTAATTTTTAATTTTTAATTTTTAATTTTTAATTTTTAATTTTTAATTTTTAATTTTTAATTTTTAATTTTTAATTTTTAATTTTTAATTTTTAATTTTTAATTTTTAATTTTTAATTTTTAATTTTTAATTTTTAATTTTTAATTTTTAATTTTTAATTTTTAATTTTTAATTTTTAATTTTTAATTTTTAATTTTTAATTTTTAATTTTTAATTTTTAATTTTTAATTTTTAATTTTTAATTTTTAATTTTTAATTTTTAATTTTTAATTTTTAATTTTTAATTTTTAATTTTTAATTTTTAATTTTTAATTTTTAATTTTTAATTTTTAATTTTTAATTTTTAATTTTTAATTTTTAATTTTTAATTTTTAATTTTTAATTTTTAATTTTTAATTTTTAATTTTTAATTTTAATTTTTAATTTTTAATTTTTAATTTTTAATTTTTAATTTTTAATTTTTAATTTTTAATTTTTAATTTTTAATTTTTAATTTTTAATTTTAATTTTTAATTTTTAATTTTTAATTTTTAATTTTTAATTTTTAATTTTTAATTTTTAATTTTTAATTTTTAATTTTTAATTTTTAATTTTTAATTTTTAATTTTTAATTTTTAATTTTTAATTTTTAATTTTTAATTTTTAATTTTTAATTTTTAATTTTTAATTTTTAATTTTTAATTTTTAATTTTTAATTTTTAATTTTTAATTTTTAATTTTTAATTTTTAATTTTTAATTTTTAATTTTTAATTTTTAATTTTTAATTTTTAATTTTTAATTTTTAATTTTTAATTTTTAATTTTTAATTTTTAATTTTTAATTTTTAATTTTTAATTTTTAATTTTTAATTTTTAATTTTTAATTTTTAATTTTTAATTTTTAATTTTTAATTTTTAATTTTTAATTTTTAATTTTTAATTTTTAATTTTTAATTTTTAATTTTTAATTTTTAATTTTTAATTTTTAATTTTTAATTTTTAATTTTTAATTTTTAATTTTTAATTTTTAATTTTTAATTTTTAATTTTTAATTTTTAATTTTTAATTTTTAATTTTTAATTTTTAATTTTTAATTTTTAATTTTTAATTTTTAATTTTTAATTTTTAATTTTTAATTTTTAATTTTTAATTTTTAATTTTTAATTTTTAATTTTTAATTTTTAATTTTTAATTTTTAATTTTTAATTTTTAATTTTTAATTTTTAATTTTTAATTTTTAATTTTTAATTTTTAATTTTTAATTTTTAATTTTTAATTTTAATTTTTAATTTTTAATTTTTAATTTTTAATTTTTAATTTTTAATTTTTAATTTTTAATTTTTAATTTTTAATTTTTAATTTTTAATTTTTAATTTTTAATTTTTAATTTTTAATTTTTAATTTTTAATTTTTAATTTTTAATTTTTAATTTTTAATTTTTAATTTTTAATTTTTAATTTTTAATTTTTAATTTTTAATTTTTAATTTTTAATTTTTAATTTTTAATTTTTAATTTTTAATTTTTAATTTTTAATTTTTAATTTTTAATTTTTAATTTTTAATTTTTAATTTTTAATTTTTAATTTTTAATTTTTAATTTTTAATTTTTAATTTTTAATTTTTAATTTTTAATTTTTAATTTTTAATTTTTAATTTTTAATTTTTAATTTTTAATTTTTAATTTTTAATTTTTAATTTTTAATTTTTAATTTTTAATTTTTAATTTTTAATTTTTAATTTTTAATTTTTAATTTTTAATTTTTAATTTTTAATTTTTAATTTTTAATTTTTAATTTTTAATTTTTAATTTTTAATTTTTAATTTTTAATTTTTAATTTTTAATTTTTAATTTTTAATTTTTAATTTTTAATTTTTAATTATTAATTTTTAATTTTTAACTTTTAATTTTTAATTTTTAATTTTTAATTTTTAATTTTTAATTTTTAATTTTTAATTTTTAATTTTTAATTTTTAATTTTTAATTTTTAATTTTTAATTTTTAATTTTTAATTTTTAATTTTTAATTTTTAATTTTTAATTTTTAATTTTTAATTTTTAATTTTTAATTTTTAATTTTTAATTTTTAATTTTTAATTTTTAATTTTTAATTTTTAATTTTTAATTTTTAATTTTTAATTTTTAATTTTTAATTTTTAATTTTTAATTTTTAATTTTTAATTTTTAATTTTTAATTTTTAATTTTTAATTTTTAATTTTTAATTTTTAATTTTTAATTTTTAATTTTTAATTTTTAATTTTTAATTTTTAATTTTTAATTTTTAATTTTTAATTTTTAATTTTTAATTTTTAATTTTTAATTTTTAATTTTTAATTTTTAATTTTTAATTTTTAATTTTTAATTTTTAATTTTTAATTTTTAATTTTTAATTTTTAATTTTTAATTTTTAATTTTTAATTTTTAATTTTTAATTTTTAATTTTTAATTTTTAATTTTTAATTTTTAATTTTTAATTTTTAATTTTTAATTTTTAATTTTTAATTTTTAATTTTTAATTTTTAATTTTTAATTTTTAATTTTTAATTTTTAATTTTTAATTTTTAATTTTTAATTTTTAATTTTTAATTTTTAATTTTTAATTTTTAATTTTTAATTTTTAATTTTTAATTTTTAATTTTTAATTTTTAATTTTTAATTTTTAATTTTTAATTTTTAATTTTTAATTTTTAATTTTTAATTTTTAATTTTTAATTTTTAATTTTTAATTTTTAATTTTTAATTTTTAATTTTTAATTTTTAATTTTTAATTTTTAATTTTTAATTTTTAATTTTTAATTTTTAATTTTTAATTTTTAATTTTTAATTTTTAACTTTTAATTTTTAATTTTTAATTTTTAATTTTTAATTTTTAATTTTTAATTTTTAATTTTTAATTTTTAATTTTTAATTTTTAATTTTTAATTTTTAATTTTTAATTTTTAATTTTTAATTTTTAATTTTTAATTTTTAATTTTTAATTTTTAATTTTTAATTTTTAATTTTTAATTTTTAATTTTTAATTTTTAATTTTTAATTTTTAATTTTTAATTTTTAATTTTTAATTTTTAATTTTTAATTTTTAATTTTTAATTTTTAATTTTTAATTTTTAATTTTTAATTTTTAATTTTTAATTTTTAATTTTTAATTTTTAATTTTTAATTTTTAATTTTTAATTTTTAATTTTTAATTTTTAATTTTTAATTTTTAATTTTTAATTTTTAATTTTTAATTTTTAATTTTTAATTTTTAATTTTTAATTTTTAATTTTTAATTTTTAATTTTTAATTTTTAATTTTTAATTTTTAATTTTTAATTTTTAATTTTTAATTTTTAATTTTTAATTTTTAATTTTTAATTTTTAATTTTTAATTTTTAATTTTTAATTTTTAATTTTTAATTTTTAATTTTTAATTTTTAATTTTTAATTTTTAATTTTTAATTTTTAATTTTTAATTTTTAATTTTTAATTTTTAATTTTTAATTTTTAATTTTTAATTTTTAATTTTAATTTTTAATTTTTAATTTTTAATTTTTAATTTTTAATTTTTAATTTTTAATTTTTAATTTTTAATTTTTAATTTTTAATTTTTAATTTTTAATTTTTAATTTTTAATTTTTAATTTTTAATTTTTAATTTTTAATTTTTAATTTTTAATTTTTAATTTTTAATTTTTAATTTTTAATTTTTAATTTTTAATTTTTAATTTTTAATTTTTAATTTTTAATTTTTAATTTTTAATTTTTAATTTTTAATTTTTAATTTTTAATTTTTAATTTTTAATTTTTAATTTTTAATTTTTAATTTTTAATTTTTAATTTTTAATTTTTAATTTTTAATTTTTAATTTTTAATTTTTAATTTTTAATTTTTAATTTTTAATTTTTAATTTTTAATTTTTAATTTTTAATTTTTAATTTTTAATTTTTAATTTTTAATTTTTAATTTTTAATTTTTAATTTTTAATTTTTAATTTTTAATTTTTAATTTTTAATTTTTAATTTTTAATTTTTAATTTTTAATTTTTAATTTTTAATTTTTAATTTTTAATTTTTAATTTTTAATTTTTAATTTTTAATTTTTAATTTTTAATTTTTAATTTTTAATTTTTAATTTTTAATTTTTAATTTTTAATTTTTAATTTTTAATTTTTAATTTTTAATTTTTAATTTTTAATTTTTAATTTTTAATTTTTAATTTTTAATTTTTAATTTTTAATTTTTAATTTTTAATTTTTAATTTTTAATTTTTAATTTTTAATTTTTAATTTTTAATTTTTAATTTTTAATTTTTAATTTTTAATTTTTAATTTTTAATTTTTAATTTTTAATTTTTAATTTTTAATTTTTAATTTTTAATTTTTAATTTTTAATTTTTAATTTTTAATTTTTAATTTTTAATTTTTAATTTTTAATTTTTAATTTTTAATTTTTAATTTTTAATTTTTAATTTTTAATTTTTAATTTTTAATTTTTAATTTTTAATTTTTAATTTTTAATTTTTAATTTTTAATTTTTAATTTTTAATTTTTAATTTTTAATTTTTAATTTTTAATTTTTAATTTTTAATTTTTAATTTTTAATTTTTAATTTTTAATTTTTAATTTTTAATTTTTAATTTTTAATTTTTAATTTTTAATTTTTAATTTTTAATTTTTAATTTTTAATTTTTAATTTTTAATTTTTAATTTTTAATTTTTAATTTTTAATTTTTAATTTTTAATTTTTAATTTTTAATTTTTAATTTTTAATTTTTAATTTTTAATTTTTAATTTTTAATTTTTAATTTTTAATTTTTAATTTTTAATTTTTAATTTTTAATTTTTAATTTTTAATTTTTAATTTTTAATTTTTAATTTTTAATTTTTAATTTTTAATTTTTAATTTTTAATTTTTAATTTTTAATTTTTAATTTTTAATTTTTAATTTTTAATTTTTAATTTTTAATTTTTAATTTTTAATTTTTAATTTTTAATTTTTAATTTTTAATTTTTAATTTTTAATTTTTAATTTTTAATTTTTAATTTTTAATTTTTAATTTTTAATTTTTAATTTTTAATTTTTAATTTTTAATTTTTAATTTTTAATTTTTAATTTTTAATTTTTAATTTTTAATTTTTAATTTTTAATTTTTAATTTTTAATTTTTAATTTTTAATTTTTAATTTTTAATTTTTAATTTTTAATTTTTAATTTTTAATTTTTTAATTTTTGATTTTTAATTTTTAATTTTTAATTTTTAATTTTTAATTTTTAATTTTTAATTTTTAATTTTTAATTTTTAATTTTTAATTTTTAATTTTTAATTTTTAATTTTTAATTTTTAATTTTTAATTTTTAATTTTTAATTTTTAATTTTTAATTTTTAATTTTTAATTTTTAATTTTTAATTTTTAATTTTTAATTTTTAATTTTTAATTTTTAATTTTTAATTTTTAATTTTTAATTTTTAATTTTTAATTTTTAATTTTTAATTTTTAATTTTTAATTTTTAATTTTTAATTTTTAATTTTTAATTTTTAATTTTTAATTTTTAATTTTTAATTTTTAATTTTTAATTTTTAATTTTTAATTTTTAATTTTTAATTTTTAATTTTTAATTTTTAATTTTTAATTTTTAATTTTTAATTTTTAATTTTTAATTTTTAATTTTTAATTTTTAATTTTTAATTTTTAATTTTTAATTTTTAATTTTTAATTTTTAATTTTTAATTTTTAATTTTTAATTTTTAATTTTTAATTTTTAATTTTTAATTTTTAATTTTTAATTTTTAATTTTTAATTTTTAATTTTTAATTTTTAATTTTTAATTTTTAATTTTTAATTTTTAATTTTTAATTTTTAATTTTTAATTTTTAATTTTTAATTTTAAATTTTTAATTTTTAATTTTTAATTTTTAATGTTTAATTTTTAATTTTTAATTTTTAATTTTTAATTTTTAATTTTTAATTTTTAATTTTTTTATTAATTATTATTTGAATTTTTTAATTATTTCAAAATAATATTAATTCAAATTCAATTCAATTTTGATGGATAATCCAAAAAAAAAAAAAAAAAAAAACCTGTTAGAATAAGTAATTTGCCTTGTTTGGCCAATAAATAAATAAATAAATAAATAAATAAATCTTTCAAAAAGGCAAAGTCTCCACAGAGAATTTGTGTCTCGAGTACGTTGCCGCGAACCTGTATGTCCAACAATCTTAAGTTTCGAAAACATACAAATTAACGCTATATGACCAAGTTTTTTGACGAAAGTTTGTATTGCTTAAAAACATAAATATATAATTGTTAAAATGCTGCGCTGAGTCATTCAATAATTACAAGTTATTTTTAAGTTTAAAATGTTGCGCTTAAAGCTAGAAAACGCCCATTAATCGTTTAAGCCATTAAGTCATAAGCTTAAACATTACAGAAAAAAAAATTAGGAAAAATACTAATTAGTTAATAATGAAGCAAAGATACCTGTTTGTCCGAGCTTTTTAATCAACCATTTCCATGTTGGCGTATGTAAGCATTTTGTTTAAAAGAAATTATGACAAGAAAGAAATCAAGATAAATCAAGTGTATAAGTTGAAGAAAACAAGTAAAATAGGCTAATGCGTTAATTGAAACATTTAACTTAATACTTTAATATGAAATAACATGAATGCAACTATTAATATTTCGACTTTGAAATTGTTAGCAATAATAATGTTTTCATATCGATTTAAATTTAAGCGGAAGCAAGAAAATTGCGTTTTTGTACTCAATAAATATTTTCCCAGCGGTAGAGTTTGAGTAGATGATGCGAAGGCATTCACAATGCTTTTTGTATTACTTGCTTACTTACTTAGGTGACCATGACAACCTGTGGTAGGGTAATGGCCGACTTCATCAGCTCTCGACTGACGCCTCTGCTTCGTGCATGCCTTCTTTAGTTTGTTTCACCAAGCGTGGTTACGGCTTCCTCGGCCTGATCAATCCATCGTACACATGGTCGTCGAGCCTCGGTTTTCGCTTCAAAGAACTTTTTTGCTGGAGCTTCTTCATCCATACGAAAGACATGACCCAGTCAGCGTAATGACTAGACTGCGGATTATATGCAATTGCATATATGTTGTATATATTGCATGATGCATATATTCTGCATATTGCATATATCTTCAATACGTTGCAAATAAGTTGCATACGTTGCATATATCTTGCATATGTTGCATACAACTTGCATAAGTTCTATATATCTGGCATATGATGCATACAACTAGCATCTGTTGCATAGAAGTTGCATACGTTCCATATATCTTGCACATGTTGCATATGTTTCATATATCTGGCATATGTTGCATACAACTTGCATATGTTGCACATTACTTGTATATATTGCATACAAGTTGCATATGTTGCATACAACTTGCATATGTTGCTTTCAATGCTACAAGGGTGACCAAAGGATAAAAATACCTTTTCTCATTGTATCTTGATTACAATGAGAAATCACCTTTTCAAGTTGCATATAACATGCATATAACTTGCATATAAATTGCATATTGAAAGAATCTGTAGGATACTCTATATAATATAGAAATATAACGGTAAGACCCGTTGATACATTAATATTGAGAAAACAATTTATCTGCATAAAAATCCGCAGTCTAGTAATCACTAAATTGTTGTACGCTGAACTAATTCAAAGTCGTCGTAGAGCTCATACAGCTCGTGGTTTATTCAAATGCGACTCGAATAAACCACGATGAATCGAATATTCGATTCATCGCCAACTCGAGCAGGACCAAAAATTTTGCCAAAAACTTTAATGCCTCAGCGCTTTAGAGAAGCACAGGTAAAGCGAAAGTCAGGTACCATGAGCGACTTGTAGAGTGTTTTGTCAATCGTTTTCTTTATTTTTCTTCGTTTTATCTCCGGGCTGACGTTCTTGTTCCTGTTTACGGCGGTTCCAAGGTACGTTAACTCATTGACCCCTTCAAAGTTATGTAATAATCCTTATGGTTCACCCAAATACACAGATATCATCAGGGTACGCAGGAGCTGAACGAACATTTTTATAGGAGAAGGAGTCATTGCGACGTACACTTGCCTTTCGTACGACCCTTTCCATAATGAAATTGAAACTAAATTCACCGCCGCCGGTTTTAAAAAATTCAGCAGCCAGGCAGTCAGCACCAGCTGCTTTGTTGTTTTTGAGTCGCTGGATAGCAACTTTAACCTCGTCATGGCTAAGTGGTGGAATTGCCACTCCATCATCGTCGATTTGTGGTTTCGGCCTGCATTCTCCAAGGGCGGAATTGTTGGTATCTTCGTCCGAAAGCAGATTGGATACGTTCCCACATTTAAAAACCATCACCGCCTTCAGCATCTGTATATATTTAAACGGCTTCCACTATACAGATAGATTCCTTTACTTCATGCAGTTTAGCAAATTCATCTTAGAAACTCAATAATATACCATGTGGGCCAATATCCATGGCAACTCAATCCTTCTCCATGTCAATGTCTAGATTCATGTCCAGACTTCATGTCTTCATGCTTACTTATTAAAAGTTCAGACCAACTCATCATCCCCTTATATGCTCTTTTTAATAAATCCTTGCATCTTGGTTTTTTTCCCACGTTATTGGAAACAATCCCATATAATACCTATTTACAAAAATGTTGATAAGAGGTGAGTCAAGAATTTCTACTCTCTGCTGTCTCCGTCGGCGTTGTGAGAACCTTACAAGTCTAGTTAATCCTTTACTTATTGAACAGCAACATGGATTTCATAAAGGGCGTTCCACGAATATAAATCCCACAGTCTTAGCAGAACGGACATCGAGTAAACCTAGTCTATACAGACTTCAGTAAAGCATTTGACTGCGTTGATGACAATGCCTTTATTCTTAAATTGTAAAAATTTGGTATTACGGGAATCTTGCTCAACTGGATTAAATCTTACCCTTCCGAAAGGTCCCAAAATCTTAAGTAAAGTTGCATCTCTGATCTATCGAAAGTTTTGCAATCTAAATTGCTTTCCTTTGAGCAATGGTGCAGTCATAATAATTTCTATCTTTGCACTAATAAATGCAACACTATCACCTTATTCCGAAAAAACTTAATCAAAAATAATCAATTAAACAGAGCCACTCACATTGTAGATCTTGGTGTTGTCTTTGAATGTTGAATGTAAAAAAGTTTTAACATTCACTCTAGTTAATAAAGTGTTATCTAGGGCTTGTAAACAACTCGGAATCATTAAGAGACAAAAAATCCAGAAAGGGTGGGTCCCTAAACCCTCTTTGGTGCATTGATGCGTCCGTTACTTGAATACGGTTGCATGATGTGTATAATTTGAATTCAGATATTGTGACGCACTCTGAAAGATTTGAATCGAGCTAGAAGCAATTCTTGCTTTTCTTGCTGAGAGACACATTGGACCCACTTAATTTTATCAATTTACCACCGTATGAACAGAGTCTTGAGCTTCTTAATCTTATGCTTCTTAAGACTCTATTTGAGAAAAAAATTTGAAAGTTTTGTGTTTTGCTTGTACAAATTCCATAATTTGAAACAAGTTTTTATACTTTAAGGAAGTTTCTACATTGAGTTATTAAAAATTAAGTTTAATTTGAGCCTATTCCAAAGAAAGCTCATCATTCTTGATAAGCAAATTGTAAACATGTAGAAGTCTACATAACACTGTTAACACTTTTTAAACGCTGGTTTCTTGTAACTTCTTCCACATGCCGCTGTTAAAAGTCTGTACATTCTCTTTGAGTTGAATTTCTGCTATTCAAAATTCATCTCATAATTTATCTAAATTTCCTTCGACTGTGCTGAGAATATTAATTTGTTCTCTTTAATTCATAAAAAAATGAAATTAATAAAGATCTCTATCATTCTAATTGATTCGTTTCTTTCATTTTATAAACCTTTCATGTTAATTTTTTTTAGATTTTATGTTTATGCTTTTTCTAATTTGAAAAAACAGAATTCTTAAGAAACCGGTTTCATTTCAAATTGATGTCAAGTCAAAAAAAAGTTGCCTAACTAACTGAAGATCTAGTCAGATAGATACATCATCAGCAGAAATCATAAAACAGATTTCACAGCTACGATGATTACTTGGAAAACAATCTATTGTCTGCTTAAACCGAGCATGGTTGAAGTTTATTCATCGTTCTTAAAAATTAAAAAAAAAACAAACGTGTTGCAAAAAATCTGTTTATTAACATTATTTTTACATACAGAACGAATGAAGAAACACATAAAAAAATATGCTTGCTAAACAATTTAATTATCTCCATGTATCTGAGAATGTTCTCAACTCTTTCTATGTATGTAGGTATATCTGTAAAATATTTTTGTAAAGTATTTTGGTTTTTATGACCTATTGTTTCGGTTAAGATTTATTTGAAGCCGAGCTACCGTCACAAATCTTGCGCGCCTCTCTGCACCAACACTTTATTCAAGTCATTTGAATGAAGTCATCAGCAATAGTCAGCAAGATAAGCTTGAATATGGCAATTAAAGAGTTTTCATTTTCTTTATAATTTCGTTTCAGTTTGCAGCAGCTTTTGTGCTTTTAATAAAATTCAAAAGCTTGACTAGTGCTTTTGGTTTAACAGTTATAAAAAAAAAAAAACAAAAATTAACATAAATTTGCATAAGTCGTTGAAGACAAAATGTTGCATAAAATGTATTCAAAACGCTTTTTAAGCGAGCTCATGAAAATGATTTATAACTAGTCGTTAACCAACACTGGCTGTCAGAAAAAGCATTTGGAATGCAAGAAGAATTACTTTACATTATGTTGCTATAGCTTTGTGAAATAATTATGTAGCTTTTAAGCTGCTCACTTTAATTTCATTGTTTTTGCGGTTACCGTCTTGGGAAAAAGAAAGGCAGTGTCTAGGTTGACAATAAATTTAAAGAGTTGCATTTTGCCTGCCAAAAAAAAAAAAAATACACAAAAACAAAGAAACAAAAAGCAGCAAATGAAAGTCTTGTGAACTTTTTTTTGGGTTTTGCAAAATACAAAAAAAAAAAATAATTAAATTAAAACTAAGGCTTCCAAGCATGTTCAATTTTAAATTATGCACCAATTTTAAAATTAATTTCTTGCTTTTAATTGTAGTAGTTTTTCGTTTTGAACTGGGTGAAATTTTAATACATTTTACATGTATTTCGTGTTTGTTTCAGGAACTTGCCAGCTAAATTTTAAACTTAATGAATGCATTAATTACTTCATTAATTTTTATTAATTTAATTTTGTTATAAAATAAAAAATTCAATTAATTAAAACTGGTTTCTGTCATGACTCCATCAATCAAAGTATTTGAAGAAACATAAGGTTGATGGATTTAATGACTTTTTTAGTATGTTTTTTTTTTCTTTGTGAGGCATGATATTTCGATTAGATGTGTTTTGGGAATCATAAAATCATTTGTTATATTTATTTGTAAATAACAATTTTGGTAGCAAACGAAGGTAGCCTGGGTCTACATTTGACTTTTTGAGGCACTTTTATTTTGTGCCATTTTCTGCTAAAACGAACAAATGCACCAAGACAAAATAAACTGCGTTTGAAACATAAACAATTTTAATTTCATGCGTAAAAGTAAAAAATAGAATATAAAGATAAGGTTAGGTTAATCCGGCGGTCTCTCTTTGGAGTCTCACATAGACAATACCCCTAGTGCTGCTGGTTGCTGAAAGCCGTTTAGAAATTAGTGGAAATTCTCAAAGATTTTCGCTGAATTCGCAAATCTTAGGAGGGATTCTAGGGGAATTTTGGATGCATATTTTAATGACAATAACGTCAGTGAGCCTAAGTGTTGAAGTATAGATATAAGTAAGGCGGGGCATACGTAAAGAAGTGTTGATGCATATTCACGTATCTACCGCCAGTCATCACACGATGACTCCGAAGAGAAGAATCGGACGAACTACCGTTGCAAAGCTCCATTGCATAAGAGAGGAAATGTATATTGGATGTGTTATTGGATGTGTATATCGCATTGATAGCTTGCCTCACCCTTTCGCTCACATTGAGTCTCCACGTCAGTTTCCTGTCGAGTATAACTCCCGGATATTTTGTGTTTGGGCCAATATTTTTTTACCTCTACGAAAAATCAACGTTAATTTTTTATTTTCCAATCTCACTTCACAAAATAAGTGAAACGTCTTAACATCCTGGGTATATGAAAACCCAACCTGGTGTTGCCACTTGACAAAGATATTTTTGTTTTGCTTTAGCTTCGAATCAAGAATTTCAGGTGTCAAACCTATTCAACCATGTCTGCCTTGGGTCTGAAATGGAGAGATAGATATGTAGGAGAGAAAGGGAAATTAAGTGAAAAAAGTTAGAATGTTTTATGTGTGGTGCAGCGTTATATTAAAATGAGAATGCAAATTGGGAAATGAGAGACAAGTGTCATGCCTTAACCTCATTTAAATCGAGTTCAGTTGATTGAAAAAAGGGTAAAGCATAGGACCATGCTTACCAGAATTCGAACCCGGAACCTCAGGATTTACAGTCAAACACGTTTACCACTCGACTATCGAGGTCAATCTCTCTAACAAACCTATTTATGTGATACCATGTTGCAGGGTTACATAGTGTAACGATCCCATATAGCGAGCAGCCAAAAATAGAAGGAGTTACCGCAGTAACGAAATTTGTAATGTGATATATTTTCCCAAATCAACATCCCAGAGTAATGTTATTTGGGCCACCTGGTTTATTTATAGAAAAAACTAGTTTGTGTGAAAAAGAACTAAATCGGTAAACTAATTCACCCTCCTCTCATATAACTTAATCTGTAAAGTAAAGCATCTAAAGCATGGGGAATATTTCCCCAAAAAAGTAAAGAAAAAACTAGTTGGTTTAAAAAAAAACTAAATATGCCAACTAATTTGACCACCTCTTATATACCCGAAATCGGCAATCTCGTTTATTTCAAAAACGAAAGATCACAGAGCAATGCAATTAAGTGCACCTAGTTTTTTTATAAAGGGTATTTTTTTATGAAGTTTTTTTTCAATATGGATTACTCTATTGTCTGACAGTTGTTTTGACAGTTTAAAGTGACGTCTCTACTCAGTATTGTTTGGCAAATCATTATGAATAGGTTAACTCCAGAACAACGCTTCCAAATCGTGGAAATTTATTTTCAAAAACAGTGTGCAATTAAAAATGTTTATAGAGCACTTCGTGCATTTTATGGTGCACATAATCGTCCGTATTTTTGGTGGAATGGATATGTTAACAAGCAAAATTGCCGTATTTGGAGCAAAGATAATCCACTCGCCGTTCAAGAATTACCAATGCATCCCGATAAATGTATTGTTTGGTGCGGTCTATGGGCTGGTGGAATCATTGGTTCTTATTTCTTTCAAAATGAGGAAGGACGTTGCGTTACCGTGAATCGAAATCGATACAGAGCCATGATCAATGAATTTTTGTTGCCAAATCTTCAAGATATGGATGTGGACGAAATGTGGTTTCAACAGGATGGTGCCACTTGTCATACTGCGGGCGAAACAATCGAATTATTGAAAGAACATTTCCACGACAACATTATTTCGAGAAATAGACCGGTGAATTGGCCTCCGCGTTCATGTGATTTGACTCCACTTGATTAGTTTTAGCGGGGATACGTGAAGTCATTGGTTTATGTTGATAAACCAGCAACGATTGATATGAAATATGCCCTCAAATGCTTGAAAAGGTGGTTGAAAATTGGACTTCCAGAATGACCTTTGTGCAAAATAGTCGCGGTGGTCATACGCCAGAAATTATATTTAAATGTCAAATGCCAAAAAATTATCTACCAAATAAAATTTTTTTTTTCGCCATTTCATAATTTGGCATGTGTTTTATTTAAATTTCAAATCAGCAAGCTCTTAAAAAAACACCCTTTACAAACAACTGGTAGGTGCGAAAAAAACCAAATCGGCTAACTTATACGCCCACCTCTCTACTACTAACTAAAATGGCTCTAACAACCGTTCGTCGGTTTTGGCCTCGACTAAGAATTTGCGACAGCTTCTTTTGTCGTGCGCTTAATGGCGCCAGTTGGAAACTCCAAGCGTTGTCAGGTTGTCCAATGCCTTTCCAATGGTCTTTCCAACGGAGATGCGGTCTTCCTCGTCTGCGTTGACCACCGCTGGATGCCGAATCAAATAATTTTTTCTCTAGAGCATCGTCGTTCATTCTCTCGACATGAAAAAGCCGGTCTATTTTAATACACTTGACTATTTCGATATCGGCATAAAGCTCGTCATCTTGCCAAGGATTTTTCTCTCGAACGCTCCCAGAGTCCTTTCATCAGTGCTGCTCAGCGTCCAGGTCTGTGATGCGTATAGTAGGACGGGCATGATTATTGACTTATAGAGCGTCAGTTTTGTTCGTCGAAAGAGAACTCTGCTTCTCAATTGCCTACTGAGCCCAAAGTAACACCTGTTGGCAAGAGTTATCCTTCGTTTAATCTCAATACTGATATCGTTGGAGGAGTTAACGTTGGATCCCAGTCCTTCAGTACCTTCACTATCTAAAAGAAAGTGTTGTCAACAGTGACGTGGTTTCCAAGACGCTTGGACTGTTTGTTTCTTGACACAAGATACTTCGTTTTATCTGCGATCACTGCAAGACTCATTCGACTCGACTCTTTCTCTAGCCTGGAGAATGCTGCACTGACTTCGCGCGTATTGTGGCCGATGATGTCGATATCATCTGCATACGCCAGCAGCACAACACTCTTATAGCAAGTTGTGCCGTTGCGTCTCAGATCAGCAGCTCGGATGATCTTCTACATGACTATACTAAAGAAGTCGCACGATAAGGAATCACCTTGTCTGAAACCTCGCTTGATATCGACAGAAGGGAGAGGTCTTTTCCGATTTGCACTGTGCTGCTGGTATTGTTCAATGTCAACCTGCAAAGACGTATAAGCTTCGCAGGAATACCAAATTGTACTCCAAATTAGACATGATGGAGTATAGGTGACTCCTTATTGGACTGTCGAAGGTGGCTTTGAAATCGACAAAAAGGTGGTGTGTGTAGATTTGTTTTTCGAGGGTCATTTCCAACATTTGTCGGAGCGTAAAGATCTGGTCGATGGTGGACTTTCTAGGTCTGAAGCCACACTGATAAGGTCCAATCAGTTGGTTGACGATGGGCTTCAGTCTTTCACACAATACGCTCGACAGGACCTTATATGCGATATTAAGAAAGCTTGTCCCACGGAAGTTGGCGTTAATGGTGGGATCACCTTTCTTATGGATTGGGCAGAGTACACTGAGGTTCCAATCATCTCTGCATAGAAGTCTGTGAATGCTTTTGAACAGAGCTTCGCCGCCGGTCTTAAACAGCTCAGCCGATAGGCCATCGGCTCCTGCGGCTTTGTTGTTTTTAAGCCGAGCTATAGCTGTTAATACCTCGCTATAGTCGGGCAACGGAACTTCAACGCTGTCATTCATAATTGGGGTTTCCGGGATATCATCTCTATTTGAGGAATTATGTCAGCGTCGCCAATGAGAAGACTGGAGAAGTGTTCCCTCCATAACATCAGTGTGCTCTGGATATCTGTCACTAGATTCCCGTTTTCATTATTGCAGAAAGAGGCTCCGGTCTTGAAACCATCGGCCAGGCGTCTTATATTTTTCGAAAAATTTTCGAGTCTCATTCCTGTCGCCATGCATCTCAATTTTCTCGCAATTCCGCCTCTCGTTTTTTTCGCTTGAAAGAGTGTCTCTCTTCCCTACTCTTCTCTCGGTATCACTCCATATTAGCACGCGTTACAACCGACTGCAGGGTGGCTTTGTAGACGGTGTCCTTCTCCAGAGTATATTTTTCCAAATCAACATCCCTGGTCGTGCCACGGGTTTCGGCGAGGGCGGTGGTAGCATATCACCTCTTGGGCAGCCTTCCCATAGAGTGGGATATGTGCGTCCACTGTGCGCATATATCGTCGATCAGAGGAGTGCTTTCTTGAAGCAGGAGTGAGAGTCGAGTAGCGAAGGCTTCAGCTGTCCGTTTTGACTGCAGCTTGTCGACGTCTAGCTTTTACTGTGTACTATTGTGAGCATTTTCAGCTACGCGCAGACGTATACGGATCTTGGCTGCTAGTCTAGTACACTGGAAAGGTGCCTTCTGTTAGTTGAAACGTGACCAATTTGGTTACGCATCTTTTGATCAGGGGACAACCAGGTGGCTTTATGAATATTGAGATGCTTGAATTAAGTGCTACTCACGATTTTTTTGTCGTAAGTGAGGCAGCGCTCATATGCGTCTTCAAGGCGCTCGTAAAACTCTCTTTGTTTCGTTATCTTTTTCTTCTGTCAGTGCTTGTGCACATATTAGGCTCATATTAAAAAAGGGAAAAAGGGTGTGCATGCTTCCTCGCATGGCCGCTGTAGTAGGTGTTACAATTGCTAACCTTGAGCAACTTTGTTCATTCCATCACATTTTTATGGATTGCAGTGATATCAGCTTTATATCTTTCAAACATATCAATCAGTCGGATAGAGACACCATCCCATATAAGGGTGCGGACATTCATGGTGCACTTCCGTAAATCATTTTCAGTTTTTTGGTGGGGAAAGGTGGGTAAGTGGTTGCTAGGTTGCCGTTTCCAAGAGAGCACACGTGGTAGTTTAAGTCGACTTGAGACGATTTCGACATGGATAATGCTTGCCTCGCCAAGTTGTGGCAATCAGACACGTTGCTATAAGAAGATCGCTTCCTTGTCTCCAAAAATAAGGTTTGAAGAAAAAATTAAAGATTTATAAAGTACTAAATGGCATAGTACATAGTACAATACCATCCATCAAATAAGTAATGTCAGAAAAATGTCCGACTTGATATGGAATTAACGAATATGTGTTATGCCTAATGTGACCAACCGTTCCGAAAAAATCGGAATCATTCCGACATTTAAAGGCAAGTTCCGGTGTTCCGAAGCTTAGCTTCCTAACAAAGCTTAATACCGAAATTTGTTCGGTCTATTCCGAAATATACCAAAATTTCCCTTAGATCAACAAAATAACAAAATATTATAATTATTCAAACAAAGAAAATGCCGTCCAGCTGGCGATAAATGGCACAATCTTGAAAGGTGGCAACCAGAGAACAACTTGAGTGCATTCAAATGGCGTTTTGAATGTCTCGTCAAAATAAGAGCTACGAACGTGCCTTCTGCATTAAAATTAATGCTCAAACACATGTACCAATCGCTGTGGTAGGAATGCCGGAGAGTACGAGCGATGACGAATACGAATGCCTGCGAAACATGAATGTCCGACGAAGCCAGACATTCGAACATTTGCCAATAGCAACGAATATTCATGCTTTTATGTTTATTCGCAGCAAGGAAAAAAAATGTTAACTGCAGTCTGTAGCAGCGATCACCAGCGCCTAACTCTTTCCAGTAGAGCTTCAGCTCAAACACGTGTTTCGAACTACGAGAACGAGATAGACCAAAAATAAATAAAATACTTATATGAAAAAAACAGATACTTATATACTTAATGAAAAAGACAGCGAGATAGGCCAAAAATAACAACTTTTTACAGGTTTCTAAGAGACGCGTAGATAGAGGGGTCACACTATACCAAAATATTGCACCAAAATATATGAAAAAACAGGAAAAGTGGGATATCTCGAAAACGGAGCGAGAAAGGCCAAAATATCAACATTTTAAAGCTTTCTAAGGGGGATGGTATTATCGAGCCGCGTAGATAGAGGGCGTCATACTGTATCAAAATATTGCTCCAAAAATATTTAAAAAGAAAATTGTTAAAATCGGGATA
The DNA here is from genome assembly GCA_958299015.1 of Tetanocera ferruginea. Taxonomy (NCBI): domain Eukaryota; kingdom Metazoa; phylum Arthropoda; class Insecta; order Diptera; family Sciomyzidae; genus Tetanocera; species Tetanocera ferruginea. Next base: position 38,253,244 of record OY282641.1, read on the forward strand.
GGCCAAAAATAACCACTTTTTACCTAGAGTTAAAAAAACTATGAAAAGTGGCAGCAAACACTCTAGCTTCCAGCGAATCATTCGAATGTCAGCATTGTCTGGATGCTGCCTTTGTATCGATTCGCAGTTGTCGCACACTGTGCTTTGCAGCAATCGTTGTTTACGATCTCGAGTGGTATGCATGCATTTTTTTTTTTGTGCGATTGTGGCTGATGACGATTGTTATTCGAGTGGCAAAAAATGACGAATGGTCTTATGTAGTTCTCTGGTGGCAACCGCATACTTTTGGATGAGTCAATTGATTTGTGAACGTAGATTATTATATATTTCTCTTCTCTTGCGCATATTTACGAAAAATATAGGAAACTTCGGTAGAAAAGGGATAGTCTTATGTCCTGCCTATGTCAAATTGAAGACAAAAACTTCCCCGGTTTCATGCGATCCAACAATACCTAAAAGCTTTGAAGTGAATTACCACTTTTAATATTATAAACTGACAGCTTTGTCTTGTGTTTGCCAGGCACTTCCACGACCGTTGAAAGCGTGTTCGCTATCATTAAAAAAAAAATGAGACCATCGAGAAGACACAACTGAAAATCAATACGCTGAAAAATATATTGTACTGATGCCAATCCTAGTACTAGTACTTCAAATATGAGTTTGTCAAACGCAGGAAATTGTGGATTTTAATGATTGATAGTTATGTACTTGCACTATTTTTCAAACTGTCTTTCATCCATCGATATATGTATCTTTTAAACTATATAAAAACGAGAAAAGTTGTTAAATTGACGTATTGCATATCATTCCGAAATTTCGAACCAGTTTCCGGAATCCATTCCGAAATTTCACCAAAAGTAATTGATCACATTAGTTATGCCACTTAATATACTTTTTATCTTTTGTAATGCTTTTTCTCGCCTTTCAATGATGTACGCATTGGAGATTTCATGCATATATTCTTGATTTGCAGTTCTCTTCCCGACTGCCTTGGTGCCGTGTTTTTAATAAATGTTTTCCTTGGTAAAAATTTTACTCTTGTTCCCCGCTGAATTCTCCAAAGTTTTTACGAATGTCGTCAAGATGAGACGTGAAAGTAGTGTACTTTTAAAATTATACAATCAACTCCTTTTTGAAAAGATTTCTACAAATTTTGAACCTTATACTTTAATAGGTAATACGATCCTTTTCCTGTACAAAGAAATTTGTACTGATTCTTCAGTTTCCCTCATTGAATCTTAAAAGCCATGGAAGAGATATTGTCTTTTCGCCTTCGTATGATCGCGCCCAACGGCATCACACATATAATCACGCATGGTGCATCAGACGAAAGATTATTTGGTTAAAAAAATATTGTTAAAAAAGATGTTTTGAGAATATACAGAATTATTGATTTGTGGGTCTGGCAGACCAATATGACAAGCGAGTATGGTAAGGTTATAAAATAGCTATTATATTATATATTTTGGGAAACTTTTATCTAAACAGTAAAAAGAGTGTACTTCTTTCTAAAGAGCTTTGAAAAATTACTTCATGAGACCAAGTTTTATAAGAAGCGGTAGAAGTTTCAGTGAACGTTCAGCGAATTTGTGAAGGTTCAGTACAACCAATGGTTTCTCTATAAAATTCTTGAAATATGCATTGAAATTGGGTCTCCTCAGCCATACTTTGAGAAAATGATGATTTTGTCTGTATTGGTCTATCATTAAAATGAGCAACAAATATTTTTGATTGTAGGATTGCCAGAATTTCTTATAAGAATATGTATTTCACACGAAATTTGTTTTTTTTATAAGTTTGTGTTTGTTATTCAAGAGTTGAGGGTGAGGCTGAAAACCTTATATGTTAGTAAAAATATGATTTTGGTATTAAATATTTTCTGATGCTCTTTTAACTATTATTTTTAACTTTTAACTTATTTTTATCTTTTATCTATTTGTTATAATCGTTGCATTTTTGGATTGCTGCAATTTCAGCAATTCTGCTTCTCTTTTTTTGTGCCGTTCCACTCTTGTCGACACTCGCCGTACAATGACAGACAGCCACTCCACCTGCTTGTATAGTTTTCACTATCAGTCACGCTACGCTTGACAGGACTTTGCAACCGCATTTAAGTGTAAAGAAGACTACTTAAAAACAAAAAAATTTTAATTCATTGTTGCCACCTCTTTTTTAAGAAGAATTTGGATTCTTCAAAATAAGCGACTTTGTGAAATCTTCGGGTGACCGGGTTAGAGATTGCAGGTAGGCACAGACAAAAGTTATGCCTGGTTTTTCACTAGTAATTTTCGATTTGACATGCAGTTTAAAGGCTAAAATATAGCATAAATATCAACTTTTAGGAAATTTTTTGCTTAAAATCTGTCAATAAAAACAAAAAACAAAACAAATTGGCCATTTCAGCCCTTGAAAGGACTTTGACCGAGCTTCTTAGGATCGATTGTGTTGTGTGTGTTATTAAATTTTTGCACACAATTGACCGAGGACTGGACCTACATGTTTTATGCCGACTCCGAACGGCTCATGTTCTCAAGAAGCTTTACATGGCATTATTTACTCTCTGAGGTTTGCCATTGTCTGCAGAGAGGTGGTGACCGATCAGAAAAATTTTTTATTGAAAAAACTTTTCGCCACGGCTGGGGATCGAACCCGGGCTCCGAGCATGCTAAGCCACACACTTAACCTGCATGCCACGGTCACCACACCTGTCAATAGATTAAGATTTCTTCTTTTCCGTCATTGTCTTACGGGAAAAAATTGACCAGGTGTTGGAATTTTTCTTAAGACTGACAACAACTGACCATCGAAAATGACAAAGTAAAATCCAGGCTTAAGACAACGTTTGTAAAAAATTAAAAAAAAAAATATTTTGTTTTCAGTTAATTAGATAGATAAGAGCTTATTGTGAGAGCATGTGTGCTTCATACCATTCTTCTATGATTTGAGAACTTGTAAAAATTTTAATTTTGATTATTTCTCTTGAAATAATCTGAATATTTTTCTTATTAGAAAAATTAAAGGTGGCAGCCATACTGTTTAAATTTCCAACCAACCTATGGGTTTCTTTGCTTAGAATTGAAACTTCATAAACTGCAAACTGCAGAAATATGCGTTGTAAAGGTAAATGCAACCATCCTAGAAAATATTGCATGTCAACATGTTATGATAAAATGTAATTAAAAAACCACACGCAGTTGCTCAACAACCGTGCAAGAACAAAGGGATGTTTAACAAAAAGATACTATTACAAAGATTTATAAAAAGATTGTCAATATTTCAAGCGATATTCCGACTTTGTAAAAAATTTATTCAACAACGAAAAAAAACGGCAAGCAGAAAACTCAAAAAATTCCAACCTCAAGTTTCGCCAACTATTACTGACATAAAAAATTCCGCATCACTTATGTCACACCCACACAATTTCAACACACTGCGCAGCTGCATATACGAACATTTTATTAAACTTTTTATACTGTCAGCAAATCAGCCAAACAATAGTTTTTAGTAATATTTAATTTATGATCAACTTTTCTGCATCACTGACTACGCCATATACGAAGTACATGGCGTGTAAATGTGGCAAAGATTAGTTCCGTCAATTTGTGCCAATTCAAATATTTCAATTTTTTTCATTCCGTTTTTGGCTACTACATAAACAAAACAAAATTTCAAGAATTTATGATGTTTAAGTTGTTTTTACCTTTTATGTTTGTGAAATTAAGCCTTATAAGACTAAATGTGAAGAGAAACAGATTTTAATGTTAAGAATATTGCGTAGCTTTGACAGCTGTTTGGGTAGAACTAAGAGCGAGTTTCATCAATATTTACGGTAAACAAAGCTATAAAGCTACTGAATAAATGTTAATTACGTTTTTGTAAAAATTTGATTGTAGACATAATGTTTGTAGACATAAGCATGCTGTTCATTTGGTAAAATGTATAAATTTTCTACAATTTAATTAAGGCCCCACCCTTTAAAGAGTTTGCATTTTGTATAAAAAATAAAATAATCAAGAACTATATAATTTTAAATCATTGACTTACAGCTTTATTAATTTTACTCTCATAAAAAGAGGAAGATGTATTATGCTTCGATTCATCATACATCAAAGTTATCCGTTTTTGTGTCACAATTGTGGAAAGGATCATACTAGAAACTCTAAGTGTTGTGTGTTCTTGAAAATATAATTATAGAGCACATTTGTAGCAATAACTCATTTTTGTCTAAAATGGACTTAGCGATTATTGCTTTTTGCTTAAACAAAACATTTTAAAATTTATACTTTATAAATTTATAGTGCGGGTTGTAACCTTCGCATATTTTTGTAATTTTCTGTAAAGGCCTTTCATTCATTTTGAAACGGTCGTGGCTGAATGCGTTAGAGTTTGCGGATCGTTCATTGCCTATGCAAGGAATATCTTCAGTTCTATTTCCCCAGTAAACGCAAAAATTTCTCCAAACAATGAATGGAATATGGCAACCACGTTGATATAATTTTTCCTGATTATGCGAAAGCTTTTGATAGAGTTCAGCACTCTATTCTAGTAAAAAAACTTTTCCGAAATGGGGTTTCACTCCTCTTTGTTAGCCTGGCTCAGTGAATTTCCTTTTTGACCGATATCAAGTCGTTCATATAGGTAACTGTTACTCGAAATACATCACAAACCAATCTGGAGTGCCAAAAGGAAGCTACCTCGGATCACTTTTTTTCGTTTTGTTCATTAATGATCTCCTTAACTTTTTACAGCATGTTAAACTTTTCAATTCAGTTTCATCACATTCCGAGTCTTCAGTCCATCTGAGTCTTCAAATTGATCTTAATAGCATGAATTAATAGTGCTCAATTAATAAACTCTATTTGAATGGGATCATTTGCAACATAATAAGAGTATTCACTTCACTGCTAAAATTGCTAAAATCGCAAATTTATTTCTCTCTTGAAGATATACGCGCCTGAAGTAAATTTTAGGCAAAGAGACTTTTTTTTATATAGCACATCATAGGACTTATTATGGCCGTAATGATCCTATTAACAGCATGTGCTCAGCGTTCCACTCGATAAGTGCCGAAATACATTTCACATTGGACAGAAATATTTTTATACAAAATGTTTTACGATTTGTTAAGTATTTATAAATATTGTTAATTCTTTTCATATTTCTATTATAAATATACATAATATTTTACTCTCTAAACTGTTAAACGATTATTGACAGTTAAATAAATAAATAAAATAGTTCAAGTTTCCCTTGTATATGTACACAAGATTAATGCATTTTTGTCTCTAACCTCATAAACTATTCTCGTTCCTGTTCTCGTCGTATTTTTACATGAATTTTATTCACGAGTATTTTGAATAATTCATGTTCCTCTAGTATTTGTTTCATAGCATCTACGAAACAGCGAAGTACGATTTAGTATCAAACATCATTTTTATAAAACTTTTGAATAGTAAAGACGTACGCGATGGACACGGAGACGCACAAAAATTTAAGTTGAAAACAAAAATAAATTGATTCAAACATATTTATAAAATCTATAAAAATATTAATTAATTAATATATTTTAATCTACTATATAAAAATCTCGTGTCACGGTGTTAGTGTTTAAATTCCTTCGAAACACCTGCACCGATTTTAATGAAATTTTTTGTATATGTATATTTGGTAGGTATGAGAATAGGTCGTAAAGTATTTTTCCCCTTCCTACTCACGAGGGGCGTGATACTTTTCAAGAACGCAAATTTTCGGCTTAACTTTTGTCTATGAACCGCACATCAATGAAACTTCGTACGAACTTACCGTTGAGCCATGCTCTTCGACTGTCGAATTTGAGCGATCTTTGGAAAGCGCACCAAAGCATGGCACCGCCCAAAAAACTAAATTTTTTGATATCGACCAAATTTAGGACTAAATGTCGTATAATAATGAAACTCAGTATGAAGTAACTGATTGACCAGGTCGTTCAATTATAAAACAGACATGGGCATTGAAAAACGGGCGTGGCTCTGCCCATATAATTCAAATTTTCGACACAGAATAGCTATGGAAGTATAAGTCACAGAACGTTTAACCTTAGAATGGCGTTATTATTTGATATTGTTCTGCTACTGGAATTCCAGGGACATTGTTCAAGGGGGGTGTAGCTCTGCCAATATATGACACATTTCTTAAATTGAATCGCTTTTGAATTAATAGTCCCATATCAAAGAAACTCGGTTTGGAGTAACTATTTGGTGATATTCTACTACCCTGAAATACTCGAAAACTAAAACGGGTATTGTACAAGGGGTGTGGCTCCACCCATAAAATAAAATTTTTTATATTAATAGCTTTGTAAATAATGGTCACAGTATATTGAAACTCAGAGTGGCGTTACTGATGACCATCTATTGGCAAACTGGAACAGGCATTGGGCAAGGATGACAGCAACGCGCCGGGTATCAGCTAGTAATTCTATAAAATTTAATAATTTTTCATTCGAAGTCATTTTTTTGCGAGCGATGTTATCACTTCGACGAACAAATAACAATGATGAAATATAACAAACACTACCACTAATTATCAAATTTATCGTACGATAAGAGAAAGGATTAAGGACGGGGTAAGAGTTTCAGCGTAAAAAAAGACTTTGTTTGTGAATTTGTTTTAAGAGTATGGATTGAGAAAGCTTATGAAATCTTTTTGTACATTATTAAGTGCACTATTAACAATATTCTGTAATTTTTTTCTTCCGGAAATATTGAAAAACAAGCCGGTGAAAGAGCTTTTACCAGAAGATCTTAGAAAAATAGCAATTTGCGGTGTTCACTATGTCTCGGTCGGAAATTATCTGAAATCAGAAACCATTAAAACTAGTCAAAGCATCATCGAATCCCCACCTCCCCCCAACGTTCTTTGATTATTTTTTTTTTTCATATAAAAATTTTTGATGGCCATCAAAAGTTTAAACTGCTATTTTTCAACGAAAAATTCCGACATTTTGTGCGTGGGAAACACACTTAATGTAATGTACCTAAACGTTGAGGGGAGATATTTTATAAGTTTGAAATGAATCGGTCAAGTAGTTTTTAAATGGCAGTGAACACGGACTTTGAAAACACAACTTGTGGGAAAATAGCTTTAAAGTTCTGTGCACGTAGGTTGTTACGTTCGAGGTATACTTTCATAAAAATTCATGTCTCCGTTAGTTTTACTCGAATCGACTTCAAATTTGGATACAATATTCTTGAAATGTTGTGTATTCATATAAAAAATCGTTAAAAAGATTTAAAAAACTTATACGACAAGCCCACTAACTGTACGATCTGCAGTACACAGTAAAAAATATGAGGATCAATTTTATACCATTTGGTATATATATAAATCCATACAAATATGTTATAAAATTTATACCATAAAATCGTATAAACCAAATTAATACAAAGTTGATATAGATTTTATCCGAAAAGTGTATAAAATGTTTTTACACCAGGTTGGTATACATTTTTATAGGCAAAAGTATAAAAGCTTTTTAAACCACATTTGGTTACTTTTTATAGCAATATTGTATAAAAATATGTGGCACATATGGGCATCTCCCAAAAAAGGTCCACCAAAAGTGAAGAAAAACATTAATATAAAGCACTCTAACAGCTTTTAACTTTAGTTTTTGTTATTTTGATTAGTATTACTGCTATGTAACTTGAATTTAACTTATTATTATGTATTTTTATTAAAATTTATAATGAAAATCTTTACTGTATTTTACTACTGTTGGAAAAATTTGTCGCGTTCGTATTCGTGCTATATCTATTTAAAACAAGTAAAGAAAGTCTAAAGTCGGTCTAGGCCGACTATGAAATACCCTAAACCTACTTTTCAAAAACAAAAAAATTTATATTGTAAATGGCGTCTTTGTGGGCGGATGACTCCCAATTTTTAAACACACCTTAGTTTTGGTATAAAATACATACATACCAAATTTAATTTCTCTTTGACAAACACAACCTTATTTATTGAGTTTTAAACTTTTTGGTTTGTATGGGAAGTTTTCTTTAAAAAAAAAAACAACAAGTTCTCAAAAATTATTAATTACACAAAAACTAATCCTCGGAGCCGAAAGTAGCATGAGAACAATTGACGAAGAATTTCAATACCTTTAGTTTTCTCTATTGGTTGTAAAGATCGTACAACTTGTTTGCGAGATATCTCTAGAAATAGACGTGGCAAAAGGCCAAAATCGACCATTTGGAAAAACACGGTTTTCTTAAAAATTTGAGCCAATCTAACTAAACCAAGGACACAGTTGTGCTCGGGGGACTTTCCCAAATCCGAAAAGGTAGGTCTTATCGCAGAACCAAAAATTTCGTGCTGAGTTATGTAGTTTTTAATTTTTGGGTTGTATGGGAGGTGGGCGTGTACGTGGGCGGATTCCAAAAATATTCAATAGTGCAGATCCTTGAGTGCATGTGACCATGTGTACCAAGTTTCATCCAATTATCTCGACTCCTTCTTCTTATCCTGTGTTTACGGACAACACACAGACGAACGGACGGACGGACGGACGGATGGACATAGATAGCTCGACTCACGTGGTGACGCTGATCAAGAATATATATACTTTTCTATACCGGACTCGCTTCGTTCTATGCGTTACAAACGTTTGCACAAAGTTAATATACCCTGACCTTTCAGGTTTAGGGTATAAAAAGGTAAGAGATGATTATAATATTTCATAAGTCTACGAAGAATAGTTATCCTTTGACCTCCATCAACATGTATATTATATATAAAAAAAAAGTTCTCAAAATTAGCTAAATTTTGCATATTTCTATACGAGCATAAAAAAACTTATTTTTTTTGTCGCGTCCGTTCCATTGAATGATTGCTTATTACTTTGTACTAATTTGCACTAAATCTTGCCAATATTTTTATAAAATGTAGCACTCTTTCATCGCGTAAGAACACTTAAATTACATATCGGCTCATTTTGTTTCTTTCTTGTTTTTCGAGTAATTAAAACCGTGCGAATGTCGCGTCCGTGCCACTGGGAGATGCCCATATGTAAACATACATTAAATATGTTAATATGTGTTACATTTAAAATCATAAATCAGGAATATAATTTAGATTTCAATTGATAGATTTCATGATATTTTGTTTTTTAATTTTTTCAAAAACAATTCGACAGAAAAAATAAAGAGTACAAAATTGTACTCAGAAATTTTCATGTTAAATCATGTTGACAGAGCTTCCAATTCAAGCGCTATATTATTATCTTAATATGTGTGTACAAAAAAATATTGAACGGAGCTATTTGCGCATAACATGATTACTGATTAAAGAACAAACGCCAACTGTTTGTCTGCTAGCATCTATGAAATTCGGTAGCTTCGAAAACTCGACTTGTACGTGAAAGTCGAGTGGCTCCGTGAGGTTCTCGTGTGCATAACTGGAATATATCATATGTATCAGTGTTGTCACTTTACCATAATTGTGGTAGATCTACCACTTTTTTCGTCGTTTTTGACTTCTACCACTTTTACCACCCACTATTTTACTTTTTCCAATATCTACCACTATTTCGTTTCCGTCATAATATTCCTCATTTTAACAAAACAATTTCAAGTTTTTGTTTCTATGATTTAAAAATTTTATTTAGATTAAATAAATGCTAAAAACATATTTTAATACATGAAAAACAAAAAAAGTATTAAATTTTTTTCAGTTCTTTTTTAATTATTCCAAAAACTTTTTAGAATTTGGCAGATCACGAAAACGCTAGCTAAGTCACAGCTTATATTCCTGGGGGAATCCAGCCATTCTGTATCCCCCATTGAGAATCCGAAGACAGAAAAGTTTTGAAACGCTTTTTTTTTGCCACCTTTGCCAAAATAAAATTTCATCCTCTCGAGCTTGCAAATTACCGAATTTTTCCCATATGTTGAAGACCAATATTTTAATTTGAAAAATTAATATCTCTCGTTAATTGTTTTAATCACTACATTTTCATACAAAACAAATATATGACGTTTGGAAGCAAAGATTCATGATCTCCAAATCTAAGAGTATGTAACAGGAAGCTATGAAATGATCACTTTTCCTGGTGGGTTGAGCTCGTTATCTAGCCCATGTTCTAGGAGAAAATGGCGGGAGACCATTTTTATTACCTTGAATTTCACATATAAATTATCTTAATGACCGGATTTTTACTTTTAATAATGGATGAAATGCTTTTTTGGAAAATAATTTGTCAATTATTTGTACCTTTTGCAAAAATATGTAATAAACGTCAAAACACCATACAGCTATACCATAATTTTTATTAGATTATAGCAAATAAAACAAATTTTTTGAAGAGGAAAAAATCTACCACTATTTGTCTTAATCTACCACTCTTTTTGAGCAAATTCTACCTCTATTTAAAATTTTCAAGTGACAGCACTGATATGTATATGATGTTTATATATTTATGGTATAAAAATTAAACTATTTTGGAGTAAAATAGGTGTTTGAATGGAAATGCAAGTTTTATACCATAGAGTGGGATACAACTTATAATAAATTTAGAATATTACACATTACATATGTGTAATATTCAATACTACGGAAATGTTATAAAAAAAATTAAATTTACTCTTAAACCTTTTACTGTGTACAACGAGCGCATTTATTTGTGCAATAAATTTGATAGTTAGTGGCCTGCTTTAAATTTGTACTTCCAAGGTTTAAATAGCGTCTGAATGACATATTTACTTCTTCTTTCTTTTCATATCTTTTTAACTTTTTTAACATCGTCTCTTTTTGTTTGTCTGTCATCTAAGAGCCTTTAACCTTGTCAAATTTGTTATCCAATTCTTTTTTACCAGTAAACATTGGCCCCGTTTTTTACTTATAAATTCCATTTATTTGAGGAAAATATTTTCACAGGTAGAAAAATATTTATCTAGAAACAGTTAAAAGCTTTTGAAGTTTTTTGCGAATTTTTTCAAAGTAGCAAAACGACGTTAAACATAATAAAAATTTAGAAGATTCATGGAAAAGAAGATGTCGGTAAAGAAAGATTTGAACAAAGACTATTTAGTCACACTTCATGGCTGCGATAAACATGGCTGCGAAAACAAAGATCTAAACGATTTGTAGTGTGAAATGTGGAAAGTTACGAAAGAAGCTAAGAGCATTAAAAAAAAAAAAACAAAATAATCAGGTCAACTCAATATAAGTCTGCATTAAAAATATAGAAAAGATTAAGTAGCTACAAGACAGCTCTAAAAGCATCAACCTAAAAAAAGTGTCATATAAGATTTTTAAAGTGATTATTGCCCACTTCAAAACTATGCTTAATTTTATTGTAAAATCCCCTTTTTTTATAGCCAGCTCTTATCAGCTAATTATCGTTAACGTTCAGCTAAAAATAACAATACATTAAAAAACTATTGCTTAAAATAGAAATCGTAAAGAAATGAGCAGGAGAAATGAAAATGGCTAATGAATAGAAAATAAGTTATGCTATTTCTGGAAACTATTTCTTTGGTACAAGAGGTTAAGTGCACAGCTATATAATTCCAAGCAGAAAAATTTAAGCGTTTTGGTATAGAGCGGAAATAAAACCAAAATTAAATTAATACAATTGCATTTTGCAGCCACCGAAAACAGCTCCAATTAGACATGTGTTCTGTATAAAGCACACCGAAGTAATAGAAAACGTGTGACATGTGTTTATGTCTTATTTAAATATGCTTAAAATCGTTCTATGCTGTTAATAAACTCATTTGTCTGGTTTTAAAAATAGCCATCTCAAAATAACAAAACAAACAGAATGAAGGAAGACATGACAAAGTTGAAATGAAAATAGCTTTATTTGGCACAAAACTATGCGACACATTTTCATTATTTCACATGTCTGCTGCGACTTAAATATTTTCCAATACATAACAACGTCAAATGTGAATTAATAAGTCAAGCACATGTCAACACATCACATGTCTGCAACTTAAGTTTGGCTGCACGTTCAAATATCTAAGAAAAATAAATGTTTTAAGATTTATTATAGGGCGAGCAACAACTGCTTGTTTCTTTTTAAATTTATGAGGTGTCGTATTTATATGCTCTGATTTTGCTTCATAAGATTCAAAAAATTCATAAAGATTCTAGCACCATGTTAAATGAGCTTTTTTCGAAATTGGGTCAACAATTTTATATCGCTCGTTTACTTCAATAACGTCATAACTTAAAAATTTGGCTAAATATGAGAAGACATTTGTTCTAACAAGAACTTTGTTTAACAAATTTAGACGATGTGAAGTAATCTTCTAGACTAAAAACATAAAATGTTTGTCTGAAAAAAGCATTTGTTTTGAGTGAAAAAAAAAACTGCATCGTAAATATATTTTTGAAGATGTGGTAATACGATATGTAGCGCAGATGGCTACTTCATCAAAATATAGTGGTCTAGAAAGAAGGTGTAAGGCAGTGTAATAAATAAAATTTTGATATAGCGTCATGATGTCTTTTTTTAATGTGTTAAACACTATTCTGCAATATATTTCTTAAAATGTCAATTATTCGAAATATTTTTTGCTATCACCGACCAAAAATGAATACCTATGAAGAGAAAGGTCAGTGGAAGAAAAGTGAGAAAAGCAGGTAGGACATGAGAATGATGACTTTACATAAACATAAGTAATTGTCACGAAACCAACAATAATTAGGCCTAGGATAATACATCCTCAAAGACATTAACTCAAGGATATTACTATAAGATTTTCCACTTGAAACGTTCGAACCATCCTTCAGCCTGGCGAACTGAAGTTGCCGACGAACCTAAAGCTTATAATTAAGATAAGATTAGCTTAAAAGCTTATAGTTTAAGCTCGTTAATTAACAAGAATTTAAATCATAGAAGCTTTTATGTAACTAATTACTTGGGCGTTCAAGATGCTGACGGTCTCCAAGTGATGGCACCAGTATTCTTCAAATGCATGCCATTTTTGACGCTTGGCAGCCTTAACATGAACACACCATAAATGTCAAATCGATATGTCAATGAATAGTGAACGTTACAGAGTTGTAAGTTGAACAAGCTTTGGTATTGTCATAAAAATGGATAAAGAAGAATTTCGTGTCTTGATTAAGCATTAATTTTTGCGTGACAAAAGTGCAAAAGAAACAAAATAAAAGCTCGATAAATGTTATGAAGAATCCTTCGTATCCAACCGTAATATAATGAATTGCAGAGTTCAAAACAGGGTCGAATCAGTACAAAAGATGAACACGTCGGGGGAGAACTTAAAACAGTGACCAAAACTCAAGACTCAAAAAATAGCCGGAAAGGAGTTGGCGTCAGTTTTTAACCGACTTCAAAAAGGAGGAAGTTCGTTAGTTTCTTTGTTTTTTTTTGTAAATGTATGCACTAGATTACTTCTAAAGCACTTGCCCGATTGCCGTAATTTTTTGTCAACATATAGAGACCATGAACGCGGAGGTGCCCGTTTATAGAAGTGGGTGGTATTCGGCAAAGGGGCGTGTAACTATAAGAAAAACACTATACCTCAGTAAATATTGACCCTACGGTAATAAAATTCACAGTAAAATTACAAAGGCAGGCACATATTTTAAAAATGACGCTCATTTCAGTGGGGGTTATTCTAAAAAAGGGTGTAGCAATATTGAAAAAACTCTGTTTCTTGAATAAAATTGAACCTAGATTACTAAAATTTAATGCAGAGTTAGACACAATTATTAAAAATTACTATCAAGAAAGTGGACTTTATTCGACAAAGAGGTGTGGCAATATTAGTCATTTACTGTGTCTCGAATAAAATTGAAACTAGGGTACAGAAATTTATTACAGTGGTAGGCACAATTATTTCGAATTTTTGACAAAAAAATGGGCGTTATTCGACAAAAGGATGTGCCAAGTCTAGAAAACACTATATCGAATACTATTGACACTAGGGTACTGAAATGAAGTACAAAAGTAGGCACAATAATTACAAATTACTACCGAGGAATTGGGCGTTATTCAACTAAGGTATGTGGCAGTGTTTGAAAAAAATTGTATAATATTGACACAAGGGTAATAAAATTCATTGTAAGAATGGGTAGAATTATTGAAAACACTATGACAAAAGTGGGCGAAATTCGACAAAGAGGCGTGTCACTATTAGAAAAAACACTATATCTCAGTCAATATTGATACTGGGTACTGAAAACGATGCAAAAGTTAATGGAATTATAACAAAATACGATCAAGAAAGCAGGCTAGATCTAACAAAGAGGCGTGTCACTATTAGAAAAACACTGCATGTCAGTTAATATTGAAACTAGGGTACTAATATTTGCTAGGTGGGTAGGTATAATCATAAAAAATGCGGGAGGGATTATAAATAGGGTGTGGTACTTTAACCGGAGGTGAAACGCTTGATTTTTCTATGCAACCACTAGAAATATAGAGCAAAATTATTAAATGTGTGGTTTCACTGTGAAACCACTGGGATTCAAAGGGTTAAAGAAACTTTTGTATATCAGTTCATACTGTTACTAGGGAACTGAAATTTGGTACAGTACTAGGTTAAATTATTATAAAGCATTATCAATAAAGTAAGTGGCATCCGAAAAAGGGCTTGAAACTTTAATAAAAATTGTGAAGAGGCAGAAATGGAAAATAACCAACTAACCAGAAATTAATAAAACTACATAAATTTTTAGAACAAAGTTTCTTATTTGAAATTTTCCTCAAGAATAATTTAACATAAAATGATTTCTGCAAATATATAAAAAAAATCCAAAAGATTACAGAATAAGAAACGACAGAAAAGATTTTCTAAACTATGAGCTAATATTTATCATTTTTTCTAAAAAGGAAGAAATAAAAACTTTTTACAAACAAAAACCCTACTTAAAAATCACTACAAAGTAAAAAATAATTTTAAATCACTTTTTCTATTAATTTCTTGATCAAATTTAATAATTTATTTGTATACATTATTATATTGGAAATATTATTATATAAATTATTATACCCTAAACCTGAAAGGTGAGGGTATATTAACTTTGTGCAGACGTTTGTAACGCATAGAACGAAGCGAGTCCGGTATAGAAAAGTATATATATTCTTGATCAGCGTCATCTCGTGAGTCGAGCTATTCATGTCCGTCCGTCTGTCCGTCCGTCTGTGTGTTGTCCGTGAACACAGGATAAGAAGAAGGAGTTGAGATAATTGGATGAAGCTTTGTACACATGGATCTGCACTATTGAAATCCGCTCACGGACACGCCTACCTCCCATACAACGCAAAAATTTAAAACTGCATAACTCAGTTCATAATAAGCCAACAACAATAAAATTTGTTATGTATGTGTTTTATACAAACACAAAGATGTCTTCGAAAAATGGACGTCATGTGCTCATGGACAGGCCCACCTCCCATACATCCCAAAAATTGAAAACGCAATAAATAAGCCTCTGTTTAACCTACAAAGATGAAATTTGGCACGTATGTTTTTTATGACAAGATAAAGATGGTTTTGAAAAATGGACGTCATCCGCTGACGGACACGCCTACCTCCCATACAACCCAAAAAGCTTAAAACTCAATAAATAAGGTTATGTTTGTCATAGAGAAATTTAATTTGGTATGTATGTATTTTATACCAAAACAAAGGTATCTGTGTTAAAAAATTGGGAGTAATCCGTCCATGAACACGCCCACCTCCCATAGCGAAAGCACAATAAAGGCATTAACTGTGAGCTACAGGAATAAAACTTGGTATGTGTAAGTTTTTCATCAACATTTAAATGCATATAAAATATAGGCTTAATCCGCCCACGGACACGCCCATTTACAATAAAATTTTTTTGTTTTTGAAAGGTGGGTTTAGGGTATTTCATAGTCGGCCTAGACCGACTTTAGACTTTCTTTACTTGTTAATTCATATTTTCGTTCATTTCACTCTCAATATAGTTCATGAAAACGAGGTCTTCTTCATGCAACTTGTTCTTGAATTTAATATTTCTGTTTGATGACAAGTAAGGGTCAGTCAAAATCAACAAATGAGTCATCAAATCCTTATTTGAATTTTCTCGTGAGCTTTTTCTCGTATGATTTAAACGGGTTTATCAGATATACTTGTGAAAAGCCTCCAAAGCTTCTTTCGATAAATTTCCAATTTATAAATTTGAAAATAAATTACTTATAGGCCAAGTGTTAATTAACTAATATGCCCCTTTGTAAAATATAGAGTGGAAAGCATTGTTTGTTGAGCTTTTAAAAGTGTAACAAGCACTAACAACAAATCACTGATTTTTGTAACTTTTGATTTCAAGGCCATTTTTAAAAACGAGATTAGTTCTAAAATTGGAAAGGAATAGTCAACATGTTTTTTGGATCTAAAAAAATAAGAATTAACAGAAAATATTGCAAAAACTATAAGTGTCATTTGGTGTTATTTTTTCCCTTATCACGAGGTCAAAAGAGTATTTGAAAGAAAAGTAATCTTTATTTTAATTTTTATTTTTGTCAAAAATAACATCAGCGTTTTATTTTATGCGTAAAGAAATATTTTTTCTTTAAATTCTTTAAAAATTATAAACAAATTCTGGCAGAGTGTCAGAAATATGGCAACAAAATAGAGGATAATTTTTGAGAAAATATCAATTTTAGACCATTGTTCAAAAAAACGATTACTCAAAGAATCGGAATAAGTCGGATGAAGTGAAGAGAGTTTCTGGAAGACTAAAAACAAAAAAAAATTATAATATAAAAATGAAACTGGAGGTTTGTGGAATTTTTTTTTGTCTGCTAAAATTAGAAAATTTTTCAAAATATTTATTAAATTTTTTGATAAATTTAAGTAATTTTTTCAAAATAATTTCCAATATTTTTTCATAAAATACAAAAACCAAATTTAATCATAGTTTTTTTTAAATTAAAAAAAAAACCCTCGAATTGTTTGAAACATGTGCTCACACCATTTTTTTTTTTTTGAATGATGCGTAAAATCTAAAAGTCCACCAATATGAAAACCCAAAAGAAACTTTCACTTTAAAAGGCTATAAATTACTTCCTGCATTTAAAAAAATTTTGGATTCATCATAATCAAAGTATTTCCTTTCATTTGATATACGTTTTGTTAGGTTTTGTAACCTAAAATTTTTTTTATTTATTCCTACTGGTCAAAGTACTGTGCGACGGTCCACGTTTCAATGCACGGTGCTGTTGAGAAATAAATTTTGACGGTATGTAATTTTTTTCTTTAGATTTATGCTAAAAAAAATTAGAATAGTCAAAAATAAAAATAAAGGATTGGTAAGATGTATCTTGCTGAGGATCGAAACTTGAAATCCTAGCTGAGGATCAAAAAAATTTTCTCTCATTAAAAACACCTTTTATTTCATTACAAAAGTGGAGTACTTCCCTGATAGAATATAAGTTTCTTTCATAGAAAATGACAGTTTTCGCAAATTAACGACATTGAAATACGTTGTTAAACCGTTCGGAACTCCACTCCAGGTAAAATGTTACGTTACCACGTTTGATAACACTGTGCGACAATTTAAGGGCCAATTGGAATAACCTCAAATATCACAATGGTTTCTAAGAGTGAATGGTCTATATATTTTGCCCTCATATTCAGTTTTATCGGATTAGGTCAAATAAGAGATAAATTCAAGGTCAAATTTAACCATTAAGTCACAAGTTTTTTCTTATAACTCTAAAACTAAATTCAAATCCTATGTAGCAACTGCATCTAAATATTTGCAATGGATTGTTCTTTGTATTTTGATACCATTTTTTGCTCAAAAAGTTATGTAAGGTGGTTAATATTTTCTTCGAAAACAGGGCTTAGATGTTATAATTTTATATTTACGCGTATATCTTTAAAACGGCAACTCTTTCAGTAAAGATGTCAAGGACAGTTTTGAAGAAAATTGTTGGAGCTATAATTTTCATCTGAATGATTTTACGCTAGGGCTTACACTAACGAAGTTACCATTTTTGGTAATCTTTGAATACGAATATCTTTGGATGCGCACATGTAATTATTGTGATCTTTTCATAGGTGGATTATTTTATTTTACTTAAGGTGTAAGCAAAAATTCAGCAAAATCTGATTGGTTTTGCAGAAGAATACGAAAAAATTTTTTTCTTAAAAAAGCTCTGTTTTCGAAGAAAATATTAACCCCCTTTCGTAAAATTTTGAGCAAAAAATTGTGTCAAATTATAAAGAACCATCCATTAAAAATATTAAGATGCAGTTACTACATAGGATTTGAATTTAGTTTTAGAGTTATAAGAAAAAACTCGTGACTTAAAGGTTAAATTTGACCTTGAATTTCTATCTTATTTGACTTAATGCGATAAAACTGAGTATGAGGGCATAATATGCAGACCATGCACTACTAGAAACCATTGAGATATTTGAAGTTATTTTTTCGTGTCCCACTGTGTAACTATCCTCAACCATAATGAAGTGTTTATAATCATGCACGGTTAAAAATCTTGGGCTAAATTTTTATCTTTTTTGGATTACATATAGGACACGACCAAAAACATATTAATTTTTAATCCAATGAAAAGTTTTAAATTTTCCAATCCAAAAAGGACTTATTTTTAATCCGCAAAAAGTTTAAAATTTTTAATCCAAAAAAGAATAATTTTTAATCCGCAGAAAGTATAAAATATTATAATCCAAAAAGGATTAGATTTTAGTACAAAAAAGTTGAAAATATAAAAGGATTACTTTTTAATCCACAAAGGTGAGAACTCGTGAGAAAAAAAGGTTAGAGATAATTCTCATATTTCATAAGTTTACGAAGAAAAGTTATCCTTTGACCTCCATAAGCATGTATATATATATTAAAAAAAGTTCTCAAACTTAATTTATGCTAAATTTTGCATATTTCTATACGAGGTTAAAAAAAAACTTTTTGTCGCGTACTTTGAACTAATTTGTACTAAATCTTGCCAATATTTTTATAAAATGAAGCACTCTTTCATCGCGTTAGAACATTTAAAATACATGTCGGTTCTTTTTGTTTCTTTGTTGTTTTTCGAGTAATTAAAACCGTGCGAATGTCGCGTCCGTGCCAATGGCTGAAAAGCTACATAATATTCACCTTTTCGCCATAGAAGAACTGTCAAATAAAAAGCTGCTTTTCGTTGGCTTTTCAGCCAAAAAGCCTTCGTGTGAACATATTATTATATTGCCATAAACTTCACAATATATACATTAAGGGTATTCATGCAAATGGGCAATGCCCTTATAAATGGTATAAACCGTATAAGTTTATTTGCCTTATAAATGAAATGTATGGAGAACCGTTTACACAAACCAGATATATCACAAACCAGCAATCAGCTGTTTATATGTATGCTGAAAGTTGACTGTTAGCAAGTTAACAGCTGACATATCTCTCCAAATTTACAATCGACTGATAAAAATAACTAATTGCCCAAAATACAAGCTTGCCGCTTTGCATGAATACCCTTATTATGTATTATGAAACACTGATCAATGTAATAATGAATATAATAATATTTTGGTTCAGATTTTAAGAAACAATTTGTTTTATTTAATTAAAAAATAAACTACGGATGCTTTAACAACATTAACTATTAAATATTTAGCGTAAATTTCGTAGCAGTAGTAGTTTTCAATCTAAGGTAACATAAATAATTTTTCCTGAAAATACTACCTTAATGTAAATTTGTAGTCCAAAAATAGTCTTAAACTTAAACTTTTTTGGATTAAAAACAAATTTAACTTAAGTATGGAATAAAAAATAGTACTTTTTGGATTAAAAATTCCTTTAAACCAAAGTTTGGATTAAAAACTAGTCCAAAATTTTTAACCGTGTGATATAAAAAATACAAACATACATAAAAAGTCTACGGAAAAAAATACTAAAATTTGTTATATAATATTTGTTGACAAAAAGTTTCATAATATACGCTTAAAGTATTTATTTTTATTGAAATTCAATAAAAAAAGTGAAAGGCGGGCGTGCACTAAAATTATATGGGTGGATAATAGTTAGAAAGTCTCACTCTAATTTCATTATAAGCAAACACAAAAGTTTTGTTTTTGTTTTTAATTTGTTTTTATGTTTGTCTTAATAGACATAATTTCGGTTTGTTAAACGACAATTTAATAATAATTAACATTTTTAATTAATTTTTTATAACAAGGCAGAAAACCAGCTGCAATAAAAAAAATGTTCCCAAGAGACCAACATTCAGCTCAGTTGCTTTTTTATAATTTTAGTAATAGTTATAATGATAACATAATTTTGTAAGCTTTTTGTAATGCACACCCAAGTGGCAATAATTGCTGCTATTACTTTAACAACTTAATACATAGCTATTACTTAAGCCATTACTTGTGCACTAGTTTTTGAAAATTTTTCATTTAATAGTAAAATCTTTTTTAGCCACATTTAAATGCAATGAAGATAAATATTATTAATAAATTTGCGTGTTGTTGCTGTTTGTTTGGTTTGTTTGTAAATGATGGAAATGGGTGAAAAAACAGCATTAGAAGAAGTGTTAAAAAATAAAGACTTTCTCTTTCATTGCATTAAATTGTTTTAATTTAGTATTTAATGCCGGCTTGAAGAAAAAAAAAACAACTAAAAGCAGGCAGGCAGTACAAGTAGATTTCGTATTATTCGTTGATTAAACAACACTGTTTTATTTTTTTTTTTTTTTTAAATGTCACATTCTTTTTCTTCATCTTAATTTTCTGCTGAATAATGTTGATTACTTTGCGGTGAGAATAAATTTTTTGCTTTTGTAGATCTTACACAAAAATCTGTTGTAAGCTTTTGCCTGAAGTTGTAGTTTTTTTTCTTATAATTTATTTGTTTTTGCTTTGAATGAACTGTTTTTCTTGCTTACAAATGTTTAACCAGAGGCAACAGCAGCGGCGGCGTTGCCACTTTATTTGCAATTGTTTGGTGCGATTGCAATGTGAAAACATGTGTTGTTGCTGTTGTTGTTGTTGCAATTTATGGTTTGCAAAAAATGCTTGTTTGTTGTTTCGCTGACTATCTTGAATGCCTTACATTTGTTTAAGCAGATTATCAATGTTTCATATATTTTCTTAGTCAACACCAACGCTTTAGGTTCTTACATTAGTCAGACCTGAGGTAATAATTTATTTTAATTTAATTAAATTAAAGCTGTTAATTTCTTACACACAAAGTTCTGTGATAAATTCTTTACAATCTGTGGAAATATATTTTCGTCTGTTTTTTATTTTAAAAATATAATTATTTTTAATGACTGTTTATTAGATTTTTTTGGACATTCTTATGCTATTTGTTGCTAATTCTTAAGTTTTTTTTTCGTCTTGCATACATTTTTGAATTTGCTGTTTCAACTTCAACCTTGACTTAAGTCTGCTGCTTGAGTCCAAAATTTGCTTCTGATTTACAATTGTTTTCTTTTTGGCTACTCTTTATACCACTTTTCAAAACCCCTCATTAAATTTCCATAATTGTTGTTTACCACTTCTTATTATTGCTTTTGTTTTATGCAATCATGTTTGAGTCGTGTTTTTTTGCTTAAATCATTCATTGTTTCAGTCAATATTTTGTGGCGATATGAATCAGACTCCGGTTTTGAAATATATTTAGACTCTGAGTGTTTTGTAATAATTTAAGGTCGTGAGTGGTTTTGGAGTGCTAAGCAATAAGTCGTACTCATTTTATTTGCTTATCACCAACATCTAATAAATTAATTCTCATCTCTTGGTTTCGAAAAAGTATTGTTGTCATCATTTTAGGTTAACATCTACGAAGGAAAGTTACTAAGGGTATTCATGCAACTGGGCAAAACCCTTATAAACGGTATAAACCGTATAAGTTTATTCTCCTTATAAATGAACTGTCAAAGTTTGTATGAAGAAGCTTTTGCACAAACCAGATATATTTGCTCACCGATTTAGCTGAGCAAACGAGTAGGCAAACTTATAACATCAATCAGCTGATTTATTTTATTAAAGCAAAAGAAAAATTAGAAGCGGGAGAAGATATAGTCAAAATTCTAAATCTAATTAAATAAAATGGAAGAGGTAAGAATGGAAATTTTGTGAATTGAAGGAATTAAAAAATATTTATATACTTCATTTGCAAAAAGCAAACACTGAACTTGCAAACAGCTGATATATGATGCAAATGCTCAATCGACTTTTAAGGGATGCTCATGCAACCTGCCTGATAAAAATAACTAATTGCCCAAATTATATTCTTGCCTCTTTGCATGAATACCCTTACTATTTGTTTCAGTGTTATATCGAGCTGTGATCTTATATATAAAATCAAATGTTTGTCCTCCTTTCTGTCTGTCTGTCTGTCTGTCTGTCTGTCTGTCTGTCTGTCTGTCTGTTCCGTATAGGCTCGCGCACCGCTTATCCGATTGAGCTGAAATTTGGACACCGAGTATATTTCATAGGGAGAAAGAACATAGGGGGTGTAAAAAGTGGGCGAAAGTATGTGGGCGTGGCACTCTATAATAACTTCTAAACGCCTGGACATATTGCAATGAAATTTGGCATGAAGGTTCAACTGATCTCAAAATAAAACATAGGCTATAAAAAATTCCAAAGGCTTTCGCAAGAGGGCGCTTTAAGTAGTGCGTTTTTAAGACTCAATAACTTCTAAACGTCTGTACCGATTTCAACTGCACCCAAGATAAAGCATAGGTAAAAAAGTGGGCGTAAGTATGTGGGCGTGGCACTATATAATAACTCATAAACACCTGAACCGATTTCAATGAAATATGGTATGAACGTTCAACTGCACCCAACATAAAACATCAAATATAAAAAATTCCAAAGACTTCCGCAAGAGGGCGCTTTAAATAGTGCATTGTTAAGACTAAATGAAGACCGATTTTACTAAAATTTGGTACGTGAAAGAACTTGACACTGCAACAGAATTGAGGCTTTTTAAATTTCAGAAAACTTCCATGAAAGGGCGCTTTATTCAATCAACTATGTTTGGCTCATTCACGTCAAAACGGATGAACCGATTTTGATGAAACTTGGCAAGCATTTGTATCTGTTACTGAAATAGATCCTATGCTTTTAGAAGTTCTTTCGAAAAAAATCAATGAATGCGCCGAAGGCAAACAAAGTCAAGAACCAAAGACGAACGAAAAACAAGAAGTTTAACGAATACCAGCAGAAGCTATATAAAGATGAAAAAGAATTAACCGAACAGTATCGACCAAAACAGAAGTTGAACGATGACAATACAAAAAT
Organism: Tetanocera ferruginea; assembly: GCA_958299015.1. Taxonomy (NCBI): domain Eukaryota; kingdom Metazoa; phylum Arthropoda; class Insecta; order Diptera; family Sciomyzidae; genus Tetanocera; species Tetanocera ferruginea. Next base: position 38,276,493 of record OY282641.1, read on the forward strand.
CGAATCGATGCTTATAAAATTTTTTAAAATTGTAATTTATTTGAAATAAAATTGCATATTAAATGCATGCTTAGAAAAACTTTAAAAGCATTTTTCTCCAAATGACTTTTCAAATTGCACTCAGAAAAAGGTTTCTCGGAATATGATAAAAATGGCATCATATTAACTGAAAAATAGTATTGACCTTGCTCCAGAGAATGCTTTTCTCTAAATTCGATCCTAAAAATTCTTTAAAAATGATAAAAACCTTCTATGAAAAAGAGAAATATATAAAAATAATTCGTTTTTAGAAAAAGACTCTTTATTTTTGAGAAAACATTTGTTTTTATTGAAGAAAATACTTCTCATAGTGAATTTTTTATGAAAATATAGGAAAAATGTGCCTTTTCAAAAAATTTTTCAGTAGAAATGAGAATTTTTTTGTGCGAGAAAACATTTGTCATTATAAGAAACATTGAAATATTTCCATTTCCTAGAAGTGAAGAAATATTTCTTCGAAAATGTGAAAATTTATTCTAATTGAAGAAAACTTTATTTGAAAAGAGAAAATTGCTATTATCGAAAATAGAGAAATTTTTCACCGGAGAAAGATATGTGTTTTTTTCTGAGTGTGGGTGTCCATTTTCCTCAGAAATCAGACGTCAGATCGAGCCGTTGAAGATGTCATTTTTCATTTTTACGGAAATTTGACTTAACACTTTCGACGGAAGGAGGGGGCAAAACCCCAAAAAACGATAATATAAAAAATTTTAAAATTGAATTGATAATTTTAAAAACGTAAAAATGAGAGCAGTTTTGAAAATCGTCCCTTTTTTGTGCTCGAGGCACAACCCCGAGTAACACCGGGTTACATCCGCTAGTTATTTATAATAATATCATAGAATAGGTACCATATAATTTGAAAGGATACAAGCTTGTTTAAGCCATTAAAGGATAAGCCTTTTAAGAAGTTTAATTTCGACACAAAAAAATAATTAGGATTCATACGTTGATAGCTGTTTTAATTCTCTGCACGTGGCTCGGTATTGCAGACTTAAAAAACTTAGAACAATTTCTTAAAATTTTGCAAAAAGTGGAGATGTTCGTCAAGTGTACCGTGATATTCAACCAAAAATTCAAGGCCGGTGGAAAAAGTTTTTCAACAATGCCTTCGCTTTATAGTTAAATATGTTTTACTATTGGTTTATGAAAATAATGATTTCATTTTCCAATTATTTGTAGGGTATGGTTGGTGAAGATTACCAGCCAAAAGCTGTGAAGAAATACGTTAAATTTGTGCGGCGAAATCCAAATGAACGATTTTTAGAAGAGTGTGCTTAAAGGTGTGTGAAATATCCAGTCTCCTTAATCCATTGGAGCTGTTTAACCGAGGAATGTTCTAGTGTGATTTCTTTTTTGAGGATACAATCAACAGTAACGAAAACATAAAAGTCATTGAGAATATTTAACTGCTATATATGGAAGACTTTGATTGCCCTAAAGGCTGATATACCATCATGGAGGATGGGGCCCTAAACCATGCATTCCAAAATAAGCACACGTTGTTTTAGCAACAAAAATATTTTAATTTTGTTCTAGGAAGGAAATTTGTTGGACCTATTATATCATAATCAGCCCAATCATGAAACATTATCTCCCGGGAGTTGTCAATGGGAGTTTCCGTTTTTAAGATAAGGTTAAAATACTTTTTGGAAATTTTTAATGCAATTTTGTTCATCAACCGCCAATATTCGGGAGTGTAAAATAAAAAAAAATTAGATATCTTTATATGCTATCTTAAAACCGGAAACTCCCATTTACAACTCCCGGGAGAAAATGTTTAATGATTGGGCTGAATAATATTATAATATAATATAATATAATATAATATAATATAATATAATATAATATAATATAATATTATTTTATAATAATAATTAAATTAATAATTATTAATTACATATTGTGATCAAAATATAGCTGGAACTCCAATGCATCTTTTGACTTATAAGGATTGCCTACGGAAGACAATGTATTCCAATCCAACACCGACTTGTCATTAAATGACTGCAGAGTCATCTTCAAATGAATCTTGCAAATCTTGTCCTGGATCAAGTGCAATTCGTGATCATTTACAAATAAAGTGACAGACGTACAATTTGACAAATGGGTTGGCATTAACCACTTCACATTGTCAACTCAAGTGATGTCTTCTGATGATTTTCATTAAATGCGAATTTGCAAAAAACTATAGTTTTATTATCTAAGATGCTGCACAAGCATTTCAAAAAATACTTCATAAGCATATTTTAGAAAAAGAAATAATTGTGTTGTAAATTATCGGTCTTATTCATAAAAATATCTTTAAATTGCTCAATAGTTAAAAAGCTTTTTAGAGATAAAATGCTTTTTAAAAATTATGTTATTCGTAATAATGTTGTCTCGGCTTGTTTGTTAAAAAAGGAAAACTCTCAATTTGAAGTGGGATCAGTGTCAAGAATGGTTTGCAAGAATGGCGAATTTGATTAATTCAATCATTTTTTGTTTATTTGTCTCAATTTTATCAATATTTTGATATGCAAACAGTCAACAAATATTTAATCTATGTTCTACTCTGAAAAAATTGTCACTTATAATTTTTATTTTCAATCATGATATAATTACTTTACCAGGTAGTATTGATAAGTGTTGATTCTCTCAGTTACAAGTAAACGAACTTTTGTCAAAAACCGCTGTTCGTTGTTATATGCGTTGGCCACATTCAGCTGTGTCAACTGTTGTGATAGCGATACATAGGAAAGCGCTGTTATCGGTATTGAAGTGTCAGAAAAGTTCTCAAGTTGATGAAATGTCAAGCTTTGTATCAAATACCAATGGAAATTTGACCAACAAATAAAAAATTTTCTATTTTTAAATGCATTTTAATTTTAGTTTTGACTTAACAGTTGCGAACTGTTGAGTACGGTGAATGTGTCCAATGAGAATTAATTGTATGAATAGGCGGATTGTGAGCGCTCTCTTCTTTGTTATATTTTTTGACAGATTGTAGTTTCCAACAGAAACGTCAACACTACCTTGTAGTTATTATATCATGATTTGCAATATTTTTAAATGTTTTGCGATATTTTTTAAAATAGTTTGAAATATTTTTGAATATATTTGTACTCAGATGAAGGTAAAAATTTTAAAATTGCTTTATCAAGGGTTTATTGAAAGTTTCTCATTTAAGAAGCCTTTATAAGAGATTTTTGTCGTTATTGGACGTTTATGAATACTATTTTTGATATTTTTCTTGTAAAGGCTAAACCATGCATTCCAAAATAAGCACACGTTGTTTTAGCAACAAAAATATTTTAATTTTGTTCTAGGAAGGAAATTTGTCGGACCTATTATATCGAGCCATAACCGCGAAAAAGATGTAACCAGCAATTTACAAAAATTTGTTTTCTTATCAAAACTAACAATTTATTTCATTATCAACAATTTATTATTATAAAATAAAAGTTATTATAATAATTTAATTATTTATTTGTTAAGATTGTGAAAAAAAATTGTCGTTACTAAATATCTTAAGTCGAAAATAATTAAAAGAAATCTGCTCCATTGAAATTTTAGTTTTGATGGTTACATCTTTTTCGCGGTTATGGCTCGATATCATAATAATATTATCTTTATCTTCTAATATATAAAAATCTCGTGTCACGGTGTTAGTGTATGAACTCCTCCGAAACGGCTGGACCGATTTAAATGAATTTTTTTTGTATATTAAGTAGGTATGAGAATAGGTTATAAAGTATTTTTTATCTTCCTTCCCACGAGGGGAGTGGCATTTTTTCAAGAAAACAAATTTTCGCTTTTACTTTCGTTCAAAAATCGCACATAAATGAAAGTCGGTACGAACTTACTGTTGACACGCGCCCTTCGACTGTCAAATTTGAGCGATCTTTGGAAAGGGGGCATGGCACCGCCCACACAATTAAACTTTTTGATATCGAATAGATATGGAACTTGATGTCGTATAACAGTAAAGCTCAGTTTGAAATAACTGTTTGCTCAGGTCTTTCAATTATAAAAAAGACACGGGCATTGGAAAAAAGGGCGTGGCTACGCTCATACAACTCAAATTTTCGACACAGAATAGCTATGGAAGTAAAATTCACATAACATTTTAACTCAGAATAAAGTTACTATTTGGTGGTGTCCTGCTACTGGAAGACAAGAATGGGCATTGTATAGGGAGTGTGGCTCAACTCATATAAGACACATTTTTTAAATTGAATCGCTTTGGAAATAACAGTCACAGATCAAATAAACTCGGTTTGGAGTAACAATTTGGTGATATCCTACTACTCGAATATACTCGCAATCTAAAACGGGTGGCTCCACCCATAAAATAAAATTTTTTTATTTAATAGATTTGTAAATAATGGTCAAAGAATATTGAAACTCAGAGTGGAGTTTGTCTATTGACAATCTGGAACAGGCATTGGACAAGGACGGCAGCAACGCGCCGGGTACCAGCTAGTAATATAATATAATATAATATTATTTTATAATAATAATTAAATTAATAATTATTAATTACATATTGTGATCAAAATATAATGTGCAACTTTTTTAAATTTGACATCAAATTAAAGAAACATTAAAAAATGTTTTAGTTTTTGTAGTGTTCATAATATTTGTGTCGACAAGGAATAACAACTAAACTCATTTTCAAAATTTCAGAAGACCATTTTTCAGATGAAAATTACTCCCTTATAAAATAGTACCCTGACTTTTGTTGTCAGGATTTGATGGCCTCAAACATTTAATTTTCATGGTACATCCATAAAAATTTGCGTATTAGTGTTTTTCGATGCGAAAAAAAGCAATGAAAGTAATAATTTCATTTTGCCCTAACTCGACTTTAGCGGTTATTCCTTATTGACACAGATATTATGGCGGCGTACTGTATGATTCTAACGATAGCACATAATTTATGGAATAAAAATAAAATTTCAGAAGGACTTGGAACATCCAGATGACAAGTCAAAAAAGCAAAGCAACTTGTTGTTGAATTTGGTATCAATCCTCGTGATGGCGTTAAACTACCAGACACAACAGAAAAATTGGTGAAATATTTTTATTTCAGTAATTTTTTATATATATCAGTTAAATTAGATGACGGGAAAAGAGAAAAGAACGAACTTGCAAAAACAACTTATGCTGTGCAATATTGACGTACTCTATCAGAAGTTCAAAAGTGAATATCTACTTACCATCAGTATCGGTGTTGAATGGAGGAGATATTGCCAATCTTACAGATGGAATGCATTTTTTAACTCATAAGGATTGCCTACGGAAGACAATGTATTCCAATTCAACACCGACTTGTCATTAAATGACTGCAGAGTCATCTTCAAATGAATCTTGCAAATCTTGTCCTGGATCAAGTGCAATTCGTGATCATTTACAAATAAAGTGACAGACGTACAATTTGACAAATGGGTTGGCATTAACCACTTCACATTGTCAACTCAAGTGATGTCTTCTGATGATTTTCATTAAATGCGAATTTGCAAAAAACTATAGTTTTATTATCTAAGATGCTGCACAAGCATTTCAAAAAATACTTCATAAGCATATTTTAGAAAAAGAAATAATTGTGTTGTAAATTATGGGTCTTATTCATAAATATTTCTTTAAATTGCTTTAAAATGCTCAATAGTTAAAAAGCTTTTTAGAGATAAAATGCTTTTTAACTAGTAAGGTATATCTTCGACTTGGCCGAAGTTAAAATACCCCCACGTCCGATTCTTTTTTATTAAATGGGAGAGCTTTTTGTATGAGATTTTGAGAGATATTATTATTTTTATGTGTCTAAAAAACATACATATCAAATTGTTTTCCTGCAGCTTAAATATAAGCCTTTTTATAAAGTTTTAAATTTTGAGGTTGTATGGGAGGTGGGCGTGTTAGATTTTGTATGGCGCCCATTTTTCTAGCATATCTCAGTTTCGACATAGAATACACAAATACCGAGTTTCTGTCTTGTAGCTTGAATATTAGCCTCTTTATAGATTTTTCAATTTTGGGGTTGTATGGGAGGTGGGCATGTTAATGGGTGGATGACGCCCAATTTTCTAACACACCTCAGTTTTGACATTAATTACTTAAAAACCGAGTTTCCATCTTGTAACTTTAATATTAGCCTCTTTATAGATTGTTAAATTTTGGGGTTGTATGGGAGGTGGGCATGTTAATGGGTGGATGACGCCCAATTTTCTAACACACCTCAGTTTTGACATTAATTTCTTAAAAACCGAGTTTCCATCTTGTAACTTTAATATTAGCCTCTTTATAGATTGTTAAATTTTTGGGTTGTATGGGAGGTGGGCGTGTTAGTGGGTGGATGACGCCCATTTTTCTAACACACCTAAGTTTGGACATTAAATACTCAAATACCGAGTTTCTGTCTTGTAACTTTAATATTAGCCTCTTTAGAGATTTTTCAATTTTGGGGTTGTATGGGAGGTGGGCGTCTTAGTGAGTGGATGACGCCCATTTTTCTAAAACATCTCAGTTTTGATATAGAATACACATATACCAAATATCAGTATTGTAGCTTAAATATTAGCTTCTTTGTAGAGTTTTCAATTTTTGAGTTGTATGGGAGGTAGGCGTGGTTTTCATCCGATTTAGCCCATTCTCGAACTTGATCTTAGTTTTTTTAAAAAAAGCTTAAATATCGAATTTCATTACGATAGCTTCAAAACTGCATCTGTAATCGTGTCGACAGACAGACGGACAGACGGACAGACAGACGGACATGGCTAAATCAACTCAGGTGGTGATGCTGAGCAAGAATATATATACTTTTCCATACCTACCACGCCTCCTTTTGGGCGTTACACACGTCGTGACAAAATTAATATACCCCTTACGCAGTACGCGTGGGGGTATAAAAATTATGTTATTCGTAATTTTTCAGTGTTTGGGGCCACGTCTGTAATATAGATACGGCTGTATTCATAAAAATTTATGAGCTTCTTATAAAGCATTTACAAGAAAAATATCAATAATAGTTTTCATAAACGTCCAATAACGACAAAAACCTCTTATAAAGGCTTCTTAAATGAGAAACTTTCAATAAACCCTTGATAAAGCAATTTTAAAATTTTTGCTCTCATCTGAGCACAAATATATTCAAAAATATTTCAAATTATTTCAAAAATATCGCAAAACATTTAAAAATGTTGCAAATCATGATATAATAACTACAAGGTAGTGTTGACGTTTCTGTTGGAAACTACAATCTGTCAAAAAATATAACAAAGAAGAGAGCGCTCACAATCCGCCTATTCATACAATTAATTCTCATTGGACACATTCAACGTACTCAACAGTTCGCAACTGTTAAGTCAAAACTAAACGACAAAAATAATGTTGTCTCAGCTTGTTTGTTAAAAAAGGAAAACGCACAATTTGAAGTGGGATCAGTGTCAAGAATGGTTTGCAAGAATGGTGAATTTGATTAATTCAATCATTTTTTGTTTATTTGTCTCAATTTTATCAATATTTTGATATGCAAACAGTCAACAAATATTTAATCTATGTTCTACTCTGAAAAAATTGTCACTTATAATTTTTATTTTCAATCATGATATAATTACTTTACCAGGTAGTATTGATAAGTGTTGATTCTCTCAGTTACAAGTAAACGAACTTTTGTCAAAAACCGCTGTTCGTTGTTATATGCGTTGGCCACATTCAGCTGTGTCAACTGTTGTGATAGCGATACATAGGAGAGCGCTGTTATCGGTATTGAAGTGTCAGAAAAGTTCTCAAGTTGATGAAATGTCAAGCTTTGTATCAAATACCAATGGAAATTTGACCAACAAATAAAAAATTTTCTATTTTTAAATGCATTTTAATTTTAGTTTTGACTTAACAGTTGCTAACTGTTGAATGTGTCCAATGAGAATTAATTGTATGAATAGACAGACGGATTGTGAGCGCTCTCTTCTTTGTTATATTTTTTGACAGATTGTAGTTTCCAACAGAAACGTCAACACTACCTTGTAGTTATTATATCATGATTTGCAATATTTTTAAATGTTTTGCGATATTTTTTGAAATAGTTTGAAATATTTTTGAATATATTTGTACTCAGATGAAGGTAAAAATTTTAAAATTGCTTTATCAAGGGTTTATTGAAAGTTTCTCATTTAAGAAGCCTTTATAAGAGGTTTTTGTCGTTATTGGACGTTTATGAATACTATTTTTGATATTTTTCTTGTAAAGGCTTTATAAGAAGCTTATAAATGTTTATGAATACAGCCGTATCTATATTACAGACGGGCCCCAAACACTGAAAAATAGATTCAACATTGTGAATTTATTTTATTATAAAGGTGTAGGCTGGGAAACAAGAAATATGAGAGCCTAGATGCAACGCTTCCCTTTTTGCAGAAAGCATATTATTTGTTTTGACCTCGTTCACCGTCAAACCCACTTTGGCTGATTCTTTTTCGATTGCGGCGAAAGCAACAGTAACATCTCTTTTGGTTCGGGCGATAATATCAATATCATCAGCAAACGCAAGGAGCAGGATACTTTTGTAGGATCCCTCCCATGATGAAATTGAAGAGATTGCATGATAGCGGGTCGCCTGGTCTGAAAGCTCATTCGGTATTAAAGGTTTCGCAGAGGTCATTTTCTACCTTGACGAAGCTGCATGTATTACTTAACGTCATCCTGCAGGGTATTATCAACTTTGTAGGTATACCGACATTGACATTGTTGCGTACAGGCAATCCCGAATCGGACTATCGAACGCAGCTTCATAATCAACCAAGACATGGTGGGTATCAATTTTATTTTCGTGAGTTTTTTCCCAGGATTTGGCAAAGTATAAAAATCTGGTCTATGGTGGACTTGCCTGGTCGAAAGCAACAATGATAAGGTGCAATCAGTGTTTTGGTTTGCGGCTTTCATCTTTCATACAATACACTAGAAAGAACCTTGTATGCGATGTAAATAAGGCAGATACTTCGGTAGTTGGCGCAGATTGTCGGGTCTCCTTTCTTAAGGTTCTATTACAGTGTGAAGCTATTAAAAACAACACCTTTTTTATAAATTTTTTTTTACATAGTACACACATTTTTTACATTCATCCGCTCGCGGACACGACCATTTTCAACTCTATTTTTGTATTTTGAAAAAGTAGGTTTAGGGCATTTCATAGTCGGGCTAGACCGACTATAGACTTTTTTAATTGTTTTTGTTTTCATTTAAATAATTAAAATTATTTATTTAAGAGTAATATCTGTGTACAACACAGTTTGTTTATGTAAACTGGCTGGTTAAAAAGGATTTTTCGCTGTTTAAAATCGCTCAAAATTTCTTTGAAACGCCAAACCGACGATTTTCATGACAACCAACCAATCAGCAACTGGAACTTTCAACGGAAGCGGACCAAGTGTACTGAGTTCTTTATGGCTAATAAGTTTCTCTTAAAAAAATTTGGTTCTTCCCTGTTTTTCAAATACCGGGACTAGTCCCGGGATTCTTAATTATAAATTCCGAAATTTGTGTTTAGTCCCGGGATTAGAAGCCCTAACGACTATGCACAAAATATTTGCCACAGAATTCGTTCCCTGATATTAACATAATAATAGGAGGTTAACATAGTTTAAATCAATAACAAGTATACTAACGTGTGGTCACTGAAAATCTGCACTAAGTAATAACACAAATAAGTCCTTTTAATGAAAACTATATTTAACCACATGTATACTCAATGGAAATGTACTATTGTCTAAAATAAGTAAAAAGTATTAGTTACATTCAACAACTCCGTTACGACGAATACGATCGATTCGTCTAATAGTACTTTCTGCAAGGCGTTGTACAACAGTTTTGTTGATTTTCTGCATGCAATACTTTATGCGATTAATAAGTTGATCCACATTTTGGGCACACCATTTCTTTTCATACACTCTGCTTTTCAAATAACTCCAAAAATCCTCAATTGGCCGCGCCCAAGGGATATTTGCGGGGTTGTCAACTTTTTGTACGCAATTTATGCGTTGTTTATTTAAATATTCTATAACCTTTTTCGCATAGTGAGAGCTTGCCAGATCCGGCCAGAAGACATAATCGCCATTTGGATAATGGACTTTAATAGACGGAACCAAGCGTGATCTTAAGCAATCATTTCAATACATTTCTCCATTAATAGCGAAGCCAGATTTGCGTATCAGTGCGAAACTTAATCCTTTTGGGCTCATAGCTATCCATACCAAAACTTTTTGCTCAAACTTAGCTTTTGTCTTAAATTTTTTTGAAGCATGTGGTAAAGACAGATCGCTTGAATAAAAGCCGTCATTTCCATTAATTTTTGAGTAGGTTAGCGTAAAATACGACTCGTCATCTAACACAAACTCACGTATGGAAAATTTTCGAAAAAGTCGACCACATTTTGTTTTTGCTGCTAAAATTTGTTGCACGGACCGTTTCGGAATTGTTTTTTTCTTTTTATACCGAATTTCTGTCTTTTCTTTAAGTAATTTTTGGACATATGACTTAGATATATTAAATTTTCTAGCCGCATCGCGCTGTGAAGCCTGGTCGCTGTGGTCGAAAAATTCCTTTAAGGCCTTTAAACGATTTTCTGTAATTTAAAGATTTTTTCGTTTAACACTTTTTTTTCTTTCTGTAGCCAGATTATTCTCAAAACGTTGCAAAATAGCATACATGGTTCTTTTTCGTATATTTTCCTTAAAAAAATTATGCACTGTATACGATTTTCCCAACGATTTGTTTTCTTGATAGAATTTGTACACGCGGTTTCTCACTCCTAATTCTTTTGAAGACATTTTTACAAAGCAAACGCGAACTGATGGCTGAAAAAATTTGCATATATAAACCATCAACAAAGACAAATCTAACGGCATATACCACGATCAACAACCATATGCCAGTATTGTAAAATTTTTAATTGAAGTTTATGCAGATTTACAGTGACCACACGTTATTAAAAACCTAAATTTTTTATTGTATTTTATTTGGATCTCATCAATTATTAAATAACGTTTAAAAAAAGTATTACTTTAAATTTGAAACATTTAACAAATTCAAGCGTATACGATAAAATCTCTTCTAACGTTTGATTTTTAATTATTTTTTATAATTAAAAAAAAAGTCAAACAGCTTAATTTGTCGCAATTACCGCTATCAGCTAACAAATTGGTGTTTGACAATATCTTTAAGCCATTTACGACAAATTGTTTAATATTTAGTAACATCATATAAGCTGCTTTTGAGTCACTTTTAACGTCCGAAATCCATATTTAATGACATGCTATAATATTGGCCATACCCAGCTGAGCCATAAATGTACAGTACCAAGTTTAAGTTTGCAGCATTACCAAAAATGGCTGCCTTAAACGTAAATTTCTCGGCCGCAAGCACACGCTTAAATGTAGAAATTTTCAACTTCATCAACAACATGGGTCAAAAATCTTTTGAGTTTATTATTGCGCGATTTATTTTCTTTATAATGTTAATTATTTCTTTTTTTTTCAGTTTTAATTTCTTTATAGTTCAATGAACCAGAAATAAACTGAATAAAGAGAAATGTTTAAATGTTTTCAATGGCAAATGAAGCAACATCAACATTAACAGCAGCAGCAGAAGCAACAGATGGTATTATATTGTAGTAGAAAATTGAGAAAAATTTGAGAAAAAAAAAAATATAAAAAGAAACTGAAAACAATTAATCGAGAAAATAATAAAAAATCAATAGATTCAGCTTAAATATAATAAAAGCAGTAAATATTTTTTGAAGCTGTCACCAGAATTATATGAAAAGAATTCAAAGAATAAATATTTGATTGCTTACAATGATTGATGAAATTATTAAAAGGTGTTGAACATTTTTTATAAATTTTAAATAATGGGCTAAAGTTTGTGAAGGGTGGTTGATAGATATAACGTTTATAAGTATGTTAAAAAATTATTCAAATAAAATCAAATTCATTATGTATGTTTGTTGACCTTCACTCAAAAAAGCAAAATAAAATTAACAAAAACTATTTCTATTTTTACAATAACTAAGAAAAGCAATAATTATTGCATAATAAAATTAAATATTTTACAATTTTGGAAATTTTATAACTTCTCGTAAAAAGAGTGAATTCTTTTAAAGAAATTTTGCGCATAATTTAATTTTATAACAAATATTTCCTTCACATAAAAGACCGACTTCCTTATACCATTCAAAATTTGAACTTGTTACAAATGAAAGCAAATAAGAGTTCCGTTCATTCATTTATTTTTATTTTGTTTTTTGACATTAAATTTAACTCTTTTCCCGTTGCAATTCCCATAAAAAGTCACAATTTTTTTATTTATTGAGTTGTTTTTTAATTCTTTGAAGTGACACTTTATTTTGTAGCCATTGCAATTTAATACACTTGACAGCTGCTTTTGACAGTCTGCTGGTTTGTCTGGTGGACACCGTAATACTTGCCGGCTGCAACAATAAAACGTGTTTCTTTTAATTTTTTTCCTGTTTTTTTTTTTTTTTTTTCTTTGTTTATTTAAATATGTTCAAGTTTTTTAACCGTTTGGCTACACATTTGACTCAGCATGAAACAGTTAAAATGCCTCACAAATGGTAGACAATGTACTGTGGCTGTAATAAACTGGTTCGATACAAGAGACGCTAATAGTTAACAAAGAAATGACTCCAACAGATTCCATTTTCAAAATTTTTATAGGTTTTCACCAGGATATGACTTTTAAGAAACTTGTGAATTTCTTAGTTCCGAAACATTTTGTAACTACAGTGGTTCAAACAACTAACCGGACAACGCAGCGAGCATGGTTAAAGGCCATTTTTTTAACAAAAAACCTTATATAAAATACGGAGAGTTGTACAGAATGTTTAATTATTGTTTAACCTTTTGTTTGGTACAAATAATTTACATAAAATTAACTCCAATTTCATTCAGTTCGCAAAAATTTAAAAAATCCCTGTTTTAAGGGTCAAACGTCTAACCGGACATTTCAAATTAGGCATGTTGTTGTCTTTAAAAAAGAATTCAAACTCAATTTGTATTGATTCCGCTAATTGTGTTTTGTCTTTGGTAATTGCTTCTACAAAAAAAAACTATTCGCTAAATCGTTGGTCGAAACCATTCTACGGTAAGTATCGTGACGATTTCCGAATCCACAACAAAGTCGGGAGGGTCATGGTAAAACACTAGACGACCGTGATGAACACCAAATTATCCTATAAATAGAAAACAATTCATTCCAATCTGCAAACAAGCTGAAAAATTTTGCAAGAGAAATTAAGGAAAGGACCCATGTGTAGAAACTATTCGTAACACACTACGTTAGAATGATTTTCATGGAAGAATTGTGCGAAAGAAGCCGCCCATTAGCCCGAAAAAAATGATTATGACTTCAGTTTGCTAGAAAAAACTTGCTTAAAAATGATGCTCTTTGGGACACGGTAAGTAAGGTAATATGTAAAAAATTAGGTTAAATGTCTAATCTAAGTGGTATGTCTTATTTAAGGTACTTACTATATACTGACCAACGCAAATTCAACTTGCACGGTTTAGATGTAGGGCTTAAGTATGGCGACAACCAAACACCGAGTTTAAAAGCAAAAATACTTGTACTACAGTGAAACATGAGGGTGTTTCTGTGATGATTTGGGACTGTATATCTAGTGCAGGTGTCTGGAATCTAGTGTTTAGAAGTGAAGGCTTCCCAGCCTTCAATGGGTTCTGTCAGATGACGAGTGCCATTATTTCGCTTCAAATGCTACATCTGAAAAATAAATTCTCTTTACTAGCTGCCTTTTAGACTCTGGCCTTGACCAGTTGAGCGGAGTAACAAACAATATAGGTAGACAATTAGACCTTGTCTTTTCTTCAGATTCAGATAATTGTGTAGTCTCTGCTAGTAACCACCTTCTTTCAACACTCGATCACTACCATCCTCCTCTATCTCTTACCCTTTCTTACAACAATAATATCATAAACACACACTTTGAAGACGCGTATAGCTTCAACTTTCGGAAAACTGATTTTGTAAAACTTGAGATCTTAATCAGTAGAATCGATTTCCAACATCTTTTCGATAATGCCCATGAAAATGTTGATAATGCTGTTGCTCTCTTCTATGACAAAATTTTTGACTGCTTCACACAATCTGTCCCATTTAATAGGCAGAAGAACTTTTTGTCATCTCCCCCCTGGTACAATAAGGAATTACGCTCACTTCGTAATAAAAGGAACAAACTTTGGCGAACTTATTTAACTACTCGTTCTTCTATTGACCTCACAAACTATCTTCACGCCTATAACCATTTTTCTGCACTCTGTGAACATCTATATGACTCTTATCTTGCTCATATTCAAACAAAATTGGTGTCGGATCCTAAAAGCTTCTACAAGTTCATCAATATTAAAAGAAAATCTGACAACTATCCATCTACCCTTACTTTTTCAGATATCTCCTCAGATAACCCGGAAATAATTGAAAACCTATTTGCAAATTTCTTCAGTCAGTCATTCATAAGTCATAATGATGAATTAGACTATGAATACTTTTCTTCACTAAGGAATTGTGCTCAAACCTCGCTGACTTCTGTTGATATTACACTAACTGATGTCTAAGCAAAGCTACATAATCTAAAAGATGATTTTTCTCCTGGACCCGATGGGTTGCCTGCTATTGTCATCAAAAAATTCGCGAACTTTTTGGCTCATCCCCTTTTGACACTCTTTCAACTTTCTATTTCTAACTCAGTTTTTCCAAAGTTATGGAAGAATTCGTACATAATCCCTTTACATAAAAAAGGACCTAAAAATGATATTGCTAATTACAGACCTATTGCAAAACTGTCATGTACTCCCAAAATTTTTGAAAGTATTATCTACGATATTCTCTTCTTCCATTGCAAATCTATTTTTCCTCCTAGTCAACATGGTTTTCTCAAGGGTAGATCGACTACCACCAACCTCACACAATTTGTTTCAAACACTTTATGCTCGTTGGAAAATGGTTACGAAGTTGATGCAGTTTCCACCGACTTTAGTAGAGCGTTTGACAAAATCTCACACACTTTCATCCTTCTTAAGCTTAAAGCCTTTGGTTTTCCATCTCTGTTTATGTCATGGATTAAATCTTATCTCGAAGAACGCAGTTATAATGTCATCTTTAGATTTTCCAATTCAAAATCTTTTACAGCTACCTCTGGTGTCCCACAAGGCAGTCACCTTGGTCCTTTGCTATTTGTCTTAACAATTGCTGATGTTGATGGTATCATCAATGCATCCAATCTTTCTGTGTATGTTGATGATATGAAAATCTATCGGCGCATACAAACTAATTCCGATTCTCGCAAACTTCAAGACGATCTGGTCAGCTTTTCCATTTGGTGTCAAAATAATCTTCTGGAACTCAACGTCAGCAAATGTCAAGCTATAACATATTCTCGTAAGCGACTCCAACTTCCTCCGAGAACGTATTACATTCTCGGCATGCCAGTTCCCTCTGTATGCTTTTTACGGGATTAAGGCGTTATTTGCGACAAGGAACTTAACTTTCGGTCTCATGTTGATAATATCATTAGTAGAGCCAACTCTGCACTTGGTTTCGTGAAACACTGGTCCAGAGAGTTCTCCAATCCTTACGTCACTAAATCTCTCTATCTTTCTTTTGTAAGACCCATTCTCGAATATGCCAGCCAGGTTTGGTCTCCCATCTACAACACCCATTCAATGCGAATCGAAGCCGTTCAACGCAGATTCATTTGTTTCGCTCTTCGTGGTCTTCCCGGCTCTGACAGTTTCAACTTACCTCCTTATGCCAACCGTCTGAAGTTGATTAACATGCAAACACTTGCAAAGCGAAGGGAAGTTGCCGATGTTCTCTTCATTCATCAACTAGTATGCGGTACCATTAACTGCCCAGAACTACTCCAATCAATATCCTTTAATACCAACCCACGCAACCGTAGGTCTATACCTCTCTTCCACCTTAACTTTCACCGCACCGACTATGGATGCAGTGAACCTATAACCAGAATGCTTCGGGTAACCAATAGATTGATCAGTGAATTCGATTTTCACCTGAGCAGACCACTACTCCGAAATATCCTTCTTAACTCCAACGACACTTCCTCCCCCTCTCTAATGTATTCTTCTTATTAAGATATGGTACCATTGTAAATTAAGATACTCCCTGTTAATTATAAAATTAAGTTCTTAAGTATTCAAACTGCTTGTATTAAGCTTATATATAAATAAAAATAAATAAATAAACATTTATCGATGGTAAAACGGATATATACGACTACCTTAACATATTAAGGCAAATTTTAAGCAGAGTGCCGAAAAGCTTTGTGTATTGCAGACCTTTGATTTTTATCAAGAGAATGACCCAAAACACGCTTCTGCTGTGGCAAAAGTATGGCTTTGGTACATAGCTGCACCAAAATTATTGCAAACCCGTCCCCCATCGCCTGACATCAAAGTCATTCCAAATGTATGGAATGAAGTAGGTAAAAGGCTCTACAACACAAGCATTCGAAACATAGATCAGTTCAAGGAGGAATTTATCAAGAAATGGAACAACATTCAACCAGATGTTTGAAGAAACTTGTTTCCCTCCATTAAAAATCGTTTGCAAGACATAATTGCGGCAAAAAGTTCCTCAAGAAAGTATTGAAATAATAAATTTAACAATATTTTTTTTTGTGTTCGGTTAGACGTTTGACCCTTTAAAAGAGGATTTTTTTATACTATTGCTAACTGAATGAAATTGGAGTAAATTTTTTTTCTATTACAAAATTTCTCTATTACAAATAACGTCTTTTTCCAGAAAAAAGGTATTTTAAAGTAGATCTCTGTAGTGTCCGGTGAGTCGTTTGAACCACTGTATATTTCTACGAATTTGAAAGGCATGTTTAAAAATTTGGTGAGCGAGCTTTTCTGCTGCTTGCTTTTTTATAGAGATGTTCGAAATAGTCTCGCAAATCTTTCTGAAAATGCCTTCGAAGACTATTGCGGATAAATAAATATTTCTGAGAAACTTTATACTTTTGCCACAAATACTTTAATACTAATACTAAGACTACCATAGATGCTTTGAATTTGTTTTTCAGAAACACTTTGCAATAAATCAAGATTCCAAAAATGGGTGTTTATTTTACATATTTGTGAATGCATACAATAACTTTTTTAAAACGTTAAATTTCAAAATGGTGGCTATTTTGATATATTGATTTTCGGCCAAATGGCGCTCTACTAAAGTGGAAAGTAAAAAAAATCATCAGATCATTGTTAATAACAAATAAACTTTTCAATTTAAAAAAAATCCTATGTACTTCCATACACAATATATCTTTGAATATATATTACAAGTTTCAAGTGAATCGGTTGAAAATTGTCTGAGTCAAGCAAGAAAGAGAGTAGACTTTTTTCAAGCACATCAATGTACGCTGCACTATTCATTCTTGAGCTCATGTTTTGCAATTCCAGAACACTACTTTTGTTAAATGCACCCCAGGCCATTACTGAGCCGCCGCCAAAGTTTATCTTAGAGAAAATAAGGGGTGCATTTCTCAGATCACACCAATAATGGCCCATCCAAATTAAATTTCTTCTCATCGGAAAAAATAACCTTTTTTTCCAAGTTATTTGGTGCAAAAAGAATGCGTGCAGCTTTGTGATGTTTTTTAAGGTGGGGAATTCTTTTAACCACACCTCGAACAATATTTTGTGATGCCTTTAAAGTACGCCAAACAGTCATTGGCGACACTTTTTTACTGCAAGAAGCAGCAAGTTGGGCACATGATAAAAAAAGAATTGCTTGCTTTTTCACAATTGTCCTTTTATCACGTGATGAAAGGATTGGTTTTCTTCCTGAACTGTGTATTTTCCCATAACTTTCAGGATTTTTTTAAAAATTTGTAACAACGGTGCGAGTCCTACCTTGTTGTCTTGAAATTTGGCTCACATTCATGCCCGAAATTGAATAGGCCTTGATTGACCCTGTTTCTTCTTCTGTCAATAGCGTCGAACGTGGCATTAAGTTTTCTAAACAAATTATAAGAATAAATTGATCCGCTCACTATTGCTGCACTTTTTAATATGTGTCTTATAATTTTGATAAGCTTGACAGCAGGCAAAAATAAATGCATTCCAACTAAAAGTAACGGTTTTTTTTCCAATGCTTGCAAAAACACATACAGCGCTGCTTTCGCGCGGGTAGAAGGTAAGTTATAGAAGTGTCTTATAATTTTGATAAGCACCTTAGCATTTCTTTCTATTTATTTAATAACTGCTTTCAATAATATTTCTACATTTTTTATTAATTGAAAAATATTTTTTCTATTTCGCTTAAACACCTGGGACGGGTGTGACGAGCACAAGTTTAAAAACTAAAAATTCTGAGATTAACATTGAAATTTAGTCTATCTGCCACAATGAGACCATTTTTGACTTACATATATTCAAATTTAATATATTTTCTGTTGAATACCAGTGAAAAATATTTTGAAAAAATGGCGATAAACTTTCAAACTTCAAACTTTCAAACTTTTAAATGGGACGGGTGTGACATAAGATTGTCCCGGGTGTGACGAGTGCAAATTATGTGGGAATTATATATCAGAACTTAATGGATAAAATAACCATCACATATTTTTTACACCAAAATCAAAAAATATCAGGGACCGAAAATAACTCTTATTTTATAATTTTCGAATGAAAAAGACACAATGAAAAATTGTCGAAGGACATTTTCAAATATACCATTATGATACAAATGGCCTCAGCTTCACGAATATTTAGAGCCTTTTAAATTTTCGATTGATTCTATAAAAGTTAAAAATTAACTGTTATTTTGTGCCTTATATTTTTTCAGACAAAAATAACGGTTATCTTTGACTTTTATTTTATCGGTCAAAAATAACAGTTATTTTGTGACTTATTTTTTCGGTCAAAAAAATCAGGCAATCTGTGCTTTTTTGAAGGCCGCTTGTCCGATTAAAAAACTTTTGATACCAAATGTAAAACGTGATCACCGATGAGACCAAAATAATGGTATCGATAGTTTTTTTGTTTTTAAAATGGCCTTTGAAAAAACACAAATTGCCTGATATTTTTGACCGAAAAAATAAAAGGCAGAAAATAACTGTTATTTTTGACCGATAAAATAAAAGTCAAAAGTAACTGCTATGTTTGCCCGAAAAAATATAAGGCACAAAATAACTTTTATTTTTGACGGAAAACATAAAAGTTAAAAAATAACAGTTAGTATTTGACTTTTTTGATAAAAACCATAACCGGCACGGTCCCTGAAAAATATGTTTTTAATTAATGTTTTGTATTAAAAAAAAAAAAAAAAACATTTTTTGCAAACAATTTTTTCGCATTAATTTTTGATAAAACAGGGGTGCGCAAACTAATACATACAAAGTTTTGTGGTTGTATTGCAAAGCTTTTGTTTTTCAAGTTAACACTGAACGAAAAGCACGAGTTAGTTCATTGTTACAATCACAACATATGTTCAGTCGCTGTTTGAACTTCATGCTGAAAGGTTGCGGTCGCTTGCTACTGCGTTGACATATTCAATACTGCAAGCTTCGTTTAAAAATTAAGTAAAATTCTACGAATTAATTAAATCCTTATTATTTAAAAACAAAAAATTATTACAGACAAAAAAATACAATAAACAAACGCATATTCATGGTAGTTTGTCGTTTTTAATAAGGCAACGCAGGAGCAAGCTGCCACACCTTACAGCATGAAGTTCGCACAGCGACTGATCGTGTGCTGTGATAGGACGAATGTGAATAAATATTCAGTGCAGGGATGGGGAGATCACTTTTCCGAAATTGTACCAAATCGAAATAAAAATTGTACTTTTTGACATCAAATTGTACTTTTTTTGTTTCTCCATGAATAATAAACTTTTTTGATGTATTTAATAAATTATTTAAAGTAAAATAAAATTAATAGAAATGGACAAACAGTTCAATATACATACAAAGTTAAATAAATATAATACTCTACATTCAGTTTTTTAATTTTAATCAAGTTGCGGTTACCCGAGCCGGCCCAAAAATCAAGTTTTCAAGCAATTCAATTTATTTGACATTAATGCCTTCGTGCTAAAAAGAGACTATCATGTAATAGAAAAATAAAATAGTAGAGTTAATCATGGTGGCAGTTCGTCTGAATGTGTTGTAAATCAAGGATGATATTTGTAGTGGATATCTATTTTTTTACCTCCTTTCGATTTTCGAAAGTCCCCAACTTCTTTTAGCCCAAAAAAAGTACTTTCGGATACACTAATCATCAAAAAAAGTAAACGTCACGCATGATTAAGATTTTGTTCTCAATATTGAAGACGAAAAATTGTTTGGTTTAACAGAAGATTAAAGAGAAGTTAAACAGTATTTATTTGGGTAACCGATCAAAAAATTTTCAGATGGATTTTCAGACGGACGAATCATGAAGGTTTTCGGCTAATTTGTTCACTTCCCACCAACCTTAAACACAAATGCGGCACAACTTAACGCCACGCCACCCCGAATTTGTTTCTTTCAACCAATTTTTTGTCGAATCTCACAAAATTTAAGGTTTCTGGGTATCACAATCACGTTACTAAAGAACTCTAAGTATTACTGTCCCACCCCTAGTGCCTCAGCAACAAAACAAAAGCTTATTTAACAATACTAGTATCGCCTTGGGTTGAAATTCGACCAATTTTTTGTTTACCTTTTTATAATTATAGATACAAAATATTTGGTGCACTTCTACTCCGCACTCTGATTCATTTAAAATACAATTATCAATATCGGTTGAGAAACACGAAAGAAAATTGTTCTTAACGCCTTTTTATATATAGATTAACAAAAGGTACTCTCACGTCCGAAAAAGTACTTTCATAAGAATATAAAAACTCCCCTCGAAAATTATCAAATATCATCACTGTTGTAAATATGGTTGTAAAAATTCACAAAAAAGGCACTTAGAAATACAAAAAAAGCAAAGAAAGTCGATATGACGAAGACCAAGTGTATGAAAATGTACTAAAAATGTCTTCGTGGTACTTACGTACTTTTTATTATAAAATTGTACTGAAAAAGTACAATTGTACTGAAAAACCCAACACTGATGCAGTGTAACAGTGCGAGTCTCGACTGCAAAGCTTTTTTGACTGAAAGCTGTCGTATGCATGTGAAAGCTTTCCGCCCATGGGCGGCCTTTTGCGCATGCCTGCTATAAAATGACCTCGATTTTTTAATAAATTAAAAAAAAAATAAATATTTTTTTGGAAAAATTTTTTCGCAAGAATTTTTGATCAAATTAATACCTATACAAATGATTTTCTTTACAAGTTTTTTCTAGTTTTAATCAAAGAATTTATTCATATACTTGCAAAAATTTCATTATTAGAAAAAAATTTTGAAAACCGTTCCGGGTGTGACCAACTTCTTGTAACGGAAATGAAGAATAAAAAGAATTTATTGAATGAAAAAAGTTGACAAATTTATGTAAAACATCAATATCCTTACTTTAGGAAAGTTTCATTCTTATCATAAGCCCATATTGCTTCTTAGGAAAACTATTGCATTTTTCTGGGACGGGTGTGACATTAAAAAAACACTCAGTTTAAATAATTTTTCTTTGTTAACGCAGTAACCAATCCTTGTTATAAACTGTTCTTAGATAACATTCATGATTTAATTACTCCAAGGTAGTATTGATGTTTCTGTTGGAAACGAACTTCTGTCAAAAAATATAACAAGAAAGAGAACGCTCACAATCCGTCATAGCATACAATTAATTTTCACTGGTCACATTCAGCGTACCCAACAGTTACCAGCTGCTAAGTCAAAATTTGATGCACATAAATATGAAGTTGCGCATTAAAATGCATATAAAAATAGCAAATTTTTAGTTGTCGGTAAAATTTCATTCGTATTTGATACAAAGCTTGATATTTCATAAACTTGACAATTTTTCTGAAACTTCAATATCGATAACAGCGCTTCCCGATGTGTTGCTGTCACAACAGTTGACACAGCTGAATGTGGCCAACGCATATAACAACGAACAGCTGTTTTTGACAAGAGTTCGTTTACTTGTAGCTGAGAGAATCAACATTTGTCAACACTACCTGGTAAAGTTATTATATCATGGATAACATTGTTATCTTTTTTAATAGTTTTTAATAGATGGCTGTTTTCAACGTTTTAAATCTAAGCAAAATATTTTAAGTTTTTCTCAACTCGGAGTTTGTTTACTTAAATTGTCAAAAAAAAACATAAAAAAGCATTAAAACCAAAAATAATTTTGCAACAGGAGTAACTTTAGATTCCATTTTAATGCAAGAACCAAAAATTATTTCAATTGAAAGCATTTTAGAATACACACTCAGGGAAAAAATGCTTTTATATCAAACAAATCATGGGTTGAAATAACAGATTTCACTGTTGAATACCATCAAACAAATGAAAGTTTCAAATTAACAGTCGGTTGACTGTTGGTCTATAGAATCCATATAAAAACGTACTTATTGAAATTTTATCAACGTTTTAAAGTTCATGTTTGGCCGAATGTGATAACGTGTGCGTCTAGTGCTCGACTGTCCTGGTTTCAAATCCCGGCAAGGCCAAAAAATATTTTTTTTTTATATAAAATATTTTTTTTTAATAAAAAATGAACTTTGCAATGTTTTTTCAAGATTGTACGCAACTTGTTTTGAAGGTCATTTTTGACCAAATAATTTTTGAAACAGAATTATTATTTCGATTATTAAATTATAATTTTTGATACTTACACAGCTTGGGTTCGAACCCACGTCCCCTGCATGACAGTCTAGCGCACTTCCACTGAGCTATTGGCAACAATAATATAAATATAGCAAAACAAATTTAAAAAATATTGCTTAGAGAAGATAGACATATCAACAAAAGCACAAAAATATTTCAACAGATGATTTTAACAGTACAAAAATACTTTGAAATGTTCCTTCAACAAAGAAAACTGTTAACTTTAACGCAAATCATTCAATCTAACAGTGTTTTGAAATAACAGCGGCTGACTGTTAATATTACAGTTGATATTTTTCTGAGTGCATGTTTCCGTTCCTCATTTGTGTGGAATCAGCCTTACTAATAATATTTATTTAAAATTGAATAGTAAGGAATTATTTTTTAAGGGTTAACTGTTGTTTAGGCTTTATTTACTTTTAATATTTGACAATAATTTTTACAAGTTTTTTATAAGCAAGCTGCTTACGATTTAAGGCTTGCTAATTATAAACCAAGTTTGTTGGGTTGATTCTACGCAGTGCACATAAACACAGATGAACAGTTAAAGATAAAGTATTTGAGAAGGTTATTAATAATTTGCTTAACTCAACAAGATATACAATTTGCAATTTTTACTGAAAACTTGATAAATTAACTACCTAATTAATAAGACTTTCAGCAAAGATATGACCGTCAGTTTTATGCTTCAACAATTCATGTACATGGAATAGAAAGTTGCTAGGCTTCTTTCTAAAACCGCTAGAAATGATTTTTAATATTTATTTTACACGCACAGCTGATTAAGAATCATCAATCAAAACTATCAAGAACCAATTAAAAAAATCAGCATAACAATCTTTTTTTTGAATTTATGCCCATCTGCATAAGTCCCAGTTTGACTTGAAGCAGAATACTAGAAATGGATACAAAATAAAAGTTGTATTGTATAAGAAAAAAAAAACAAAAATACAAAGATATAAACATAAACAAATTATAAAGACCCAGATTAGAGACGAATTTTGGTCATTTTGAATGGTGTGACTTTCACCTTTTTTTGTGTTAAATATTTATTTATGTTAACAGAAGCTACAAAAATAGAATAAAAAGAAAAAAAAAAAAAAAATCAAAATCAAAATAAGTGTGCTAGTTCGGTTCGATAAGGAAATTTTATATCTTTCACATTATCTCATTTCTAAAGCTTATACAACAGCTTATACAACAATTCGTGTTAAAATAAATTTTTAAGTGGGAGTTCAACGCTTCTTTAACGGCAAGTTAACTTTTTTGCAATTTTTAACTCAACAATAGCTATTGATTAATAACATAAAAGCTGTTTTAACAGCAAATTAGAATGTTAATCAATCAATTTGTGCTCAAATTTATTTCATGCTGTTAATAAGATTAAATGTTTTATTTTATTTTTTGTATTCAAACTAATTGTTAAATTTTTCTTTCTTTTCAGGTAAGTTTCGATTAATTTTAACGAATGTCTGTAAGTATTGTTTAAGTAATTGAAACTGTAAAATTTTTAGCGAATAAGCAACTCAACACTTAATTTGAAGCAAAGATTCAGTCTGTAGTAGTCCACTTTGAAGTAGTGGTTTAAAGTGGTTTGGTTTTAATTTCAAAGTGAAAGCCTCTCAGTTGCCCTAAAAATAAGGCTAATGTTTTTGCATCAATTTATAAACCAAAATGAACTAGTTTTTATTTTGTGTTTTTATTAAAAAAATGTCTTTAAAACTTAATAAACCTTATAACACACATTTTTAAAGCTTTTTTTAATAAAATCTTTTTTAATTAGTAGTTTTTTCTTTAGCACCGCTATTATTAAACTTTAAGCATAACTAAGGCATTTGTAATGATCTGTGATGATGATTAAAATGATCAGTGAGTGAGCTCATGTTTCAACAGGTGCTTTTGCTGTGGATTTCTCGTCTACTTGATACTCTGATTCATTTTCTTGCTTGAAATTGCAATAATAATTTGTTTTTTCTTCGTTTTAATAAATGTCTGTCTTATTGCAAGTCAACAGCATTTTTTTTTTGCAATGCTACGTTTTTGAAATAACAAATAGTAGGTGTGGAAATTTAATTGCAAACGTGATCGTATCAAAAGCGTTTTAGTGCCAAGCCGAGACGGATGGTGAATTGAAATAGGTACAAACCACTTTAACATTTAAATAAAGTAAACTAAAGTTACAATTTATATGCGAGTCATTGTTATGCAGTAATTTACGGTAAAATATTAAACATATTTAATAAAAAACAGGTTAGCAAAGCACTACAGCTGGAGTGTCTATTTTTGCAAAACAAGTTGTTTAAACGATTGGAATTTTTTTCAATACTTGCTTATAATAGATATAAGTACTTTAAGAAGTAGTCAAATAAATAGCAGTTGAAGAAACTGATGTTGAAGTTGTACCAAAATATTCGAAAAGAGTTAATAAGTCATTCGTATAACTTGGTGACACATTTCCCAAACAGTCTATACAGGATTAAACTAGGTTCTCTTGAGGCATTTTTGCCTCATGCCTCTAAACAGTCACATCATTATCACGGCAGGACTGTAGTTCGAATCTGGCACTTGTGGGTTGCTTTCATCGAATTTTCGTATCAAATAAATGCAAAAAAATATGTGTATTTTTAAAAGTTGTGCTGAAAAGTTTGTAGGCTAACAAAGTAAAATAAATTTGTTTGGTAAAATTCGATTATATTATCTACACTAACATAACATGTGTTTGAAATTCCATAACCTGCGAATGAAACGTCCGATTTGCTTGGAGCATTTTTGTTGTGTCCTCTCGATCTCGCTTTCACAGCCCAAAAATCAATAAAATACTATATTTTAGAGAGTTTTGCTCATTTAGGACTTTAAAGTGGTAAGTTAATTTGTATGCTTACCGACGGTTTTTCATATCTCCTTTTCCTACCCAAACATCAATAAAAATCCTGTATTTCAAACGCTTTTTGTAGTATTAGACTTTAATTTGGTAATTTATTTCGTAAGGATACTAAAGAAAATGAATAAAATGGGCGTGGTCTATTTTTCAGAAATCAGTCAAAATCTGTTGGGCCGATTAACCTATAATGTTTGCCCTAGAATTTGTTCGAGAATGGTATTAAAGTTGGCAGAGCACTTTTAACTTCCCAATAACCAATAAAAATGGCATATTTAGGTCGAGTTTTTGTCCTAAGGCCTTAGGACTTTGTTCTTATTATCGGCAACTGTACTTTAAATAGGCATAATTGTTCCATATTCGCGCCCACTTTTTCAGAAATCATTAAAATGGACTACTGGGTCGACTTTTTTTTAGCTTTGAGCCAACGATTTCAGTTGTCAAACCTATTCGGTCAAGTCTGCCTTGGTTCGGAAATTTGGAGATAGAAAAGTAGGAGAGAAAGTGAAATCAAGAGAAACAAATGTAGAATGTTGTATGTATGGCGGAGCGCTATATCAAAATGCGAATTTGAACCTCAGTCAAGTCTTATGCTTTTACCTCAGTTAATTCGAGCAATAAATCAATCCCATTCCACAAACATCTCTACTACAACCTATAACTTCAAAAGTCGTTTATGTTGATGAACACTCTAAAAAGTAAAGCGTATTTTAAAGACTGCCTTTAAATCAACTTGTGCCTGAATTTAAGCATGTTTTGAATTGTAGTATTCTAAATGCTTAAAAACCCAAAGAAACATATTTAAAGTCAGCTTTTGGAAGTTGATTTTAAGACAAGCCAGCTTAATTTAAACAAATTTTTGGTTTTTGTATTAAAAATGTCTGCAATTCATCATATGAGTCTTAATTTAAGATAGCTTGCATTGCTATTCAGGCCAGTTTGTTTACGATAAGGGCTGAAATTCAGCGAAGGTAAGGCTGCATTTACCATTTAACTGCCTTTAAGTCAGACATCATTGAATGCTGTTTTACAGTATAAAAAGGCAAAAGTGATTTCAGCAAAAGCCGTCTTAATGCTGTTGCAGCTTATTTTAAGACAATTTTTCACCTAATATTAAGATTTACTTTTTAGAGTGAATTTTTAGTTTCAGTTGATTAAAAATGAGGAAAGTATTAATGACAGCTTAATTCTTAGGACCATGGCTAGACCGGGATTCGAACCAGGAACCTCTGGGTTGGCTGTCAAGTACGCTAACCACTCAACTACCGAGGGCTCCCGCCACGATGGTGTAACGAGTAAAATGGATCATGTACCAAGCATGTATTATAATCCCAAATCTCCATACATAGTTCTAACATTTCCATGACCATTTCAAGCCAAAACGATCAGCGGGATATTGTCTGTATCGCGAGTCGCTCTCCTTAACACAACGAAAGATTTTTCATGTTTAAAGTTAGAGGGAAATATGTTTTGGTCGAACTCGCTCCAGTCAAAAACATTTCATACACACGTAAATGTGGAGTATTGCAATTTCATCAAATCGATAGAGTACTCGTTCGTTTTCAAACACGTTAAGAAAGGCAGTTACTTGGCTGTCTTTGGTATTTTTGCACTGGATGCAAGCAACAAATTGACGCGCTTTCAATTAGGGCCATTACGTCAGTTGCACGGTTCATCCACGCAATTATGATTGTTTCTACCTAAGGCTCCTTTGGATTAATGTTTGTGGTTCCACTTTGTTTGAGACGCTGCGAACTGTTGATGGTTTTTTGTACGCAACACATTGTGATGCCGATAATCATATGAATTTCTTGAAAACGACACCCATTGGGATTTGACACTTTGAGCAATTTGGGAAGTTCCAATACAAACCGCCTAATGTATGACGCTTTTGATTGTGAGTTACAGCGTGAGCGAGACTATGATATGAATGTTTTAAGTCTCTTAATATCTTGCAAGATCTCAAAAAATATGTGCATGTCACAATTATTAAAGAACTGCAAATTTATCGTCTTGAACAATTACCCAGAAACGTGCTCTGGAGGTCCTTGACAAAAAAATGAAAACAGATTTCATGTACAAATATATTTGAAAAATTCAAATTGTCAAAATTATCTTCGACACCTTTTCTTATGCCCGTGATATAAAATCTAATATGAATTTTTTTGAAAAAGTTAAAAAATTGCTTTCTAGTATACATTTCTATAGTATACATTTTTATTTACATACAAATGCAAAAACTATGCAAATTATTAATTCATGATATTTATGGAATACATCAACACTATAAACAGTACCACCAAAATTTATAACCAATGCTTACAATCAAAAGTCTTGTGCTATCCCAAGTACAACTTTCGCTTCGAATATCCTTCATACAGGACACTGTTGGTAAAAATCATGAGTAGCACCGTGTGTGGCAAGAAATTGTTAGTTAAACTGCATTATTTCTTCTGCTTTAAGGCATACTAGCTGGTACCCGGCGCGTTGCTGCCGTCCTTGTCCAATGTCTGTTCCAGTTTGCCAATAGAAGGCCATCAACAGAGAGTAACTCCACACTGAATTTCAATATTCTGTGGCCATTATTTCCAAAGCTTTTAAATATAAACAACTGTCTTTTATGGGCGGAACCGAATTCCTTGTCCAATACCCGCTTTAGTTTGCGACTATTTCGGAGTAGTAGAATATCAGCAAATAATAGCTCCAAACCGAGTTTCTTTAATATGTGACTATTATTTCCAAAGTGATTCAATACAAAAAATGTCTTATATGGGCGGAGCCACACCCATCGCACAAAGTCCATTCTAGCATTCCATAAGCAGGACACCACCAAATAGTAAGTAGTATTGGACTCTTTTTAAAGGCAATGATTAAAATATAAATAACTAGCTGGTACCCGGCGCGTTGCTGCCGTCCTTGTCCAACGCCTGTTCCAGATTGTCAATAGACAAACTCTACTCTAAGTTTCAATATTCTTTGACCATTAGTTCCAAAGCTATTTAATAAAAAAATTTTCTTTTATTGGTGGAGCCACCAGTTTTAGTTTGCGAGTATATTCGAATAGTAGGATATCACCAAATGGTTACTCCAAACCCAGTTTAATTGATCTGTGACCGTTATTTCCAAAGCGATTCAATTTAAAAAATGTGTCTTATATGGGTGGAGCCACACCCCCTGTACAATGCCCATTCTAGTCTTCCGGTAGCAGAACACCACCAAATAGTAACTTCTTTCTGAGTTAAAATGTTATATGAATTTTACTTCCATAGCTATTCTGTATCAAAAATTCGAGTTGTATGAGCGTAGCCACGCCCCGTTTTCCAATGCCAGTGTCTTTTTTATAATTGAAAGACCTGACCAATCAGTTATTTCAAACTGAGCTTTACTGTTATACAACATCAAGTTCCAAATCTATTCTATATCAAAAAGTTTAATTGTGTGGGCGGTGCCATGCCCCCCTTTCCAAAGATCGCTCAAATTTGACAGTCGAAGGGCGCGTTTCAACAGTAAGTTCGTACCGACTTTCATTTATGTGCGATTTAGAACGAAAGTAAAATCGAAAATTTGTTTTCTTGAAAAACTGCCACGCCCCTCATGGGTAGGAAGATAAAAAATACTTTATAACCTATTCTCATACCTACTTAATATACAAAAAAAATTTCAATAAAATCGGTCCAGCCGTTTCGGAGGAGTTCATACACTAACACCGTGACATGAGATTTTTATATATTAGATTAAGTAACGGTAAAAACTTTGAAATTCTTTTTAAGTCAATTAATTGCAATTAAATACAAACAAGAAATAAATGAAATTTTTAAAAAAGTGGCAGAGATATTCGCTTCCAAATATAGAACTTTTAATTTTAGAGAGTTTTTTTCTCTGCCTTGGCGTTTGCTAAAAATACATGCTAAACAACTAAAGACAATATAAAGAAAATTCATTAAAAATACATTTAGAAAAATAATTACCGTTATTGCCAACACATTTCAAGGAAAATAAAACAAAAATTTAGAAAAACAACACAAAATTTGAAAACCGTTAAAATTTGACTGAGTTGTTTGCTCGGAAAGTGGAACTTTTGATTTTGGAACTGCATTTTTCGGACAATTGACATTTGAGGAATGCATAAAAGATAATTTTGGTGAAAAACTTTTAGTTTTGAAAAAAATTAAAATTTGATCAATTTATAAGCTCTTCTCAAACTAAATTTCAAATCGATAAAATAGCGGATTTTTGTACAAAAATTTTATTTTTGTTTTAAAAGGTTGGGAACCCCCTGAAGCGAAATCACAATTTTTAAAAGTGGTTTGCTCATCTACAGCCTAAACCTAATTTAATAACATCTGAATCGATAAAATCGGTCCATTGGTCTTGGTGGAGTTGAAGTCACAAAAAACCTTAGCCTATTATATATCGGTGATTCCATGTCAAAAGGCACACTTTTCTGACTCACTATTTTTAAAACTTTTTAAATTTTTTCGGTGGATAGTTCTCCTGAAAAGTATAATAACTGCGTACTTTTTTTTTTGCAAGTTAATTTTTTTTGCAAAGTTATACACTGTCAAAAACACTAAAATTTATACAAAAATTGAATAGGTCCATGTATTTGAACAGCTATCTTCTAAACTGTGAGTCGTACAGTTATGAAACTGAGGTATAGTTTAAGTATCTTGAATGTATCCTGAAATTCCCTGAATATCCCTATTTTTTCTTATCCTGAAATTTACCATGATATTTTTCGTGATCGGCACCACAAGTTTTTCATCTTTTTAATATTATGTCACATTAAGGCATTTATTCTGAAGGTTTACGCAAATTTTTAAGTTGGATCTCCAACGATTGCTATTTTTAATGATTTTTTTAAAAAATACCTATCAAAGTTTTCATATTTTTATACACCGAAAATTTTATTTTGATATAGGTTTGCCATTGTCTGCAGAAAGGTGGTGACCGATCAACAACATTTTTTATTGAAAAAAACTTTTGCCGTGACTTGGGATCGAACTCGAGCTCCGAGCATGCTAAGCCACACACTTAACCCCTTTGCCACGGTTACCATCAGAATTTATTTTATCATGCTGAAAAAATGATATCGGAGAAGTGGCGACCGCCAAAGTCGATGACCATACGGCTCGTTTGATGGCATTTTCCATGCCAGAACTTTTGCCAGAACTTGGGCGACATGTTCTCGCATTCTTGGCGAATATTCTCCTCAAGGCCTTGCAGAGTCTGATGCTTGTTGACACACACCCGCGACTAAAAAACCCTATAAAAAGAAGTCTGGAGCAGTTAAATCGGGTGTTCTGGCCGGAAAGTGCAAATCGCCAAAACGAGAGATTAAGCGACCCGGAAATGCTTTCTTCAGAATATCGGTTGTGGTTTAAGAAATGTGCGCCGTTGCACCGTTCTGTTGAAAAAAATTTTTCTAGTCCTAATTCATCCAATTGAGGAAGACAAAATTCGGTAATCATGGCTCGAAAGCGCGCGTCTTTCACAGTCCTCTTTTGACCCATGGCGGTCTCAAAAAAAAAACTGATCACATGACTCCTCCAGTGTAAACAGCACACCACGCAGTAACTCTTAGTGGGTGTAATGGTGTTTCGTGGGTGATACACCGATTTTCGGTCCCCATAAACGATTAGTTTGTTTATTCACGTAACCGCAAAGATGGAATGAGCCTCAACGCTCATGATAGTTTTCGATGAAAAATCGTTGAGAACGCCGGTTAATGCCCAATTACGTGGCTACATGCAAAGAAAAACAAACGTCAATCGCCAGTTTGCTGCAAACGAACTTCGTTTGTCGTGTCTAAAGTCCTTTTTTGGAAACGTTTGAACAGTTGTCATAATTATAGTCAGTTGCGGGAAACGCTTTATTTAGTTGCAAGAAATTAATTTCGTTTGCCATTACGTAATTTTTTTGTAAATTGCGGCAATCGAAAAATTTGTTTTGTTCAACTGAAAACTTCATTTGTAGAAAAAAGATCCGTTTCTTATGACATACACATTTGTAATCTAAAAAAATTCATTCTACACAATATTTCACAATAACTCAATGGAAGCGTGCCAGATTGTCATGCGGAAGACGTGGGTTCGCATCCTGGCTATGTTTGTATCAAAAATTGTAATTTAATTATTGAAATTCTAATTCTGTTTTTCTTCGTAGAAATTAACTGCTTCGTCGAAAATTACCGTCAAAATAAGTTTGGCTTAAAAACATTAATTGAAAAAAAAAAATCTTTGGAGGTCTTATCGGGGATAGAACCCAGGTCAATCGAGTTCTAGACTCGAACGCCAGCACACACGGTTGCTTGAACTAAAACTTGCAAAACAATGATAAAATCTCATTAACTTCGATGTTTTTCGTTCCAAGTAAAAATTTTTTCTGAATATTCGTTTGCAGCAAATACAGTTCGTAAACGAAGTATAGTTGGTGAATTTTTCAGTTGCAGTAAACGATAAATTTCTTTGCGTGTAATCATCTGGTCGATGTTGATTTGTATTTTGCCTTTGCTTACTTCAAAAATGTGAAAACAATGAATTGACATTTGGTGTCATTTGCAAAAGTTATAGGGTGTTCCAAAAGTGTGATTACTTTTGCCCCACCTTGTACCGAAAAATTCGTTATTATTAATGTTGACTATCTTAAAACATTGCTCCGAATCAATGATACGTTGTAGCTTTTGATCGATTGTGAGATCGGCCGGCATCCACTTTGCGCACAGGTTTCACATTTCCAAGTTTTCATGCACGATATGCTCCACACACTCTATCTGCAGAATCTCAGCTATCTCCATCAACTTCACGTTACGATCAGTTATAAGTATTTTGTGCACTTTTTTATATATTCCACTGCGCATCCACTGCGTGCATAGTTTTCGGTGTTCACTTCGCCTCGTTTAAAATTTGCAAACTACTTCACACCAGTCGATTTTTTTGGTGCTGATTCCGAATGCATCGATTCCAAGCTTTGGTTTCAACAGCATTTTTTTCACCATAAAACAATGCTTCATTAAAACAAAAAATGCCTTTTGGTTCATTTTTATACCCTAAACCTGAGATGTCAGGGTATATAAATTTTGTACCTAGAAACCCTACACCTAGAAATCAACGAGTCCGGTATAGAAAAATATATGTATTCTTGATGAGAGTAACCTGTGTGTTGTCCGTAAACACAGGATCAGAAGAAGGAATTGAGATACTTGCATGAAATTAACCCAAGCATCTGCACTATTGAATATTTTTAGAATCCGCCTACGGACACGCCTACAACTCAACTCACGCCTCCGATACAACTCAAAAATTAAAAACTGCATAAATAAAAATTGCTTATAATCAACCTACAACAATAAAATTAGGTATATAATTAGGTATAAAATTAGGTATTTTATATCAAAACAAAGATGTTTTAGAAAAATGAATGGGAACTCAATAAATAAGCTCATGTTTAACTTATAGAGATAAAATTGAGAACGCATGTGTTTTATACAAAAAAGAAGATTTCATCGAAAAATCGATGTCATCCACCCACCAACACGCCTACCTCTCATACAACCCACAATACCGAAAATGCTATAAAGGCATTATTAAGTGATGTACAGGAATAAAACTTGGTATGACTAAATTTTCTGCATATGCATATAAAATATGGGCTTCATCCACCCGAGGGCACGCCCATTTGCAAGACTATTATTGTGTTTTGAAAAAGGAGGTTTAGGGTATTTCATAGTTAGGCTAGATCGACTTTAGACTTTTTTACTTGTTTCACAAAACAAAAGTTGCTTCACTCACAGTGCTATATCACGTGAACCAATTGTCCGACAAAGGTAAAATTTTAAGAATTATTTAAAGTAAATTTTAACAGATTCCAGGGCTGATAAAGCTGCTTGACTATCAGATAGAATGCAAATATCCCTAGCTGACTTATCATTCACAGTGATCGGGGAACCTAAAAGCAAGGTTGATTACTGATTACTTTGATGCTTACTGATTCAAAGTATACTCCTTCCCCAACTTTGCCATTCAATTTTGATCCATATCTGTAGATTTCATTAAAGGCTTTCAAGTTCCCATTCATTTTTGGAGGAAATGTTTACAGCAAATTTTTTGTTTTAGAAAAGCTCTTGCGTGATGCAGTCTACGGTCTTGGGTATTGAAGGAAAAATAAAGCTAAAGTGTCCAAGTGCTTGTTCTGTGTAGACCACCAGACTATAGTCTGGTATATGGTAGCGTCATATAACAATATCGGCCTAATAACAGCGGCATAGAGCCAGTGTGTAAGACTGCGATTATAGTGAGCGCCGAGTCAGACAGGCAGGCAGGCGGGCAGGCAGGCTGAAATCTGTGTGAAAAAACGAGATGCAGATAGCTATCTATCTCGCTTGTTCACATTGCCTGCCTGCCTGCCTGTCTGACTCGGCGCTCACTATAACCGCAACCTAACACTTGATTGTGGTCTCCACTTGTTACCCATGAATATATGGCTATATTGGCTTTTTTGGCTCTCTCGAACAGGTTAGGCTTTCAATTTAGTTTCCTATCTAAGATGAGTCCCAGGTATTTTGATTAATCCGATTAATTAAGTATTCTTTTGTATTGTATCTCTAATCTATATATTTTAGCAGCATGATAATTTTGGGATATTTCCATCTTTAAACATATATTTTGTATATATATCTAGTATTCCCACCATTGTTAATATTTATCTTACCGTAATGTAAGCTTCTTTGGGAAAATAAGCTTATTCTTCTATTCTTCTCGTTGGGTTAGACTAACTTGTATTGTGGTTATAACTGTCTTCTTCAAGGGGAAGTAAAAATAAAAAAATCAAAAATAATGTTGATACCAAATTTTATAAAATTCTTAAATAGTCCAAAATCGGTTAATTAACCGAACCTAAATTAACTTTCTTTTACTCTGCAAATTTAGCTCAGCTTTGCAGCAAAAAAAATGGTAAAGCTTAAATAAATACAGGCTAAAATGAGCATAAATTAGACAAATGTTTGCTCAAACTGTAGTTAGCGAACAACTCAGAAGCCGTTTGTCAAGACCAATTAACTTAAGAAACCCGCAAACGCTGAGAACAAGGTCAATGTGGATATAAAAGTCAAAGAACAGAAAATAAATAAAAAAAAAAACAGAGGCAAAAATTAAATTGAGACAAACAATAAATAAAGAAGTAAAAACATAAAACCAATTTGCTGCGAGTAGCTCCGGCTTGAAACCAAACAACTTACAAGCCAACAAAATAAACTGTTAAGAACGACAAGTTTTTATTGCGAACGCATACTAAGATTTTTTAATGGCGGCGCTTATGGTTGCCACAACCAACAACGACAATATCAAAACAACAAAAATAGCAACAACAATATTATTGTTAAAATTATTTTATGAACTGTGCCAATTGCTTGCAGGTTTTCTGCATTTTTATGTTGTATTTTTGCATTATTGC
The DNA here is from genome assembly GCA_958299015.1 of Tetanocera ferruginea. Taxonomy (NCBI): domain Eukaryota; kingdom Metazoa; phylum Arthropoda; class Insecta; order Diptera; family Sciomyzidae; genus Tetanocera; species Tetanocera ferruginea. The sequence goes on from OY282641.1 coordinate 38,311,655, forward strand.
AGAATTATGTTAATAACGGCAATCATTGTAATCATGTTAAGAAGCACTGGTTTTGCTCTTTGTTGTACCGGGTTTGCCAAGTAGTGCGAGTTTAACAACATAAAACTGCCAATGCTAAACAAGCAAATAACACATTTACCCAGCAAACTAGCGAAATTAACAACTTGAATTCGAAACGAATTCGTTAAAGTTTGTAGTAACGAAAACATCCATGTCTCATATTATTGCCACTTAAGAATTAGAAACTAATTCAAAAACGAAAGTTTATGACATTGACAATCTTAATATATAAAAGACAAGCGTCCTGCTCCGTGCTCTATATCGTAAAACATGTTCAGCCTGGACCAGAACCTGTTGTAAGATTATCCATTTGAAATCTTTGTACTTATTGTACTTTTTAAAACCCGTTCAGCTTGGACCAGAACCTGTTGTAAAATTATCAATTTGAAATGTTTGTACTTACTAAACCTTTTAGAACCTGTTCAGCCTGAACCAGAACCTGTTCTTAAATTATGTATTGGAAATCTTTGTACTTGAAGACTATCGTCATTTTCCTCAACTACTATACATCAAACATCATGTCTTGCTATTACAGTGCTTCTTAGTTAACAGAACCAGAAACTATTCGGTCTGCATAAACTGAACAGCAATTATTACATTCAGTGACGTTGGTGTCAATTGGAATTGTTAGAATTAAATCACAACGTTCAGTCTTCTGATCCAAGTTTTAGCGATTGGCTACTCAAGTTAGGAAATTGAGATGAAGATATCATAGAAATTCCCGATCATTTTGTTTGTAAAGGTTCGCTTATTAACCCTTTCAATGGCTTGCCTAGAATAATCGTGGACAATTTTTTTGAGCTTATATTCCCATCATTTAAGCAATAAAAAGATTAAAAAACATCCCTCTGATTTTTACATGAGCTGCTTTGCTTTTGGCAGGCTGTCTAATATAATGGACAAAACCATGATAACGTTGTATTATAATATTTTAGTTCAACTAAAACAAACGGAGACAAATGCAAATGCGTTATTTATGCAATTGTTATTATAAAAAAAAAATTATTCTTTGTACACCAATCACAATAATCACTTCTTTTTTGCAAAATTTATTAACACGCGATATAAAAAAATGAACGTTTCTGTTGGGCATAAAATCGAAAATCTAACTAAGTTAAACGTTATATATCTCCCTAAAATTATTTTTGTCATGTTGGCACAACTTCATTTCATAGTACCAACCTATTTGATTTTAGAAAAGACGTTGGAAAATAAAAAAAAAATTTTTCCGAAGTGTCCAATATAATGGACAAATCCATTGAAAGGGTTAAATAGATTTTTGGCGATACTTTGAGTTCTAATAACATCAACCGTTATTCCAAAATTGCTAACCTGTGCCCAAAAAATTCCGATGTGAACGAAGTTCTAAATATTTTAGTTGGTGACACAGTGAGAGATCTGAGCACGGATTAAATTGAAGACAGTGATGCTTACGATAAACACAATTACCCTGCCGAGTTTTTGAATGAATTTTATCCTTCAGGAATGCCACTGCATAAGTTAAACCTCAAAATTGGAAGTATTATAATACTTCTTCGAAATTTCAATACTAAAAGAGATATCTGTAATGGAAGGTGGTTAGTTTTGAAAAACCTAAAAACTTAATTAATCATCGCACAGGTATTGACAGGCTCACTGGCGAACATGAACCCTGCAAACGTTTTTAATCGCCTGAGAATCTCCAGCGAATCGCTTGAAAGATGAAACGATCGCCGGCGAGCTCTTCTGAGAGTCTTCCGGGTATCGCCGAATGTAAGCAGCTGAGGCCATAAAAGCGATTCGTCGGCGAATCGCCAAGCGGAGCTTTTGGCGATTCGCCTGGAAGATTCGCCGACGAATCACCGAGAGGAGTGTTAAGCGATTCACCTGGAAGATTCACGCACGATTCGCTGAGAGGAGTCTTAAGCGATTCGCCTGAAAAATTCGCCAACGAATCGCCGAGAAGAGTCTTAGGCGATTCGCCAGGAAGAGTCGCGAACGATTCGCTGAGAGGAGACTCAAGCGATTCGCCAACGAATCGGAAGAAGGGGTTTTTGTTGTTGCAGAGCATCGTTTTTGGATGTTACAAGTTGCTGCAAGTTTGAACTAGCGGGCTCTTCAGACGTTGTTTTATCCCAGTTTCATGAATTTTTTTAAAAGTTAAATTTTTTGATTAATTTAAACTATTTTTCAGAGCCTGCTTTATAATATAATGATAGATTTTGAAAGCTTTTTAAAAACCAATCTTCCAACGATCGCCGAAATGAGCAAAGGAAGATTTTGAAATTTTTTGAATCGCGCATTCATCCCTTGGGCGATTAAAAAGCGATCCATCTTCCAACGATCGCCGGAATGAGCGAAGGAAGATTTTGAACATTTTTTGTCAATCGCGCATTTATCGCTTGGGCGATCAAAAAGCGATCCATCTTCCAACGATCGCCGGAATGAGCGAAGGAAGATTTTTACATTTTTTGAGAATCGCGCATTCATCGCTTCGGCGATCGAAAAGCGATCAATCTTCCAAAGAACCCTTAGGCGAATCGCTAGCGCATCGCCAAATGATCTAATCTTCCAATCGTCTTCCAAATGTTTGCAGGGAAATAGTTTTTCATACCTACAATTGTTTTGGCCCCGACAAACACAGATTTGCCTTTTAATTTACAATTTTGCCTTTTACAATTTCTAGTTAAACTGACATTTTTAATGACCATAAATAAATTGCAAGGTTAAATATTGCAAAAAATAAGAGTTTTTATAAAAGAACTGGTATTTAGTCATGGGCAGTTTTATCGGGCTGATGATGTAAAACTAAGCATTATAGATGGTAAGGGACAAGGTTAATTGATTAAAAATTCTAAGAATTTTTTACTAGAAATGTTTATATAAAGAAGTTTTATCAAAATAATTTCATAAACATGTTTTCAAATAAAAACCTTTGTATATAAATTCAATAAATTTTTTGTCGCATTTTGTACTCTAAATGGTTCCTTCCCGTCGTAGGACGGGCTTTTACACTAGTAAAGCAATATGCTTGCTTTCTTTTGTTTTCGGTTTTTGTTATTCCCTTACAAACTTGCTAAAAGGTCTAAGCTTTGGTCTCTTTGGATTTCTGGTCCGATGTTAGTTGTGGTCCTCGCTTGAAATATATATTTTAACAAAATGTTGTGTTAAATTTTTTTATTAAATTGATTGCAATTTAAATTAAATTCATTTTTAATTTTTCATTTTAAATTTTTTAAAAATTTTTCTTACAAAAAGAAAAAGAAGTTGCAAAAAGAAAATAAATTATGTGTTACTTACTGAAGCTTAATGGTTGCACTAACCACATATCTTTCAATAACTTATTACCGCGGCGTATTAACCATTCCATGTGATATCATAAGTAAGGTATATCTTCGACTTGGCCGAAGTTAAAATACCCCTACGGCGGATTCTTAAAGGTAAAAGAATCTTAAATTGGGAAGCTTTTTGTATGAGATTTTGAGAGATTTTATTATTTTTATTGTCTAAAATATATACATTTCAAATTGTTTTCCTACAGCTTAAATATAACCCAGTAAACATTATGACTCTTAAAAGAATCTTTCAAGCCTCATACAAATGAGGTTTTTTCGTCATAATGCGCTCAAAAAGACTCTTTTATGAGTACATTTTCGTATGTTGTGGGTCCCAAAAAATGAATCGTAAAAATGATTATTTTATGAGTCTTTTTGGTCTCATAGTAATGACGGTTTTAAGACTCATAGTTGATACTCTTTTAAGACTCATATTTAGTACTCTTTTAAGACTCATATAAGAAATCTTTTTGCAACGAACGTTTGTTGTAGTTTAATTTGAATGCATGTTGATGTAGGGAAGTTTTTTTATAACGTTTACAATTTTTGGGCTGTATCGGAGTTGGGCGTGTTAGTTTGTGTATGACGCCCATTTTTCTAACACAACTCAGTTTTGTAATGGAATACACGAATATCGAGTTCCCGTTTTGTACCTTTAATATTAGCCCTTTTATAGGGTTTTCAATTTTGGGGTTGTATGGAAGGTGGGCGTTTTCGTAGTATAGAAGATACGTAGACTTAGTCTTTAATATAAGTCTCTTTAGGTGGGCGTGTTAGTGGGTGAATGACGACAATTTTTCTAACACATCTCAGTTTTTATATAAAATACACAATTACCGAATTTCAGTGTTGTAGCTGTAATATAAGCTTCTTTATAGAGTTTTCAATTTTGGGGTTGTATGGGAGGTAGGCGTGGTTTTCATCCGATTTTACCCATTCTCGAACTTGATCTTAGATCTGAAAAAAAGCTTAAATATCGAATTTCATTACGATAGCTTGAAAACTACGGCTGTAATCGTGTCGACAGACAGACGGACAGACAGACGGACATGGCTAAATCAACTCAGGTGGTGGTGCTGACCAAGAATATATATACTTTTCTGGCTAAACCAACTCAGGTGGTGGTGCTGATCAAGAATATATATACTTTTCTATACCAGACTCGCTTCGTTCTATCCGTTACAAACGTTTGCACAAAGTTATTATACACTGATCTTTCAGGTTTAGGGTATAAAAATATCTGTGGAATAAGTTTAGATTTAACCATAATTCTCAAACAGATTCAAAACTGCACATCGTAGGGCATTCGTAGGATATAAATAAATACGGACCAGTTTATTTCAATAGACATAATTTTTATAGTAATTACTTCAAATAATAGTTTCAGAGAACAGAGCTATAAATTTTACTTAAGATTTTAAAAAAATTGTTAGATTTTCAATAAAACAAAAGATTGCCAACTCACCTTCTTATAAATTAACACAATAGCCGTGCCCCAAAAGTAATAACCATATGTAGAAAAACAAAAAAAAATTAAGCAAAAAAACTAAAATGAAAAATAAATTGCGGATATCATGAAACAAATGAAATCAAGATGGCGTTAAATAAGCCGCCATAATAAAGTTCAACATAGTTAAAGAAATGCGAGAACTCGCCGACCAACAATAACTTCAAGCTTGAGTGCGTCGGTGTGCAACAACCAACATAATCATGATGAGGTTAATTATTATGATATTGTTGATTAAGATTGATCATGATGATCATGATGTTGCTTATGATGAAGTTGATCGTAATAATGCAAATGATGCATCATCGTTAATGATGACGATAGCAGTTATAAATTTCTTTGTTGCTAAAATTAATGAAAACGCTTTTACTTATAATTCAGAAAATATACCTTTGTCAGTCACTATGATTATTTTTATACTTCAGATAGTGAAGGCAATGTGTGGTTTTAGTTTGACATAAAAAAACATTTTCTTGGCATCTTTCAAAAACTTACTTATTCTTGACTTAAAGAAATACACAAAAACCAATATAAATTCAAAAGCCAATCATAAATAATAAAACAAAAACCGAATAATTGAATAAATAATTGGAAAGTAGGTGTGCGGTTATTCAACTTCAATGCTGACTCGAATATAACGTCATGCTTACTCATTGTTGAATATTTTTTTTTTTTGTTTTATTTTTTATATCTATGTATCTCTAATTATTTATACATTTACATGAACATGCCGTTGTGTGTCGCGCATAGAAAACTGATTGGTTGCATGCAACCTTTTGCGGTTTTTTGTTTTTAATGAACGTATCAATGCGCACGCGCATTAGCGGTTGCTGCTGCGCCTGCCAATGTGCTGACAAGTTGTTATTTTAAGTTTTTATTTTTAAATTTATAATTTTTGACAGCTCTTTTACGCTGCTTTACACATTTAACTGACTAACATTTCGTCCCACTGTCTGAGTGAAAATATTTCTTGCATTAATCCAACTGACCTAATTTTTGTGAACTGGGGATATTTTTGTGGTGGGCCAGCTTTAAACAAATTGTCTACAATTGAATTGATTAAACGAGTCGATATTAAAGTTTTACACGTCATACTATTAACGTTTCGCCGCTACACAATTTTATAAATTGAACAGTTTTCACCATTCTACAATATGGATTATGCAAATAAGGGAATTGAAATTGCAGAATACTGTTAGATTGAAAAAAATAATCCTGTTTGTAAAATTATTAAGAAACGTTCGTTAGAAGTATTTTAATTTTTTCGCGATGTTTGTAACTTCTGTAAGAAGGCGTGGCAGTTATAGTAAAATACATAAGTTCTTGATTTAGTCATGTCTCTCAGTATTTTTGAAGCTATCGTATTGAAATTCGATATTTAAACTTTTATCGTAAAACTAAAGATCAATTTCGAAAATCAGCAAACTTCATCAGGATGAAAAGTACGCCTTCCTCCCACATAAAGTGACTTTAACGTAACGGTAAGTCCCTTTTAATATCACAAAAATTTATTTTAAAAGTTGTAATATATACATTCTTGCCAAATATATGAAATTTTCAACTTTATTTGGAGTAGACAAGTATATAAGAAATTTTCAACTATTTGTGAAGAAAATTTCATCTTGATAAGTTGAAGAAATTTACTTTAAAGTTGAAAATTTAGACCTAAAAGTATAAAAAGGGAAAAAAATATGAAATTTCTCAACTATTTAAGGTGAATAATTAAAATTTTTGGTTAAATTATTCAACGAAAAGGTTGAAACTTTCAACTACAAAGTTAAAAAAAGGAATATATAGTGAAATTTTTCAACTATGATGTTGAAAATTTCAACCAAAAAAAATCTAATAATTCAACTAAAAGGTTGATTTTTTCAACCCAGCAATTAGAAAAATTTAACTTAAACGTTGACTTTCGCAATCCAAGTAGTTGAATTATACAATTAGAAACCCGTTTTTTCAACCGTAAAAGTTGAAAAATGAAAAGTTTACTTTTTTAATTCAAAAAGTTGAAAAATTTAACAAAAAGGTTGACTTTTTCAACTTTAGTAGTTGAATAATTCAACTAGAAAGGCAATTTTCAACTAAAAAAAAATTAAAATTTTTAATAAAAGTTGATTTTTCAAATCAAAGAGTTCTAAAATTCAATTAAATGATTGCCTTTTTTAACGCCTATAAGTTGAAAAATTCATATGTAACGTAAGTCGTTAATGGGTGAAGTCTTTTCAAGAATAACGTTAAGTACCTACCTTGAATCGAATTTACTGTTTTACACTTAGATGTTAGTACAGGCAAAATGTAGATTAAAATTTTTAGCCAGACGTTTTTAAATAGTTGTTGCTTGTTTATTGCTGGGTTTCAAATGTCGAATTCAATCAATATCTAAAAATGAAATATTAAAAAAAAATCATTATAAAGTACTTATAGTAACAGGTGGCGATCCAAAATCCGATGTTAAGGCCGATGAATTATATTTAGATGTTCACCAAACTCAATTATTTTAATATCAAACAATATAATTCTTACTTGCTCAGAATCCAAGATATAAAAAGGAAAATCAAACTGCGTTTTAGTATGTCTTTTCTACCGTTTGCAGTATCGTGTCATTTCTGAACCAGTACAATTTTATTTTATATTTCACTATTATTGTTCTTTTTTCACACAAAGCACCATAGGTTGTTGTTATTAATAATACAAAACCGGACAGAAAATTTTTAACACTGGTGGAATAAATTGGACACTAAAATTTATAAGCAACATACCCGATTGATGCACATCATCAAAATAATAATTTTGGCGTGAAGAAATGAAATGAACTTTGTCATACCGACCACATAAATTCGTTTCAATCTTTAAATTATTATTTCTAAACTGATAAAAAAGCCATACGCCATAAAAATGTAAATAATAAGCTTCTTTAAAATAGCAGTAGGCGCCGCAAATTTATAAATTTTGAAATTTTACTCAAAAAATTTGAATTCTATACAACCTTTAATATGAAAAATTCGACTTTATTGTTGAAAAAGCATATTTAAAAGATGAAAATTTCGTCCCTTAGGTTCAAATTATTTTCAATTCAGCAATGACGAAAAATTAACCCAAAAAGTCAACTAGAAAAGTTGAAAAACTCGTTCCTAAAGTTCAAATAATATTTCAATTTATTTAAGTTGAAAAATTCGACATTAATAGTTGAAAAATTGAGAAATTTAAAGTTGAAAAATTAGTCCCTTAGGGTTAAAATTTTTTTCAACAAAACAAAGACGAAAAACTCAGACAAAATAGTTGAAAATATAAACTTAGAAAGTTGAAAAACTTGTCCTTTAGGTTTAAATAATTTTAAAACTAAAAAAAGTTGAAAAACTTGATTCCAATACATGAAAAATTTAGCTTTAAAATTGAAAAAATTTATATTTTAGGTTTAAATACAAAATATTAATTGATTTCAACCAATGAAAAGTTCAAAATTTAAACTTAAAAGTTGAAAATATAATTTTATAAAGGAACATTTTTGGTTTCAACCACAAAAATTTTAGTTAAGAAAAAATTTAGACCTACATTTTTAACCGTGTACTTCCCATACAAAGTGACGTCATCAAAATGGAAAATCTCTTAGAAATTTATAATGAAAAATTTCTCTACCTGCCATACAAAGTGACATCAGCTATATATTAAACATTAAAAAAACCCAGGTTGCCGAAAAACTTGCTCAAGAACGATTAAAGATTCAATCTTCTCATGATAACTCTTTTTGCGATTGTACTTTATCCTGATAAATACTTAAGAAATGGTACGTTCATGAAAACATTGCCATTGTGTTCTCTTCTGAGAGACTAAATGCGATGATTGTTTTCTCTCGCGCTCTACATACGAACATGCATGACTCAATAATTTATAAGGTTATCCCGATATTTGACAAACCTTTATTTTTTGTAAACAAAAAAATATGCTCTCTCGAAAATGAATGACAAACAGGGTTTTGTGGTCTTCTCAAAAAAAATGTATGTTTCAGTGTTGTGTTGTGTTCTTTTTTAATAAAAAAGTATGTGTTTTCACTATTTTACTGCTTAAAAAAAAAAAACAAAATAAGTATGCATTGCTTTCATGGAATTTTTTAAGGCAATAAATTCGTGAAAATATTTCAAGCTTGGACTCTCTGAAGTCGCAGTACCTTTAACCCTTCGTTTGGCACATGTTCGGTTAGTCACATTCGTGCCTCATGAGTCTGGTCAGACCCCACATACGTACCCATACATTTACATGTAAATAATGAGCTTTTGATTATAAATTAAGAAGAAGTTAAGTATCTAACAGGTATGTGTCTTATTTTTTTTTTGTTCTCAGTAGATTAAGCAAGTTTTAAACTATCTTCTTATGTAACTATACTGAAAAAAAAATTATGGAATAATGAAAAAATTAATTTTTTTAATATTTTAATGCTTTATTTTGAAAAATGCTGCTTTTATAAGCGTTTATTCATCTAATTTTATGCATAAAAAACGGTAGAAGTATTCTTACTGACTCTCTGTTTGGCACGAAAAACAAACATAATTCACTTTTGAGAGTTGTTGGCATACTGTGTATGAAGATTTTGAATAAAAAAATCGAGTTTTTCGGCGCGTTTTTTTATTTCCTTGGGAATGATGCGTACGAACAGCACAATTTGGTTCATTTTTGTTCCATTCGACTTTTGTACACTTTTCCAAAGAAACAATCCTCAACTGTATTGTGTTGTTGAGTTTCAGACTGCATTTTCTCCATTTCTTCATCGTCACTGTCAAATACTTCATTTGGTTCAATTTCAACTTCGTTTTCAATGTCTGATGCATCTTCTTCGTTTGGCAAATAATCTAAATCATTTTAATTTTCAGCGAATGGATCAATTTCATCGCCATCTTCCGCTTCTCTTTCAAGCGAAATATCATTGGCTAAAGCCATAGTACAACAAATAAGGTAGTTGCAGGGCTGCGAGCCGAAAGTCAGAATTGTCAAAAAATACTGAACGAAACAGAGCTACAAAACAAGACATCAAATAATTTGTATTGAATTTGACAATTCTGACTCTGAGAGAGAGAGGATTGATAAACCTGCAGCTACCTTGTTTATTGTACTATGGCTAAAGCCGCTGCCACTCGTTCATAAAATTCTCTATCATATTGACTGCCACATCGTCGAGTATTATAAATAAAATCAACTTCATCACTCGTTTTGAACAATCACAATTGCGCAATTTACTAGCTCTAACTTGTTGTCAATCAACAATTACTAGTTAACAAACACGAACGAACATGAATGTTAAAACAACTAAATTTCCAAAGAAGTCAGCAACATATTCAAATTGGATGTTTTTTCATATATAATGTATGTGGGTGTAGCCAGACTCATGGGGTACGAATACGATGTGAGCACTTTTTCGTTCTGATTGTATTGTTGATCGAAAGTCAATGAAATTTTAGGAAGCTACATGAAAGTTCAAATCGCTAGCTCGATTAAAAATATACTTAAATCAAATTTAAAATCTAAAAAGGTCTGACCAGACTCATGTGCCTAACGGAGGGTTAAAAATCATCTGATGGATGCTTCAAAATACAAAAGTAGCAAAAGTTGTGGGATTTTTGTGTCATAAAAAATGCTCTCCTCTTCAAATAAGGGTATCTATCTCCATTTTCGTGAGAAGACGTCAAATATCGGGATAACCTTTTAAATTATTGAATCATGCACACATGATAAATATGTTAGCACACACATACTATCATAATCTTTACTTGTATGTAAAGCAGAGAAAAACAAAGATCAATTTTACGTATTTTCTCGCTATATTTTAAAAAATTGCGCAAACAGACAGAACAGCAACTTACTTGATTTTCTGGCAAAATAACAAGAAAGCAACAGCCGAATGCACACGATCGAAATCCACACGAAGTAGCTTAGAGTAAACGTGTGTCGACGTCGCGTCAGCAGCATTTTGTTTCCAAACACGTGTGAAATTGTGCCCTTCCCTGCTCTAAAGCATTACTTACTTACTTAGTAGGTGGCCTTGACAACCCATGGTCGGGTTATGGCCGAATTTATCAGTTCTCACCAGGCGTCTCAGCTTCGCGCGCGTCGTCTCCAATATCTTTCACCAAGCGCGGTAAGGCCTTCCTCGGCCTCGTCAATCCATCGAAGGCATGGATTCCTTCCACTTCGTCGTCAACCCTCGGCTTTTGTCTCAAATACCTTTTTCGTTGCAGCTTCTTCATCCATACGAAAGACATGACCCAGCCATCGTAGTGGCTGAACTGTTATATGCCGAACTAAGTCAATGTCGTCGTAGAGCTCGTACAGTTATTTGTTCATTCGAATGCGATAGTCGTCGCCAACTCGAACAGGACCAAAGATTTTGCGAAGAATTTTCCTCTCGAGCACTCCAAGAGCGGCTGCATCTGTTTGCGATACCACCGCCATACCACCGCGATATCAGCGCCATAGAGAAGCACAGGTATGATGAGCGTCTTGTAGAGTGTTAGTTTTGTCGATCGAGAGAGGGCTCTGGAAACTAATTGCTTACTTAGCCCGTAGTAGCACCTATAAGCAATTGTTATTCTTCGCTTTATCTCCAGGCTGACATTGTTATTGCTGTTTACGGCGGTGTCAAGGTATGTAAACTCCGTGACGACTTCAAAGTTATATTTGCCTACTGTAACATGGGAGCCAAGACGCCGCACTTCCCTATTTGCAGACAGCATATACTTTGTTTTGCCTTCTTTCACCGTAAAATCCACTTTGGCTGATTCCCTTTCCATAGCGGCAAAAGCAGCAGTTACATCTCTCTTGGTTCAGCCAATAATAACGATATCATCAGCATACGCGAGTAGCTGGATTCGTCGCCCGCAAGCAGATATAAAAAATGCTGCCTCCATGATCTTAGTGCGCACTGCTTATCTGTAACCAGATCACCATTTTCATCTCTGTGAGTGGATGTTCTAGACTTGAAACCTTGGGTTAGACGGGTTAACCTGTTGGTAGAATTTTCTAGCATGATTCTTGCCTTGGTACACCTCAATTTTTTCAAGATAGTTCTCGTGCATGGCTTGCTTTGCAGCTGACTGCAGCGTCTTTTTACATGAGGCGTATTTTGCTGCTGTCGCGTCGCGACACTCCTGGTCATACCATTGTCCTAGTTGATCAACATTTAGTTTTCGTTGCATACTTGTGCGTATATTCTTTGCATTGCACAATCGCAGGCGGATCTTGGTTGCAACAAAATAATGGTTGGAGTCAATATTGATCCCCCAAAATGTGCGCTCATCCAGTAAGCTTGAAGCGTGCCTTCCGTCGATCACAACATGATCAATCTGGTTTTGTGTTTTTTGATCATGGGACAACCAGGTCGCTTTGCGGATATCGAGGTGTTGTAATCCGGTGCTACTAACTACCATGTTTCGCGCCGCAGCGAAGTCGATCAGTCTTAGACCGTTATTTGAAGTGGTCTCGTGGAGACTGAACTGACCGACAGTGGAGCCAAAGATGCCTTCTTTTCCGACCTTCGCGTTAAAATCGCCGATAACTATTTTCACGTCATGGGCCGGGCAGCGATCATACACGTCCTCTAGGCTCGCATAGAAGTTGTCCTTGCAGCATCGTCCTTATCCTCCGTCCGGGCATGTGCGCAAATTAGGCTGATGTAGAAGAATTTCGCCTTGATGCGGATTGTCGCCAGCCTTTCGTTCACAGGTGTGAAACGGAAAACAAGATGGCGTAGTTTCCAACTTATGACAAATCCGCATCCAAATTCGCGCTTCTCCGCATGGCAGCTGTAGTAGATATCTTAGTCTGCTCTCTTAGAGCAGCCTTGTCCTTTCCATCGCATCTCCTGGATGGCGGTGGTGTCAACTTTTATTTTTTCGAAGGCTTCCGCCAGTTGGACAATGGCATCTTCTCTATAAAGGGTTCGCACATTCCAGGAGCATATCCGTAAATCATTGTCAGCTTTTCGTTTGCAGTGGTCGTCTACGTAATAGGGGTTCATATCCTAGGCTGGGTTACTTTGCATTGGAAAGTAATAATGTGGTGGGAACCGAAACCCTACGCACATTCCATTTTAAGGCCTTGTAGAGACTGCTCAAGTTTTGGGTCTAGAAAAGACAGGGAGATTTGAACATATTTCTATACTTTTATATAAAAATGAAACTCATAGATTCGCTTTTTTGATCTTGTCGGCTAAGATCTCCGGGACCACTAAACTGATTTGAATGAAATTTTCACAGTTCAGTGAAATAACGCCGTAATAAAAAATGAAATAACGCCCAAATAAAAAATGAAATAACGCCCAAAAAATTTCTATACAAATTTGGGCGTTATTTCATAATGAAATAAGGCCCACAATTTTGGGCTTTATTTAATTTTATTTGGGCGTTATTTCATTTTTTATTTTGGGCGTTATTTCAGTTTTTAAAGCCCAAAATATTTTGGGCGTTACTTCATTTTTTATTTTGGGCGTTATTTCACTGAATTATTTCCAATTTTCACTACTCGAACAATATATTATTCTATATGGCATAGTTATTAAAAATCAGTTGGTTTACGATGGGCTTCAGTCTTTTACACTCGACAGTACCTTATATGCGATAGAAAGCAGATTAATCTCACTGGATTGGGCAGATCACACTGAGGTCCAATCATTTGGATTGAATTCTTCCGACTAAATATTGGCATAGAATCTTGTGAATGCATTTAAAAAGAGCTTCGCCATCGATTTTAAACAGCTCAGCCAGTAGGCCATTGACTCTTTGTTGTATTTTAGCGAAGCTTTAGCTGTTAAGACCTCGTTATTCGAACCAAAATTTTGACAGTGTCATCCAAAATTCGGGTTTCCTGGATATCACCTCTATTGGCGGGATTGTTATCAGCGTCGCCATTTAGAAGACTTGAGGAGTGTTCCTTTCATTACATCAGTGCACTCTGGATATCTGTCACTAGATTCCCGTTTTCATCCTTGAAGGAATAGGTTTCGGTCTTAAAACCATCGGCCAGGCGTCTTATCTTTTTGAAAAATTTTGAAGTCTCAGCGTTTCACGCCATTCATCTCAATTTTCTCGCACTCACGCATTTCTGTCTCTCCTTTTTCGCCTGAAAAGGTGTCTCTCTTCCCTCCTCTTCTAACCATATCGTTCTTAAGGGGGTCTTCTCATTGAGCAACTTTTTTTTCAACTTTTTTTTATAGCTTGGGTAGTTGTGAATATGCCCCTAAAAGGATTTTTAGAAATTCGAAATACTTTAGAAGATACAGCCTTTTTTGTGAAGCAAGGTCTTCGTCAAAATGAGCTATTTTTTTTCGCCTCATTTTCGAACGAAGCGGCATAAAGTAACCACCGAATTCTGTTGAAAATGTTTATTGTTAGGTAAAAACGTGTTTGCACACATATTCATACAAACATACGAATACACATTTCTGCTTATTTTAGGGGTTGAAGCATTTTTTGAGTCCAGGTGTTCACCTGAAAGCATCATTACTTCAAACTTTAAACGCGTTTATTTCGAAACCACGTTTTTCGAACTGGCGGCCATGATATCTCCAGTTCAACTGAACCGATTTTCATGAAACAAAGTGGAATCGACGCAGAATTGTCACCATTCTTGGGTGAACTTCGACCATAATTTTAAAAAATTTTTTACTATTTTTTTTTTTTACACTAAACTACAAAAAAAAGCCCGAAATTGAATTTTTTTTTTGAATAGCCGCCATTTTGTCAAAAAAAATCACAAAATTAAGTTTGAGGTTCACCCGAGAATTACATCTATACTGATTATAACCTCGTTTTTGTTTTTCATTTCAGACGCTCCGGAGACCCGGAATCGTGGCCGCCGTGACGACACCTTTTTTTTTCACCACCAACTTTGAAGTCTCATTACTTTTTGAACAGCCCACGTATCGAGGCAAAAAAAATTTTTTTATTTACATTGAAACTTTTGTACTACAATAAATAAAAAAAGTTTTCAATTATTCTTTGCGTTTTCAAATAAGAATTTTTTTAAAAAGGGTCCAAAAAACGGGTTTTGAATGAGAAGACCGCCTTAAGCAGCATGCGTTACAACCGACTGCAGGTAGGCTTCGTAGGCGATGTCCTACAGTGGCGTCATGGCACCCCTGGTCGTACTACTGGATTCGGCGATGGCTGTGATAGCCTATCGTCCATAGGAGTGAATCGCAGGACATAATGCTGTATTCTCTTGTCAACTCCAATCCAAACTCGTGCTTCTCCGAATGACCTCTGTGGTAGATATCAGAGGATGCTTGTCGTAAGCAACCCCGTCCCTTCCATCGCATTTATTGGATTGCAGTGATATCACTGTTTTTTCTTTCCAAGATATCAATCACTTGGATAGAGGCACCATCCCAATTTAAGGTAATTCCAGGTAAATATCCGTAAATCAGTATCAGCTTTTCGTTTGCGGTAGCCGTCATCAGATTTGGGGATAATTTTTGTCATTAATCTTATTTGTTTCATGTAATTTTGTTTTAAGTGGTGGGCTTCAAACCTAATGCACAACCTTTGCTTGAAGGCCACAGGGGGCCCGCCGCTCAAACCACCTCCGCGTGGTGTCTCCTGGAAAAATCGGTACGGTACGGTACACGTTCTCGCCATACTCACGTTACTGACTACCAGCATTCTAAAACCATCCGTTCTCAATCCACAGACGCTGCGACCAGTGTTGCCGTTTTGGCTATTTATAGCTATTTATTTATTTATATTTATAGCTATATAAAAGTGGCTATTTTTTTTGCTCGTGATGAGTTTTGGCTATTTGGCGATTTTATTTTTCATTTGGCTATTTTTTTGTACTCGGCTATGTTTTTGCATTCCGGCGAAAATTAATTTTTTATTTTACATATAAAATTTTCAATTGCTAGAAAATCCCCAACGAATTGCTGGGAAGATCAAGCAATTGCCTTCTATTGTAAGCTACTTAGGCCGATTCGTCGGGAAGATTCGCCAATGAACCGCCTAGAGGAGTAACAAGAAATTCGCCGAAAGGGTGTCAAACGAAGTCCATTTAAGAATCCTCAGCAATTTATTCCAAAGCATCGTTGTTCTGTCCGATTTCAATGAATTTTTTTGTAAATTTGTTTTTATTTCGCTTCGATATAATGTGACGTTGCTTCGAAACTATACTAGTTCAACTTTATAATTGATTTTACGAATTTTCAGAGCCTGCTTCATATTCCCATGATAGATTTTGAACATTTTTCAATAATCCATCTTCCAACAATCGCTGAAATTAGTGAAGGAAGATTTTGAAAATTTTCGTGACTAGCGCATTCATTGCTTGAGCATTTGAAAAGCGATGCATTTTACCAAAAAACACTTGGGCGAATTACTGGTGCATCGCAAAATCCACTTCTCTGCCAATCGTCTTCCAAATGCTTGCAAGGAAATGATTTAAAATATTCACGTGAGGGTGAATTCTCTCTTCATTTGAACACGACCTGCCAGTGATGCTAATCGTACAGCCGAGCGCAAGAATATCCAACAATTTGACATCTAACATCTGTAATAATGTGCCACATGAGAATAGCAACAATGTATATAATTTTGATTATTGAAAGTAATTGTGGTTTGTTTTCAAAAGTAAAATTAAGCAAGTCAGCATGGAAAAGTAAGTTGATGTTGCACTCCGCCACACATAAAACATTCTTCACTTGTATCACTTGATTTCACTTTCTCACCTGGGTTTAATAAATAGGTTTAACACCTGAAATTCTTGGTTCGAAGATAAAAAAAAAAATGTAATACTTTTTTTACTTTCGAAAATGCAAACCTTATTTTTATAAAGTTTTTTTCTAATTTTATCAGGTAAAAAATAAATGACCTAACGTCCTTCTATATTAAAGCTCCGTCTATTTAAAGGATATATGTATGCCCTTAATATGTTTAAAATATGCTCTTATATTTCTAACATATAATTTTTTATAACATATTTTAAAACAACTATGTTTATAAATCTGTTTCCAGTAAAAAACGGTACTATGTTGTACAAAAAACTAGTTTAAACGTATGAATGTTAGTCCTGTTTCTTTTTTATAATACAATTAATTAATCTTTTGGCTATTTGTTTTTACTTTTTGGCTATTTTTATTTTGTATTTTGGATATAAAAATAAATTTACTGCGGCAACACTGGCTGCGACCATTTAACCAGGATTCTTGGAGAAGGGCTATGTAAAATTTAATTATTTTAGATTTAAAAAAATCTATACAATGATAAACAATATAAATTAATATTTTTTATAATATAAATAAAGTTGAAATGTAACATGGAAACTGAATTTTAACTTGGTGTTTTTTTTTTTTGTTTTTCTGTAAAATATTGCAGTTATAGTAATTTTGTTGTTTGTAAACATGATAAAAAGAAAGAAAATAAAAACCAAAACAAAATCAACACTGACCGAAAAATTAAAATGAATACAAGGCAACACAAAATTAATGCAACATCAGTGAAATAAAATAAAATAAAAACAATGAAATTGCAAAAAAAAAACAAGTAAAGAAAAATCAGTCAAAGGCAGCTAAAATACCGCCTTCGATTTATGCACCACTTACCAACCCGCACTGCAAATTTGTTCTATTAAAAATTTCCGCAATAAGAGATTTTCCATAAAAATGCAAAGAATAAGCAATGTGGAGAAAAAAAAAAAAATCATAAAAATAATTTAAATAAAATAAAATTAACTCTGCTTCTTCAACAGCTATCCAGCAAATGCTTGAGATACAGCTGAAGTAGGTGGCGAGGGCGTTTGCTATTTGTTTTTTTTCCAGATGGGCGCAAAATATTGCTTTGCTACGCTTCAGAAACGCTTTCAAATGCTTTGCTTGCTGCTGTTTTTTTTTTGCTCGCGTTTTAACCGCTTCATGGAGTTCGGGGCTTGCTTGTACAGGCTGGCAATTAAACACATTTTTGCTGCATAAAAATGCAAATTTTTTTCTACACATTTTTGTTGTAGTAGTTTTCAAAGCTTTTGTTTTGTTTTTTTGTTGTTGTTACGAGGAACTACAGTATTGCCAACACTTCCGTTTGTGTTGCTGCTGCTGTTGTTGCTGTTGTTGGTCGTGTTAATTAATTATTACTCGTTGTGAGTGCAAACATTTTTTCATATCATATTCACTGTTATTGTAATTAATTGTTGTTGTTGTTAAAGTTGTTGTTTTGTTGTTATATGTTTGGAATTCGCCCGCCATGTTGCTGTTAGCTAGCTATGTGAAAAAAGACGTCCGTGCAACGTGTTGCTATTCTTTTTTATCGACTTATCGCAATGTTGCCATCTTTGAACTTTTATTTTATGGTAACGGTTTTTGCATTTTTGCATGTTGCTTTTGTTTTTGACGGCGTTATAAATTATAATTAAAATTTTTTTCCTCTATTACCTAAAGTTCAGCTTAAATTGTGTGCTTTTTTTTTAAATCTCATGACATTTAAGTATGCCTTGCTTTGAAATAAATGTCAACGTCAGAGCTAGACAAAAGATAGAGTCGTTTAAGTCCGGTTGTTAGATAATTTTAATGCTTTGAGGTTTTAATAACACTTTCATTTTGAAGATGTGTAATTTTTTAAAAACAAAATTTTTCCAAACAAAGACTATTCTAAGAGATCTTTAAAAGCGTAAAGATTTTTTATTCTAAATGAAATCAAAAGTTCATTTATTGACAAAATCTGTCAAAACCAGACATTTAAACGACTTGCATGTAAATAAATGTAAAATTGTCAATCACCAGAATAAGGTTGTTAGACTTATCTTCAATGCTCTAGAGTTTGATTTCTTTTAAGGGCTTCAAATGACACCCAATTCCAAAAAATCAGCAACGACCTTGTTTACCTTGTTATCTTGATTGGCTTTAACCTTATTTGTTTCATTGAGTAGTTGTTTCATTCTTTTATTTTTTATTTGCTCTTTTCTTTTGTAATGTTTGTGTTTTTTTTTTGCATATCATGCGCGATTTATACAAAAACGTTGCTAATTTTAAAACGTAAAGTAAAAAATAAATTCCACCATACAACAAACGGCATGTATGTGATGTGAAATCAAATCGCGAAAACAAAAACGTCAATAAACACCGCCAAGCAACCGCATGCAGTCCGCATTTTAAAATAAAACCACACCCACTCCCCCACTCTTAGAAATATTCACCACTGCTTTAACCAATTATGTTGATAAGGAAATAAAAAGTGCTGTGATCGCGTTCGTTTTGTTTAAAATTTGTTTTAATTTGTTTTGAAAATAAAAAAACACATCAGCGAATTTCTTTAGAATTGAATTTCGAGTAGAGTGGGGCGTTCATAAATAATAATTTGATCTGTGCTTTTGAGTTTCAAGAAAAAAACTTTTGAGAATAAAAACAAAAACGACAATAAAGCTTGACGTGAACTTTGCTAAAGTTTGCAAGTAAGACATGGGAATATTTGCTTCTCATCGTGCTAGTGTTGTAATGCTTTTTAACGAGTAATTTAAAAGTAAGAAAAACCGGTAATTTTGTTGATGTGAAACTTCTTATGACTCGGGTGTAAGTTCAGAAAATAAAACAGGAGTGTATCTAAACCGTATATTTATTGCATAAGCGCAACCAAAGGGGGGTTTCGGGGTTTAAACCCCCCCAAAAATTATTGTAGTACCAAACAAAATAGTATTCAATCAAAGTGAGTCACATGAAAAGCAATCACACGTTTTATGAAATGTGTGAAAACCCCAAATATATATTTTCAATCGATTCTGGTTAATGCATAGTCTGCTAAATTAGTCATATTTTATTCCTTCAGACTACACATTAAGCCGGATCGATTTTGTATGGAGAAAAAAAAGTGAGCCGGACACCGACTCAAAAGTAAGAAGTACTCTTAAAAACTAGTAAATATTTTTTTTAAGCACCTATAAAAAATATATTTTTCTTGATATTCAAATGAATTTAACCCTTCGTAAGGCACATATTTTGAGCCCTTAGTTCTGGCACATGGTGTCTGGCCAGACCCCTATACATTTACATGCATTTGTATGGAAATAAGGGTTGTTTGCCGTTAAATTTTTTACTAAGATAGGTAAATATTTGTTATATTTTGTGTTTCTATTTCTTTTTACTATGTTTTTAGCTACCTGAGGAAGAAAAAATATACCTGAAAAAATCTTTGCAATGAAAAGGGCAACAATTTTTTTTTCTATATATATTTCTCTTTATTATGGGTAAAGTAATAAATGTTTATGACAAAATAGAAAATTATTATGAAGAATACATTGACATATTTTATTCAGAATTTTGCGGAAGGCAATAAAAACATAAATAATCTACTTTTGAATGTTGCTGACAAACAGGATTGTTGCATTTGTAGCAAAAAAAGTATGTCTTACGGCGTATTTTGTCACCTTGCGGCAGGAAAATTCTGCAATCTTTTTTGACAGCTAATGTGTCTGGACCACTGCGTGAAGCCACATTAGGGTTTGGTATATTGAGAGGTCTCCCAAAGTACGCTTCAAATGCTATACGATTTGTTGGTTGAGCCACAATGTGCGGATTATTGATGCGATTTTCAACGTTGGCTAGTATAATTGCTTTGCAAGTTTATATAAAAATATGCGTCTTCTTTCTTTTCTTGTATTTTCATCATTTAGCTTACATATAATGTAACTTGCCAATGCCATCACATCAATAATGTTGCAGAAAAACGCGTATGTCCAGCGTCTGGTTGACCGGTTTGTTGTGTAATGAGTTAGCATTTGATCCATCGTATCGACTCCGGCTTATTGACTGCCTTATTTTTTTTGGGCACGTAGCTGCAAAGTGCAACAAGATTTTCATGAAAACTAAATACACTTGAAAGAATTGGTCGTCTGGTGCTCTTCATAACTTCCTTAGGAAGACATCTTTTGTTTGCTCGAATGGTGCCAACAAATACCAGTCCCATAGCAGCCAGTCGTTTAGCTCCGTTAAATGAGGTGAAAAAAATTATCAGAAATAATTGTTCTGCCGCTGTTTGCGTAACGATTTGCCAAATACATTAGAACGTTTTCACCTTGATTTATCTCCCGATCGTCTCCTTCCTTTCCAGTGTATAGTTTTCCTTTCAATGGAAATTTCGTCTTAGCATCGCATGCCCACCAAACTTAGATACCATACCTTGCAGGTTTTGATGGGATATATTGGGTGAACTTTTTGCGCCCACGGTACGGAAAGAACTGCTTATCGATGGTGATATTTTCATAAGGATCATAATAATTTTGCAGATTTTAATTGAGAAAATTCCAAAGGTCCCGAATAGGAGCTGCTTTATCTGTTTGCTGTCGAAATGCCCGCGTATGACTATTATCGAAACGAATATACTGCAGTCTTGCATATTATTATGGCTGAGACCAGAAGCCAACAAAATCCCAATAAATGCATCTAGCTCAGAGCTTGTCAAATCAATCCATTTTCTTTGGTTAGACTCTGGATGTTCTTCATTTCATTTTCTAATTGATTCTCGCCCATGCCGATTTGTTTCACTAATGATGACGAACGTAATATTGGTTGAGAAAAATAGCTTGAATACCTCAACTGGATTGGTGAGCCTTATTTTTGTTCCAGATTGAAAATGCATGATATTATGCTGGCGCAAACAAGATGCAGGGGGTTCAGTTTTGTTCCATTTTCTTCTTCTTTATCACTATCATAAAGTTCGTTAGCTTCAATTTCCAAATCACTTTCTATGTCTGATGCATCATATTCTGGCACATAATCAGCAGTGTCGTCACCATCGTTTTCAAAAAAATCATCATTTTCATCAGCTTCTACCTGACTTTGAAAATCACGCACTAATGCCTCTGACAATTGGGGTTGCAAATTCGCGCTACGCAAGCGTGTATTATATAAAAATTCCAGTTCATCAGCCATAATATTCTAAAAACGCAACAAATCTACCTGCGTAAAATTATTCACAAGCTCAAAATTACCGCACAAAAACTAGATTACTTCTTCACTGTTCAACGTTCAATGAATAACTAACTCACAAACAAAAGCAGAAGAAAGAAAGAAGCATAAAAGAATAAAGTAAATACAAATTTCCAACTCGTGCCATGCGCTTTGCCGTTCATACAAAATGCATAGGGGTCTGGTCAGACACCATGTACCAAAAGTAAGGAGTAGATTTTTTATTTGGCGTTTTCGTCCAGTTCCAAGGACTTTTTTTCAATTATTAATTTATACATCGAAAACCAACAATATTTTGGGAGATTACCTGAAATTAAAGCCATAAGTGTTAAAAAATATAAATATTCGAAAATCATGAATTTTGTACTGAAGCTCTATCGGGCGCACATTTAACTAAAAACTGGTTAAAAGAAACCGATTTACGTACCTAAAAACTCATATGTACCTACTAATATATATATACCCACCAAAATTTGCCAACATCAAACAGTAATTATGGCAATTAAATAATAATTGAGCTGAAGGAAGCTTTTGAATATCGATTTCTCACATTTTATATAATTGTGGCACATAGTTTTGGTTAAACCGCACCATACGATATATTAATGGAAAGAAGAGCTCAATAATTTTCCAATAAATTTAAATTCATGTGAATATCATGCAAAATACATATTGTACACGTATTTAAAATAGCCTCTTTTCGAAAATGACAAAAAATGAATTTTTTGGGGTCTCAAAAGAGTTTGTAAACTTCTAAAATTTCTTTAGTGTACCATGAAAATCTTTAGTTGTTTGCTTATCTTGGGTATGCATTCTGAAGAAAAAAGTTTATGCAAAAAAGGCGTTCAGAAGAACCAAAACCGCTCCATGGGGATTTCTCCGATCCAAACAAAATTATACAAAAATTGTTTTTAAGAGTCCCTGTAACTTTTAAGTCAGTGTCTAGTCAAATTTCAAGTTCGATCCGGCTTACTACACATGTTTAATTTTTGTTATATTCTGATTCTGACCACTTGAAGGGTTGTTGGTAGTGTCCGACCGAACGTGAATTTTTGCCGAAGCCGAAGCCGATTCTTCGGCAAAATGGAAATAATCGGCCGAAGGCCGAAGCCGAAGCCGAAGAAGAAACAAATGTTTTCAAGTAAAAAATTATAAAGTTATTCTTTGCTTTTGTTAAGGGCCGATGTTGAATGTGAACCACACCTAAACGTCAAGTTTTTTCTGCATTTCATTTAGCATTTCTCCATTTCAGACTAACTCAATTTGAACCATGGAAAGATACATAATCGAGCCATGCGTTAAAGTTATTCAAGAAATAGCAACAGTGGATGATCATTTTCGAAGAAAATCATCTTCAGTGATGAGGCACAGTTTCGCCTCAGTGGATTCGTCAATAAGCAGAATTGCCGCATTTGGGCGAATGATAATCCAAGAGTGATTGTCGAAAAACCATTGCACCCATAAAGGGTGACTGTTTAGTTCGGTTTATGGGCTGGCGGCATCATCGGGCCGTATTTATTCCAAAATGAGGCCGGTCAGACAGTTACTGTGAATGTTGTTCGCTATAGCGAACATTTAATTCTTATCCAATCATCGCTTTTGTTCAAGAGTACAGTGGATAAACTCATTCCTGCTCTGATTTTCTAGAGGCTTTAGAGGTGTTGGTTATTTGAAAATCAAGAAACGAATGTCATAAAACAGCAAAATCGTGTGCCGAAGTGCAAGAGATACGTGTACTGAGTCCATATGTTATGTACTGAATAAATGTGTCACTTCAATCGTATAAGAGGGACGTGTACTGAGTCTATATTTTATGTATTGAGTAAAGTTTTTGTAAAAAATTACATAACACGTTGATTGAGTACACGTTGCTTGTATCTATTGAAGTCTGCTATGTATTCAACACATAACATGATGTATTGAATACATTTTTTATTCATTTTAAAAAGTGAATAAATTGATATGTAGTCAGTACACGCTCCCTTTACTCAGTAAATACTGCTCTTGTTGCGTTCTCATACAAGTTGAAGTGCATAGATTTTACATAGCTGTCTCTGTACTGACTACATAACTTTTTCCCTTAGTGTATCGTGAGATGATAACGAACTTTTTAAGGCCCGAATTAGTGGATATAAATGTGGACAATATGTGGTTTCAACAGGATGGTACCACTTGCCACACCGCTAACGAAACAATGACTCTTTTGCGCGACAAATTCAATGGCCGTGTTATCTAACGTGGTGGAGATGTCAATTGGCCGCCAAGATCATGTGATTTGACACTGTTGGATTTCTTTCTTTGAGGTTATTTGAAAGAAAAGGTGTACGTTGATGAGCCAGCAACAATTCAAGAGCTAAAGGATGAGATAATTCGGCACATTAGCGGCATAGAACCTCAATTATGCCTCAGCGTCATCGAAAATTTGTACCATCGGATGGAGGTGTGCCGCCGAGGTCACGGCAGCCATTTGGCCGATATTTTGTTTAATACATAATTGAACCATACCAATATTATCATAATAAAAAGAAATGACAGTCATTTTCTGAATAATTTGTGTTTTGTCAAAATCAGCATCGGCCCTTAAAATTTAACCACCTTTAATATTAATTTCAGTACAAAAAACTTACTGAAATCATTAAGGGGACGTAACACCTTCAAACATTTTTTTATTTTAATGTTTTAAAATGCGTATAAGTTGAATAGAAAATAAGATATCGTTTGGAAAAATTAAAAATATATTTTTTTTTAAAAAAACTACTCAAAAAAAATTCTTTTTATTATTTTAATCAGATGTATTGCTACAGGAATTTGTTTAAAGAATCATTTACTTAAATTGAAATTTAAATATTTTGTTTTACACTTGTTGATGCATGGCATGAACTACGGACAGAAAAATCGGTTCTATAGTTTTTGAGTTTTTGGCCAATATTGTCCAAAAAAACTTGTCAATTTTTGAAAAAACGCCGCCATTTTGTTATTTTTTGACCAAACTTGTTTCTTCTAGTTCATTCCATGGCGGTTTTGATGCTGATAAAAACCCCGTTCTTTGTTTTTTTTCCGATGTTCCAGTGAGTTGTAATCATGCCCGTTATGGTTTTTTGATGCTTTTTTAAAATAATTCCAGTAGCCATATTGTAGATAAAAAAATCAAAAAATTAAATCAAATTTTTTTTTTGTGATTTTTTACTACAAAATATATATATAATTTTTCAAAATGATATCTTGTTTTTTATTCAACTTAAAGGCATTTTAAAACATTAAAATAAACTTTTTTGTATGTCCCCTTAAATTCGAGTTAAACGTAAGACTTTTTCTGCAAAATTCGGATATTTCTGTAATCGAATTATTGACGTCAGGATAAAGTAGAAGAAAATTTAATATATTTTCGATCCAGTCGAGAAAAGCTACAGAAATGTAATACTAACTGAAATCTGGCAGAAAATTTCTAGCGTTTATATTTCAGTCCATAACAAAAGCAAAAACGTAACAGTCGGACTCGCTGCATTTATCATTTGAATAAAATTTTCAAGGAATGAACACCAACTCATGAGAGAACAGAAAAGGAGAGAAACTCAAAGTGAACAATGACAATGTTTCAAATGTTTACTGAATAATTAAAAAAAATTCAAAAAACTTATAAAAAAATTGTTTAGCAAAGCAATAATATTCGGCAAAAATAATCGGCTATTTCGGCCGAAGCAGAAGCCGAAGCCGAAGATCAAAATATAGGCCGATTATGCCGATTACCGAAGCCGAAGCCGAATAATCGGTCGGACACTAGTTGTTGGCAATACTTCGATTTGAGTTATCTATTCAACTTCTAGCATGGAGGAAACTTGAAATATTTGGAAAGAAATTAATTTAAAAGTAAGACATAGTAAAAAAGCCTAAATTTGAGGAAAATCGGTTGAATCACTTGCCACTGAAAAAATCAAAGAAATTTCCCGTTAAATTGTTATTTTTCGTCCTTTTTTAAAGTCATTTTTTAAACATCGATAACACAAACTCTACAGAATTAAGTTTATAGTGAAGTCATGTGATTCATTATAAAATTAATTCCGATTGACTTCCGAAAGTGGAGAAAAAATTTACAATTTCTAATTTTCTATCGTTTTTTCCAAAATCTGTTTCATAAAATTTCTCTAAATTAGGTAAAAATATGTTGGTAAAAATATGTTGGTTTAATTTTTCTTCTGTTCGCCCATCCAGTGACATAATATAGTTATACGCCTTATTCATAATCTTCCATTGGATTTTCAAAATGAGTTTCATGAAAATCCCTCAAAATTGCGCAACTATTAACCGATTTTGGAAAAGTGTAGGAAAGACCTGTCGTTAAAAATATATTATTTCGATTTCGTCAACATTTGCGCATTGAACAAATAATACCAAACGATTTTTTCAAATTCAGAATCTTTGTTTTTTATTCCAAGCTGTCAGAAATTTAGAGGTTTTTACTTTCGGAATTTAGCATAATTAGTGCTCACTAAAGGACGAATTTTAAAGCTAGTTGCAGCCAATTGGGTATTTTTACAACGAAGTGATGTATGGATGAAAAATTTTCACTGCACTCAGTAAAAAGTTTCTCGGAATAAGTAAAAAGACATAATATTTAGAGAAATATGTTATAGAGTTTGATCCAGAGAATGCTTTTCTCTAAATGTGGTACCAAAAAATCCCTTAAAATGATAAAAAGCTTCCATGAAAAAGGGAAATATATAAAAATATAATATATATCGTTTTTAGAGAATAAGACTTTTTTATTTTTTAAAAAAAGATTTAATTTTATTGAAGGAAATACTTCGCACAATGAATTTTTTATCAAAATTTAGAAAAAATTTTTCATTTTCCTTAAATTTTTCTCTATAAATGAGAATTTTTTGTGCGAGAAAAATACTTATCATTATAAGAGACATTGAAATATTTCCATTTCCCACAAGTGAAGAAATATTTATTTGAAAATGTGAAAATTTATTCTAATTGAATTATCGAAAATAGAGAAATTTTTTATCGGAGAAAGGTAGGTATTTTTTTTCTAAATGTGTGGGGAGAAAAATATTGAATTTTTGCTGACCTTATTGGGACCCGAGTTAAAATGAAAATATTCTAGCTCAAAACTCTATAACCTTCGTACAACTGCCAAACTAGAAAAAAATCCATTAAATGGCATACAACTGGTGCTTGCAACATATTTTGACCGAACAGATCCTAAACAACGTTGAAGCCAGTTTATTTTAACACGACCGCTACCACTGCTGTTGACCTTCTGTGCGGATAGAATGTCCTGACAGTGACCGTTTTAATTAAAAAAAAAAAATATGGTGCTGGTCATGCCTGAAGTTTGAACAAGGAACCATTATGCAAAAATTGAACGCACTAACCGCTACAACTCAGCCGCTGTAATTACGTAAAATTGTTTTTATATATAAGTTCTACATTTGATAAAACCCCCTCCCAAAAAAAAAAAATTCCTGGTTGCACCCCTGATGTATTGTAACACCTACTCTGGGAGAATGAAACTTGAAATCACGGATAACAGTTGTCTGACAAATGTCCAATGCAACAATGGCACTGACCCGTTTACTTGTACCAAGTGATAAAATTTGATTTAAAGTTTGTATTCTTTTAATTTGTTGGGTTTTCTATTGATTTTGATGAAAGAGCTAGGTGCCTTCTGGGTATAATTTTGACTAGTATTTCCTAAAATCGGTTAATATTTTGTTCCTTTCCTCCAATATCGCTTATATAAAGGAATCCATGAAAGTGAATGCTCCTTTTGCGTATCTGCAAGATGCTTCAACAAATGCTTGATCGGGTAAAGGTCTGGGAATTGGTGGTCCAGCTTGGTTTGCCATTGTCTGCAGAGAGGTGAAGGCGGAGCAGAAAAATATATTTCTATTGAAAAACTTTCTGTGTCGAATGATTCGAACCGGGGTCTGCCGAGATTCTTTGACTCCAGAACCAGCTGCTAAGTCTTATAAAGCAATTATTCTCTATATCTACTTCGTTAGAATTATGGTTAGGATTGTTTTCTTGCTGGAAGTCAGTCATGTTCCTTAAACCTAATTTTGCAACACTTTTTTAAACAAATTTTTAACTGCGTGAAGACAAATTTGTTTATTTTGAATTTTTTCAGAATAGTTTTTATAAAAACAAATTTTTGTCATATATCTTGCGATTGCGTCAATTGAATTGTTTTAATTTCATTTGCATATTGTACTAAATCGATGTATAAACAGGTTGGTTGAAAAGCATTGAAAACAAAAATGAAGGAATATGAATTTTGAAATGATCTTCTTTTTTTATCCAATATAATCTCGCTTGACTTTAGTACACTTATTTCAACGATCCTTCAATAACTTTTGTACCATATCTGTAATGGTTTTCCCGAAGCTCTGCAAAACTATTGTTCCTCGGCTGAAATATCTTCTTTATTCGACGAAAAACGCTTAAAACGATGGAATTGTTTCAAGTTTCGGAAGAGGTATCGCTGCGGTTCGCTGGGAGCCAAATCAGGTGAATACGGTGGATGTTGAAGCAAGTTGTACTTTAATTCGTTTAATTTTGCCATCGTCAAAATACTTGTGTGACCACGTTCATTGTTTTGATGAAAGATGATATTTTTCTTCAGTGAAGTATGTTTTTTATCACGAATTGATTCGTTCATCTGATCCAAAACGTTACAATAATAAACAGAGTTAATTGTTTTGCATTTTTCAAGATAATCAATCCACATAATCCCTTTTGCCTCCCAACAAACTGATGTCATAACCTTCTTAGTCGATCGGTCTGAAAAACTTGGTGCATCAATAATGTCAAGTTTCTTTGTTGGTTTTTCGGAAAGAGTCGCTTTTGGAGTTGGTACCTGGACGAAGAGGAAGAAGGTAACGTCAACTGTGGTCCCCTGAAAGATAACCACTTAGTCTTAGAACCTCCTGTCCAAGTGGGTTAGAACCTCCTATCCAGACATAGTTACTTTAACCCTTAAACCAGAAAAGCGGGATATCTCGAAAACGGAGCGAATTACCAAAAATAACCAAAAACAAAATACATATATATAAACCTAATTTTGTCTTCAACCATTTAGGAGTACTCTCAAAGGAACACTCTAAAATTGAGAGTATTCATTTGAGAGGACTGCTTGCATACAAGCGCCACATTCCATTTAATTCTAAGAGCTTCGTTTGCATTCTCATTCCATTCGTTACCTTAATGCAGGCATTCGCGCTGTTTTTATGAGAATGCTATGAAACGGCTTTCAATTGCAGTTGTGTCTTTAATACAGACCACTGTGCTCTCAGATACCATCTCAAAAATATAGGTATATCTGAATCAGAGATCTGCAAACTCTGTGATGAGGAGGATAAGACTGCGTAACACATTATTTTTTAATCTATCGGAAATCTGCAAACACAGACTCATCTACTTTGGTGCGACATTTGCGGCTCCATCAGGGTCTGGGATACCAAACCTGAAACAGTGCTTAAGTGCCGTAAAAGCCTACATCTGTAAAATTAATAAAAATGCCTTTTTATTAAACATTAGCATTAACCTTCACAGCTGTAACCCAGACTGACGAGGCGTAAATCAAATTCGAACGTACAAAGTCAAGAAGGAGGGTCCTGCGAGCTTGATGTATGTGTCTGTTTAAAAAAGAGTCGAGGGTCGATAAGCACGGCGAGGTAATTTATGAATGGCTTTGGTTGTACCTTTGTCCTGCATACATCGATAATTTCTGTCTCGGACTTTTTCTGGCTACTGATGGGCACCACCTTCGTCTTGTGTTCATCTGAACTAAGCCTGATTGACGTTTCAAATATAAGAATCTTGACGAACGGAACGAACTTTTTAACGAACCTAAGAACGCCATTGTAAATCGTCTTCTGTGGAACACCGACGTTGACATTGCAGGTAGCTGTGCAGCCGAAGTAATTAGCAAAGAGTTTCGTTGCAAACGTCTAAGATACTCAACGTTTCCTAAAATCTTTCTTGTTTTTCACACTTTGTAGATTGAGCTTCTATACCTTTTTCCGCTGTGGAGAAAACATGGTTTATAGCATCTTGTAATAGTTGTTGAGTGCAATTTCCGAAACCCAAACTGGCGAATAGATAACCCTTCAACTTTTTGGATCACTTCTTTTATTCGGTAGAGCAACAGTCGTTCAAAGATTTTGACTATTGAGTCAAGTAGATACTGGATTTTAGTATGAGCTTAATTCTCTAGGTCTTTCACTGAGCTGGGAGTATGCGACCGCTTGGTTACGCGTTGTAGAGCTGGGCAAATGCTTATGTTTGCAATAAGATGGCGAGTTGTAGCGTATGGTTCTGAGTACCATCTGGTCATGGTATCTTGTCGTTTTTGACAGATTTTGCAACTGTTACCATCTCATCTGCGATTAACATCAGTATTAGAAGTAGATCAACACCTGCTTCGTGAAAAGAAATCACTGATTGTAGGAGGATAGGAGTTCATACTAACTACGATGCTAAGCAGGCATGGTTTCTCAGGAGTGGGAGATAAGCTACTGGTATAAAATGTGGTATGTGTGTGTGTGTTATATCAAAACTAAAACATGTACAAAAATTAGCTACCATCCGCCCACGAACAGAACTTCATCCACAAAAAACAATCGGGCTGGACCGATTTTAGTGTGTTCTTACTCGTGGGAAATTTAAAAATGTCCAATTAAAAAAGCCTAAAACTATGCTAGTAATTTTTTTAAACAACTCTAGTGTTTCGCAACAATTCAAATTCGGTTTATATCAAAAAGTCGGTTACTCGATTTTATAAAGCCACAACACTGATAGTTATGAAAAACCGCAACATTTTACACGAGTGCGTCAGAATATAAGCTGCTATAAAGAAGCTTATATAAGCTTTTGTTGTACTCTTTTAGCTGTAGATGTTTATGTCATTTGTTGTCGTTGCTTGTTTTTGCTCTTCTTTAGGAAAACATTGTTATTGTTTATTAATAAACTTGAGTAATTCTTTTCAATTTTATCTACAACAACATATACACAGTTGTCTATATATTATTAGAAATTGCCATAAAAATTAAAGAGAAAATGATAAAAGCTAAAAAAGCTATATTTTTATAGAGCAATTCTTATCAAAAACATCAGAAAAAAACTGAACAAAACATTGAGTTCAAATTGTCTACAACCGTCAACTTGATGACATTTTGAACTAAATTTACGTTGAGTGTGCCTTTAATCTGTATCGACAAGGTGCTCAATGACGCCAGACGTCGCGACATGCTTAAAAAAAAAATAGCTAATATTTTGTTTTCATTTAGTTCGTTTAGCTGAGGAGAAATTGTGAAAACTATTATTAAAAAAATAAAAAAAAATATATATAATTTTAAGCATAAAGTGAGAAGAGAGAGAGTAAAAAAATGCGGGTCTTTCTTTGGGTGCTTTGATGAAACTCAGTGGGTGACTGTGTCACCCTGACCACTGTTTGTTGTTCACACGACTGACCAATGTAGAGGGTCAATTAAAGATGTTGGTTGTTTTTGTTGTTGTTGCTACACTAATGGAGTGTTTGTCTACATGAGCGATTATATTGTAGGGCCGCGTTTTCAGTGTCGTCAGAGCTTTTGTGTTTGTTTTCGCTCTCAGACTCAAGATTTTTAATGATTTACTTATTGTTGTTGACTGCTGTTGTTGTTGCTGCACTCACTTGCGGGCGATAATTTTTCTTTGTGTGATAAAAGTTGTTGCGACGATCGTCGTTGTCGGCGACGTGAATGTAGTTGTAATTGTTTTGAGCTTTTGCAAATATTATTATTATCATGTTATTGTAGTTGTTTTTGTTGTGCTGTTGCTGATTTTTGAGTAGGTGTCGCTCTCAGCGGTTACTTGAAGTGACTTAAAAATTGTTATTATTTCCGTTTAAATTGTTTTTTCTTTGACATTCAATTGTATGTATGTAGACTCCATTTGTTGTCGTTGTTGTTCTTTTGTTTAGTTGTTTTGTTGTTGCTGTCCATAATTGGCGTCGCTTTAATTTTTATTTCATTTCCTTTGATTTGATTTGATTTGATTTGATTTTCATGTCTTCATGTCATATTCCGTTCATCACTCACTCGCTCATTCACTGTCCGCTCAGTACCTACTCAGGCTCACCTCATTCACCACGCGTTTGCTGTGTGCATTTCCGTCTGTCCGTCGCGTAGCTGCTCCTCAAATAGTTCCTACGCCATCCGCTAAGGTGGTGGCGCTTCATTTTTTTTCACTTTCAAAACGTGCGCGTTCAATGAACTAATTTTTATTTTGTGCACTAGTGTTGTTTTCTTTTAAGTGTGCATTTAATTTTTATCTTGGCATTTGTAGAGAAATAATCAAGTTCTATGAACTGATTTTTGCCAACATGGCGTGTGCATCTCTCTATCTATCTATTTTTAAGGTGCAGTATTTTAGTACCGCTCTTAAATAACCTAATTTTGCAATGTGTTTCGAGTACGCCAAAAAGTTGTTTATTTTGCCGCTGGGCAAATATTCGCGTTCAATTAAGTGTTGTTGCGACTCTCAATGAGTGTTTTTTACAAACTATTTTTGCTGTTGATTTGGATTTGAGTCAAGAGGGATTTAAAATGATTTGCTTTGATGAAAGGTTTGTTACTGAATTACGCTGTATGGCTTCTTAATCACTTCAACGACATTTTTCCAAAATAATATACAAGGGTCGAACATAGCTACATACTTAACACAACCGGATATGCTTAAAATGTAGAATATACAGAGACCACAGTGAAGCTTTGTTTTTGCAGTATATACAGGGTGTGCCAGACTAAGCGTGCTATCACATGGGTGGCCATATTGATTTAAGCACTAGTTAGTTTGTTTGATCCTCACTGGTAGAAAAATTCATGTTAAGAAAAAAAAATTGGCCATTTCAGCCCTTGAAAAGAATTAAAAGGAATTAAAAGAGAACTTGATCTACATATTTTATGCCGACTCCGCACGGCTAAAGTTCATGTTCTCAAGAAGCTTTACATGGCATAATTTAATCTCTGAGGTTTGCCATTGTCTGCATAGAGGTGGTGACCGATCAACAAAATTTTTTAATGAAAAAAACTTTTGCCGCGACTTGGGATCGAACTCGGGCTCCGAGCATGCTAAGCCACACACTTAACCTGCATGCCACGGACACTAGCAAAAATTCATGACAGAACTGATAAAAAGTGATTTTTATCAATTAAAGTTGACAGGAATCTGACCAAGTCAACTGTAATGTTATCTTCAAGGGCTGCAGCTATGGCTGGCTAGTACCTCTATACGAGAAACTTCATGTTACCCACTTAAAATAGTCTAGTGGGGTCAAATCTAATGATCTTCGCGGCCATTGCACTGTTCCAAAACATAAGATCAATTGCTCACGAAACTCACCTCTCAGGTCCATATTATCGCGTGTCTGGCACCTTCTTATTGAAACCAATTATGAACTAATTGTAAGTCAAATTTTTCTATTTTGGGCAAAAATAAATCGGTAATCATTTCACAGTAATGAAATTGAATAACGTTGCGATTTTTATTATTTTGAAAAATAACAGTGCTATGATAACCCCGGCCCCCAAATAACACCAAACAGTATATTGGTAGGTCTTGAACTTCCTCTGGCAGCTTTCCAGACCATATTCGATAACTTTTCTCTTTATTCTTCATCTCTTTGTATTTTTTCAACGTAATCGCCATTTATTTGAATATATTTTTGAAGTCGATAAATCCATCTTGAAAAACAGTCTTCAAAATCGACTTTTTGGAGTTTTGCAATTTCATTATTGACTGCATAACTAGAAGTCGCAAGGTGCTAGATCTGGGGAAGGGCTGGTCGCATTTCCTCGATGCCTGTCAGCGCAATAAATTCTAGCAATGTACGCTGGCGCATTGTCATGATACAAAAAGTATCGGGGAAGTTTCTTTTTTTTGGTGTTTTCTCAATTAACTTTGGAATACTTGTGGTAAACAAGTTTCAGTATACCACTTGTCAGTAACCGTCTGATCTTTCTCCAAAGAAATAGCAGCTACAACTTTCTCTCGGGTGAAGTACACTGACATCATTACTTTTGTTGCTGACTTTTGTTGCTGACTTTTGTTGCTTTGCTGTAACGGAAATATTTACACCTACTGGGTTCCATAGCATCCTTTGTTGTTTGGTTTTAGGATTGTACTTATAAAACCATGCTTCATCACCTGTTACACTTTTCTGAAATGTGAAAGACTTTCCGTTTTTTAATTTGTCAAGACAATATTGAGCAAAACGCACACGGGGCTCTTTTTGAGCATCATTTAAAGTTCTAGGAACCCATCGTGCACATTTTTTTGTGTATCCAAGATTATTTTTTAATATTCGCGTTATAGCTATGGCATTCAAGCCCAGTTCTTCAGGAATCATTTCCTGGGTCAATCTTGGAACTTCGTCAATTTTAGACTTCACCAACGCTGCACTTACATTGTCAGTCGCAGATTTTGGACGGCCTTCTCGAGGTTTGTTTTCCACAGAAAAATAACCGGTGTGAAATCTCCGGAATCACTTTGAAATATTCACAAGGGATGGCGCATGCACTCCAAAAGCTGTTTGGCATTCACTAAATATTTTATTTAGCCGGACGGCTAATTCTACGTTTTCTTGTCTTCATTCTGAAAATTAGGGTGATATATCATAAGATTATAACAAACTGTATGTAATTTTTGATTTAACTAAGCGAACTTTTGTTAGTACCCTTGTATCGTGATCTTCACTGACATGGCCCATGCAGCATGGGCCCTGCCGTATGCACTCTCCGCATACGGCTTGGTGGATGTTGAAAAATGCCTTCGATATTCTGTTTATGTATTAGCTTTTGAATTAGCGATTATTGCAGACTTATTCAAAGTTTTAATTTTTCCCAGACAACTTCCTCATACAAAATCTTTTATTATTCCAAACATGGCTTACTAAAGACAACAAGAAGTAGAAACAGGACGCTTTATACAACTATTTCCCTCAACTTTCTGATGCAAGCTATCCTCCAAAAACCAACCTTGATTACTTAGAAATTTGCAGAGTCGTTCCCTTAAAGTTCTAGAAAGACTAATATTTTCAAAATTTTATGTACTGATTAGCTTTCAAGCACACATCTATAAAGAAACACGGCCTACAATCAGTAGGTAGCACTTCAAAAGCTGGTCGTCCTCAACTGCCATATTTGGAGAAAAGGCAAACGTGTGAAAGAAACGAAAGAAACGTGCGAAAAGGCATTACGCAGCAGAAATTTCTTAAAAAAATAAGGACACAACCGATATAAAAGTTCATTATTTCATTTAATTTGCTATAAATGTTTTAGACAGTTTACTTACTTTTTAATTAAAGTATCCTGATATTTTGTTTAAAAATAGTTTTTTGGTTTTCGATTGATAATTGATTTTTATTTTTGGACTTGAAATATGCACTTCCGTTTATTTTTTATAGAAGCGTACTCATATTAGAGTGGGTCGAAAAAAAAAGTTTGAAAAAACCACCCTCTATTTTAAAGTTGACCTAAAGAGGATTCCGAAAACAAAAAAAAAATTTTTTATTTTGGACCACCGGAAAAACAGCCAAAATGGCCTTTTTTGCATAACTTATGGCGTTTTCGTTTCTACCAAAAAATGTTGCCCTGTCGCAGTGCAAAATGTTTTCAATGTTGCCCGCAACCCTGTAAAAGTGCATGTTTTTGCCTACTCGAAAAATGTTAACTAAAATAAACGAATATAACCATCCTTGTCTAACGCACGCATGTCATAATATTGTCGTTTTAAAAACAGCTGATATGCAGGGCAATCTTCTACCCTGAGAAAGTTTGCAGGGCAGAAAATGTGCCTTTTTGCCATCTGTGATGTGACATTTTAAGAAACGAACACAGAATTTACTCACCCGTTTGCACTTATTGTAGAATCGAATACAAATAAAGGCAAGGGCAATGAAAAGGCAACATTTTTTGGTAGAAACGAAAACGCCATTAAGCATTACATGTCAGATCTTAAAAAATTATATGTCGTTGAAAAGGGCTTTACAAGCACTACAATGTGTTCTTAGGACATTTTTAGTTTTGAGGTCATATTCAACTAGTAAGCCCCCATTAGCCCGATTTATCCCCCTTAAATTTTTTTTTTTTTTCTCATAAGATTATTAATTTCCTTCAAATTTGATTAATTTGTGTTCAAAAAATTATTTTTTAAGTTTCTTTTACAGTTTTGTTTATATTATGACTAAGATTAAAGTAAATTTTTTATAAAAAAAGGATTATATCAAATATTTGAACTATTATAACTTCTTTGGTTTTAAACTTGATAAATAATTTTTTGAACACAAGTTAAACAAATTTGAAGGAGTTTAATTATATGGGAAAAAAAAAGAAATTTAAGGGGGATAAATCGGGCTAATGGGACTTACTAGTTGAATATGACCTCAAAAATAAAAATGTCCTTAGAAGAAAGACATTGTAGTGCTCGCAAAGCCCTTTTCAACGACATATAATTTTTTAAGATCTGACATGTAATGCTTAAGTTATGCAAAAAAGACCATTTTGGCTATTTTTCCGGTGGTCCAAAAAAAATTTTTTCTTGTTTTCGGAATCCTCTCGAGGTCAACTTTAAAATAGGGGGTGGTTTTTAACGACATATAATTTTTTAAGATCTGACATGTAATGCTTAAGTTATGCAAAAAAGACCATTTTGGCTGTTTTTCCGGTGGTCCAAAAAAAAAATTGTTTTTGTTTTCGGAATCCTCTTGAGGTCAACTTTAAAATAGAGGGTGGTTTTTTCAAACTTTTTTTTTTTTATGGAGACCGACCCACACTAACTCATATATTAACTTTAAGGCTCAGGGAAACGGTTAAAATTTCCCACTGTGGGATAT
Organism: Tetanocera ferruginea; assembly: GCA_958299015.1. Taxonomy (NCBI): domain Eukaryota; kingdom Metazoa; phylum Arthropoda; class Insecta; order Diptera; family Sciomyzidae; genus Tetanocera; species Tetanocera ferruginea. The sequence continues at coordinate 38,348,341 of OY282641.1, forward strand.
ATACGCCCAAAGCCCGCCAGCGTCATCAAGGCAAGAGTTAGGCTGCGTTCATAGTGAACGCCGATTCAGACAGGCAGCCAGACAGAGTGTGTAAATAAGCGAGATAAGAAGATTCCTAGAAGATTTGTGTCTCGTTTTTTCACACAGATTTCAACCTGCCTGCCTGTCTGAATCGGCGTTCACCATGAACGCTGCCTTATGTTGGTTGAACTTGACCGCGAGTTGAGCAAAGTAGGCCTCGGTGGTCCGTTGTGATAGCAGCTTGTCAACTAGCTTTTATTGCATACTTGTGTGTACAGTCTTTGTATTGCACAATCGCATGCGAATCTTGGCTGGCTTCGGGGAGTCAATATTGAATTTTGACACTTGCGGGCCTCTAGTACGCTTGAAGCGTGTCTCTCGTCGATCACAATATGATTTAGTATCGCGATTTTGATCCAGGGACAGCCAGGTCTTGCAGATATTGAGGTGTTTGAATTTGGTTCTATATGCTACTTTATTTTTAAGAAGGCTTCCGCCAATTGGACAAGGGCACCTTCCCTATAAAGAGTCCGGATATTCGAGGTTGATATCCTTGTCCGTTTTTCGTTTGCGGTAGTTATCAATGTAGAAGGGGTTCATATCCGAGGCTGGTGTGGTTTTCATTGGGCAGTTATAATGTGGTGGGAACCAAAACTCTGTGCATATTCCATATTTACGATATAGTAGAGACACCTCAAGTTAAGAATCTAGAGAAGATAGGAAGTCTTGGACATGGAACTTTTGAGGCGGCTTCGACTCGTATTGGCAGTGTCAGTTGCGGGCTATGTGGTTTTTTCCATCAAGGTGAAGTGCCTGTCCAACACTAAGCCCTTCCAGATTCTAGCTGGTCACCCATTATTTGTCCGGTACCGCAAAAAGCGGCAAACCTCTATATCTAGAGGCCGTTCAGTAGCTGAGGCTGAGGCAACTTTTAGCTGAGGCTGCGCAGATTTTCCATAGAATCCTCGGCTACGAATCAATATTTCTATTACAATGGATTATTTCAACTCATAATAAACAATCGATAACAAAATATTCCAAACCTGAAAGCTCTGCTTATATTTACTTCAAGCACGTAATGTAACTGATAATGAGAGTGTATTAATAAAATAAAACAAAGTAAGAATACGATAAAATTAAAAAACAGTATTAAGTATCGTAAAAAAAAAAAAAATACAAAAATTCGACTAGATTAGATTTATTATAACTTGAACAAGTTTAACGAAAAAAATTCAGCTGTCAAAATCAACATTTTTATTGATTCATTCAGAAATCTAATTAACAAACATTTACTTACTACCTGATAATCCAAATAAATAGTTAACATTTGTGCATATCTCGATCTCATATTGAGTGTTTCGTATATTTACGGATTAAAAATATCGTATTTTACGATTAAAGTTTTGTGAAAACTATTTACCACAGAATTAACGTCAAAATTCTCATTACAGCAGCAAATGGAAGGGTGTGTCCCGTATATAGAAAAAAAAATAAAAAAACAACAACACTAACAAGACAAAAAATGTGCTTGAGCCAAATTCTGATTGCTTGCCAAAAGTGAAAATACAAAACTCGCTGCTTCGGTCATGTAAATGCTCTATAATGCTGTATTTACAAAATTGAGCAAATTTCGCTCTTCATGTTTACTCTAAATTTTAGAGAGTTTTTTTAGTTGTTTTTTTTTTTGTTTTTATTCGAATCTAATGGCTGCTCTCTGAAGATAATCTATTTTTTTAGTTTTTTGAATTTTTCTTGAAAGTATTTGTGGCTATGTAAGTTCTTAGTTAGATATGTTTGTTTGTAATGTGTATTAAAAGAATTTCTGCTTTTCATTTTAGCCAAAAACGATTTCTTACTAATTTATTTCTGCCTAATTGCCGTGTGTGTCGGTTACGTTGGCATCTTGTTGGCTTGCTGTTCGTGTGCATGTTGTTGTTGTTGTTTCTAAATTTACATTTCACTTTTGTAAATATAAACAAAAATTTTAATTTTCATGTTTTTCCTTATTGCTCGTTGCTAGAGTGTGTGAGTGTGGTTTTTTTAAAGTTTTTTGATTTTATTTTCATTTTGAATTTGAACTTTTCGAAATTTTTGCATTTGCAAATTAGTTTCGTTTGTAAAAACCAGATGGATATTTTGAAAAGGAAAATTTAAGTTTTTGTATTTAATTTAAAATTCAATTGTTATCGAAACACAATGTCTTATTTATACAATTTTTGGCTTTATAGTCGAAATGCTATTAGTTGCACTTTACAATTATTGTAATTTCATCATTTTTAAAAACTTTCTCAGTTTTTATAAAAAACCTTTTTACGCCATAACGCTTTACTGACGTTATATAAACATTAATAGCGGTTTTGACATTGTGACCAAAAAGTTGATAAAAATCTTGTTTATTTTAAAAATTTTGTTTCTGACAATTGCAAATTTCACAATTGCAATCAATCAGCGTCGTTAAAAAATAAATTTTGCTATCTTATCAACTGCTTATTTTAAACAAATACTTCTAATCTTAATTAATTCACAAAAGTGCTGAAAATCAGCAAATATTGTATAAAATATGAGCAAATTTTGATGAACTAGCTGTTTATATATTTTTTCCAACTTTTGATGACCTGATAAGCAATTTATTTTTTTTAAATAAGCAAATGCGTTAACTAAGAATATTGCTCCTGTATATATTTTCTGCTACAACCCTTTCTTTGACAGTTTTCCGCCCAACAGCTCAGTTAATAAATCAGACAGTCTTGATTTTAAGTACCCGCAATCGTTTTTTTATTTCTTAAAATTTCCCAAAAATTGCAAAATATCGAAATTATCTTCAAGAATTTCACTCAAAATAAATTTGCTTTAACTTATTTTCGGTTCTGTTCTTCGCATTCCATTAAGCACTTTTTATTCATGTATAATTCCTTCATCTACATTTGCAAGATAAACAAATAACATAAATATTCCGTGTCGTGTCGTAATTCTTGAGTGCATTCAATGAAAATTTCAAAATCAGCTGTTTACATTCATTTCAAGTTTATTTCGATTTGATGCAAAGACGAAAAGCTAGTCAAGTGCTTTTTGCTTATTGCATAAACGATAAAAATCGATATCGACACACAATGTTTAACTTATACAACTTATGACTTTATCGTCTTCAAATCTTTACGCTGTTGTATATGTAACTGTGAAATAAACTAATGATTTTGTAGAACCCTCAAAGATTTAAATCAGATATAAGCAGCAGCGACCTATGTAGATGCATTTATCTCTTATTAAATACCATGCCTTACAACCTTCTTTATTATCATTAGTATCATAAACTCACACCCTGAGGCACTCTGAGAACTCGCTGAGATGATTCCTAATATTTTAATTATTTTCCTTCATTCTTCTTTGAGTGGAATAACCTGTGATACGATGCTGAGGAAGTTAATTCGATGTTTACAAGACTCAGATGGTGTGTATTGAACAAGAGCAATACGAAAGCCTGCATATACTACTACTTTTGAAGACAAAACACATGCTTTCCTCGCTGCTCTTATGAGCACTTCTTGAAGGCCTTCTTTTTCTGCACAAAAGTCAGCACAACCAACTTTTTTTCCTTCAAAAACTGACTTTTCATATACTTCAGAGCAAATTTTTCGATTAAAGTTAGATTATATATCAGTTTAAAAATATTACACAATAATGGCCCTTCGTACTGCTATATCTAAGGTTATAGATTGAAATTAATCTGACTTAAAAAAAAATATAGGAGAGAAGATTAAATCATAGAATAAATATATAGTAAACAAAAAAAGGTTTAAAAAAAGAATATTTTTTCAATACTTTTTGTTTACCCCTTCTCTTATAGCGTTTTCGTTTCTACCAAATGTTGCCTTGTCGCGGTGCAAAATGTTTTCAATGTTGCCTGCAACCCTGTAAAAGTGCATGTTTTTACCTACTCAAAATGTCAACACATACCAAACGAATGTAGTCATCTTTGTCTAACGCACGCATTTCATAATATTGTCGTTTTAAGAACAGCTGATATGCAGGGAAACATTCTACCCTGAGAGAGTTTCGCAGGACAGAAAATGCGCCTTTTTTGCCCTTTGTGAGTGCGACATTTTAAGAAACGAACACAGAACTTACTTACCCGTTTGCACTTATTTTAGAATCGAACATGAAAAAACTCAAGGCCAATGAAAAGGCAACATTTTTTGGTAGAAAAGAAAACGACATTAGCCATTCTTAAGAAGTGCTTCTATCAGGCCTCTTTAGGGTCGCAACAGAGGAAGGCCTATAAAATTTGCTCGTTTCATATAAAAAAGTTTATGGGCGTGGATATGAGTGTGGAAGGACCACAAAATCGATATGAAGGCCTGCTAGTAGCGTTTCAAAGCCCTGCTTTTGCCCACTGGGTTATTTAATTTACAATAACTCATTAACTCAATATGTTAAAGTGTGGTTTAAGAGGTTCGAAGAGTTTAAAAATATTGAAAATGTGGTAAAACAACTTAATAATAGTCAAAAAGGTGTAAACAGTGTTCCATATGGCCATACATCGTATAGATGTATCGTATTTGTTCCAATTTTTCTTTTGTTTAATCCGATGACCCGATATATGGCCAAAATTCTTCAAAATGTTACGATTTCAGAAAAAATAGGTTGTTCGATTTTTTATATTTTTCTTTTAGTGTATGAAATTAAACAAGTAAAGAAAGTCTAAAGTCGGTCTAGGCCGACTATGAAATACCCTAAACCCATTTTAAAAAAACAAAAAATTTAATTGTAAATGGGCGTGTCCGTGGGCGGATGAAGCCTATATTTTATATGCATTTAAATGTTGATGAAAAATTTACTCATACCAAGTTTTATTCCTGTAGCTCACAGTTAATGCTTTTATTGTGCTTTCGCTATGGGAGGTGGGCGAGTTCATGGACGGATTACTTCCAATTTTTGAACACACCTTAGTTTTGGTATGAAATACATACATACCAAATTTAATTTCTCTATGACAAACATAACCTTATTTATTGAGTTTTAAACTTTTTGGGTTGTATAGGAGGTAGGCGTGTCCGTAGGCGGATGACGTCCATTTTTCAAAACCATCTTTGTCTTGTCATAAAAAACATACGTGCCAAATTTTAGCTCTGTAGGTTAAACAGAGGCTTATTTATTGCGTTTTCAATTTTTGAGATGTATGGGAGGTGGGCGTGTCCGTGAGCGTACGACACCCATTTTTCGAAGACATCTTTGTGTTGATATAAAACACATTCATATCAAATTTTATTGTTGTAGGCTAATTCGAGTTGTATGGGAGGTAGGCGTGTCCGTGGGCGGATGATGTCCATTTTTCAAAACAATCTTTGTTTTGTTATAAAAAACATATGTGCCAAATTTGATCTCTGTACATTAAACACAGGCTTATTTATTGCGTTTTAAATTTTTGGGTTGTATGGAAGGTGGGCGTGTCCGTGGGCGGACGATACCCATTTTTCGAAGACATTTTTGTGTTGATATAAAACACATACACACCAAATTTTATTGGTGTAGGCTTATTATGAGCTGAGTTATGCAGTTTTCAATTTTTGCGTTGTATAGGAGGTAGGCGTGTCCGTGGGCGGATTCCAAAAATATTCAATAGTGCTGATCCTTGGGTGCATGTGACCATGTGTACCAAGTTTCATCCAATTATCTCAACTCCTTCTTCTTATCCTGTGTTTACGGACAACACACAGACGGACGGACGGACATGAATAGCTCGACTCACGAGGTGACGCTGATCAAGAATATATATACTTTTCTATACCGGACTCGCTTCGTTCTATGCGTTACAAACGTTTGCACAAAGTTAATATACCCTCACCTTTCAGGTTTAGGGTATAAAAATAAAGTTAAAAATTGGTGGCCAACATTGTTTTAAAAAAAATCTGTGGCACTTTTTTAACGAATGTCAAAATAGCAGGGACCGTAACGGTTATGATTTTTATCGAAAGAGTCACATATCAACTGCAATCTTTTAACTTTTATTTTTTCCGACAAAAATATAAATTATTTTGTGCTTTTTATTTTTTTGGGAAAATATAACAGTTACTTTTGACTTTTATTTTATTGCTCAAAAATAACAACTATTTTCTGCCTGTTATTTTTTCGGTCAAAAATATCAATTGTATTTCAATTGTCACCTTGTCAATTTGTATTTTTTCAAAAGCCATCATACCGATTAAAAAACTATTGATACCATTATTTTCGTCTCATCGGTGCGCACATTTTACACATGGTATCAATAGTTTTTTTAATCGGTCAGCCTTTAAAAAAACATAAAGTTCTAAAATTTTTGACCAAAAAAAAATCACAAAATAAGTGTTATTTTTGACCGATAAAATAAAAGTCAAAAGTAACCGTTATTTTCGACTGAAAAAATAAGAGGCACACAATAACAGTTAATTTTTAACTTTTCTATTATAAGTCGAAAATATAAAAGGCACTTAATATTCGTGAAGCTGAGGCCATTAGTATCATAAAGGTATACTTTAAAAAGCCCTTCGACAATTTTTTCATTATGTATTTTCATTTGAAAATTGTAAAATAACAGCTATTTTCCGTCCCTGCAAAATAGACATTCATCAAGACAACCTGTGGTCGGGTTACGGCGGACTTCATCAGCTGTCACCAGGCACCTCTGCTTCGCGCACTCCGTCTCCAATCTCTTTCACCAAGCATGCTTAGGGCTTCCTTGGCCTGTTAATCCATCGGAGCCATCGTCGACACTCGACTTTCCCCTCAAACACCTTTTTCGCTGGAGCTTCTTGATCCATACGAAAGACATGACCCAGCCAGCCACTCCATGACACCACTTGAAAGTTTTGAGTCGACTTGAGACGATTTTGACATGGATAATGCTGGCCTTGCCCCCTTGTCCGCCATTTCAGCCCTATTTTAGACCTTTAAGCCCTTACAAATACCTGTTTTTGTAAATGTTGACAAATGGATGTTATAGTTCCGTAAGTTGTTGAATGGTCCTCTTAATTCTAGAACCACTTTCCTTTTTATTTTCAAATGATGCACAAACATTTTTGATTACTACCAGCGACCAATGCTGTAAAAGAATGCATTCAATGCCCACGGACACGCCTACCTCCCATACAACCCAAAAATTGAAAACTGCATAACTCAGCTCATAATTAGCCTACAACAACAAAATTTGGTATGTATGTGTTTTGTATTAACACAAAGATTTCTTCGAAAAATAGAGATCATTCGCTCACAAACACGCCCACCTCCCATACAACGCAAAAATTGAAAATACAATTAATAAGCGTCTGCTTAACTCACAGAGATAAAATTTGGCACGAATGTTTTTTTTAACAAAACAAAAATGATTTTGAAAAATGGAGATCATCCGCTCACGGACACGCCTACCTCCCATGCAACGCAATAATTGAAAACTGCATAAATAAGCTCATAATTAACCTACAACAATAAAATTTGGTGTGTACGTGTTTTATATCAACACAAAAATGTCTTCGAAAAATGGGTATCGTCCGCCCACGGACACGCCCACCTTCCATACAACCCAAAAGTTGAAAACGCAATAAATAAGCCTCTGTTTAACCTACAGAAATAAAATTTGGCACATATAGTTTTTATATTAAAATAAAGATAGTTTTGAAAAATGGAGATCATCCGCCCAGGGACACGCCTACCTCCCATACAACGCAAAAATTCAAAACTGCATAAATAAGCTAATAATTAACCTACAACAATAAAATTTGGTGCGTATGTGTTTTATATCAACACAAAAATGTCTTCGAAAAATGGGTGTCATCCATTCACGGACACGCCCACCTCCCATGCAACCCAAATATTGAAAACGAAAATAAATAAGCCTCTGTTCAACCTACAGAGATAAAATTTGGCAGGTATGTTTTTTATGACAAACCAAATATGGTTTTGAAAAATGGACGTCATCCGCCCATGGACACGCCTACCTCCCATACAACCCAAAAAGTTTTAGACTAAATAAATAAGGTTATGTGTGTCATAGACAGATCAAAGTTGGTATGTATGTATTTTATACCAAAACTAAGGTATGTTCAAAAATTGGGAGTAATCCGTCCATGAACACGCCCACCTCCCATAGCGAAAGCACAATAAAAGCATTAACTGTGAGTTACAGGAATAAAACTTGGTATGTGTAAATTTTTCATCAACATTTAAATGCACGCCCATTTTCAATTTTTTTTTGAAAAATAAGGGTATTTTATAGTCGGCCTAGACCGACTTTAGACTTTCTTTACTTGTTTTAAACTAAGTTTTATATTTTTATTATTCAATTAAAAAAGTCGAGTTTCGATATCTTTTATAATTTATGTGAAATTTAATTTTTAGTGAGGCATTCAATTTTGTATCGCCAAGGTAAAGTGTGATCTATTTGCCAGATATAGAGGCCCGTGTGACATTTTCCTGTTCCCCAAACACAAAATAATGTTTGGTGGACAACATTTTGAGACGATTGAAGAAATCTAAGAGAATACACAGAGGGAGCTTAAGGACATTCCGACCCTTTTGCTATCGAGAATGAAAAATACGTTGGCATATGTGTATCGCTTCCGATTGTTATTAATTTGAAAGTAATAAGATAAATATTCAAGAATAATTAACCGTTGTTGTTTTGTTATGTATATGCTTGATACATAGTATATGCCCCAAATATACTCAAAGTATAATCAAACCAAACAAATTTAAAGAAAACTAAATTTTTAATTAATTATTTTTGAAGAAAAATTGGTAAAAAATTAAAAAATAATTATTTCAAAATTAACATTATTGGTTTTTATAGTTATCTATATCACATTTGATCATTATATCGCTTGTGAAGTTTGTTAGAGAGCTTGTTTTTTGTTCTTCGATTTAAACTCTTGCACAGTTATTTAGCGAGGTCTTGATAACCTTATTTTAGCTTCATATCTACTTGTGATTCGAAAGAGAATTTGAAGATTTTTCGATCTGCATGTCAATTTATTAAAAAAAATTTATAATATATTTTTCATCAACTTATTTAAATAAATAAAGGGAATTAATAAAGTTCGGGATTAAACAAGCCCATATTTTGGTTAAGTGCTACCATTAAAGAAATAAATCAAGCAAATAAATAATTACTATCAGAGGTTAACATGCTATGATTTTGTAATGTTCTGTTAAATAACATTATATAACATTGTACGGCATGCTTTGATTTGTTGTTTCAAATGTTGCACACAGGTCTAAAATTAAAAAAAAAAACTGGCCAAAAAATCAAAAGTGGTCAAAAGTGAAGAAGTGATTTTCTTGTTTTAATGGTTATAATAAGTAAACATGAATTTTGGGCAGCTTTTTTAAATTTTTGGCCAGTGTGTGTCGTGTAGGATGAAAGTACCATGAATGAACTTTATGAAAATATTTTAATGATGCGGTATTATTTAAGTTTCTATCTCTGAAGTATCTATTAAGGTCTTAGCATTATATTCTTTTTTCAAAGCAGCAGTCAGGGTTTTCTTGTCCTCTCGTAGACGCGATCATTAATCAACTTTTTGGTAATACATATGTTTCTATTTAAAATAAGAAAAATTCTACAACAAATGAAAAAAGCTAAGATGAAAATAAAACAATTCAAAATGAAGAAAGAATTAATAAAACATTGAGTGATTAACAACAAATGATTCAGCATGTTTTACTCATTGTCAGAGCGACTCATTTGAAGAAATAGTTCTCGTCATAATGATGCCTCCATAATGAGGTTCGAGAGTGCAAACGCCCCTAATATTTTGAAAATATTATTTTATTTTCTCTTTATAAGTTTATATTTGTCGAGATATGTATCGTAGTGTTTATCGTATTTATAAACAATTATTGTATGTAAGTAGGTGTTCTACATTTTTGCTTTTGAGCTGCATTTGTTGCATTTTTACTCTATCGCTTTTGATATGAACTAATTTTGTCTCTTTCTATTAGTATAGCTTTAACTGTTCGACATTAAGGAAGTGAGTTGATTTATTTTCGAAATTATTTTACTGGCAGCAAAACTTTGTTGCAAATTATTGAGATAAAATACAGAACATTTTGTAAACTTTGATATTTTTCCTATTAATAAATGTCTATAAAGTGCATTCATGAACAGCAGTTTTACGTGTGCAAATATTTTGTTTTGTTTGAGTACCAATAAATCTTTTTTGCTTATCAAGTAAACAGTGGATTTCATTTATTTACCCTTTACTGTCATTATAATGTTTTCTCACCATTTCCCTTTCTCTCTCTCTCTTTCTTATCATTGCAGATATCACAACTTCTTATCGAAATTAAACTTGTGTATAAAAATTATTGCTGAATTTGAAATTGAAATCGTTTGAATCTAGAATTCGTTAATCAAGACGGACGCATCAATTCACAAAAAAAAGACAAAAAGTACAACAACAAAAGGAGTAACAACGATAATTTTGGAACATTTTTGGCATTTAATTGTTGGAAAGAAACGCTTCTGGAATGTGTTAAACAAAGGCAACACATCAGCACAACATTTTTCACGGTTACTCATCATGGAATTATATTATCTACAATTAAAAAACAATAACAAAAACAATAAAAAGCAAAATACTTTCGAAACAAACTGATGAGCGGCGCAGAGAAAATTTTAGTACAACGAAATAAGTTTAACGAACCGATACGATAGAGTAGTTCAATAGAAATTAAGCTGTAAAATTAAGACAACAACGTAAAAAGCTATAAAAACAAAAACACAAAAATTGAAAATTGCAGATAAATAGATATAAACAAAAATATTTTGAAAATAAGAGTTTAAGAATTATGGAGCATTTAGACTTAGCGGGTTTCTTAACAACGCCAACGCACTGGACAATGCCGGCATTCGAACAACAAGGTGAGTTTGAAATAAAAATAGAAATAATTATGAAAAGTAGCTGTGAAGAGAGTAATCTTAAATTTAATTAATACATTAATAATATTCAGATTTTATAACAGCTAAAATGTTTTAATTGCTACTGCTTTTTTTTTCTAACACAAAAAAAAAACGCATGGTATTAATGTTTAATTTAAAAAATTAGATGATTTTAAGCAAATCGTTTTCAGAATGCTAAATATAAGAGTTCATACCAAAGAATATGAATACAGTCGTGTTTATTAAAATAATTAGCATTTATGTAGTAGTTTTATACTTGTTTAATATTTTAGTGCTTAAAAGTTTCAGAATTTATTTAGAATAATTATGAATCTCAATAAATTCAGTTCTACAAATATTTAACTTTGCAATAATTGTTTAAAGAAATTATTTTCAAATTTACGCTTCAAGCAGTTTTTATATTTCCTCATATATTTCACTTCAATTTCGTTCTTTCTGATCCAAAGGTCAATATTTTGTTTGATAGATACCCACATTCAAGTACCACAACATTTTCTGTTAGTTGGGTTAGGGCTCAATACAAATTTCGGAATTGATAATTAAGAATCCCAAGATCCCGGGACTAGTCTCAGGATTTGAAAAACATTGAAAATAATTTATTAAAAAAAAAAAAATAAATTCATATGAAACGTTTAGGAGTTAGGGTAGAGTTTGGAATAAAAATTTGTCCAAACTAAGTAAAATTAATTAACTCTTTTAATTATTACCTCTATGAAAATAAAGGCAAGAAATATACAATTTTAGGACTTTTATAATCCCGGAACTGGAAAAAGTCCGTGTATGTAAGAAATTGTTTCATCAAGACGATATTTAAAATAAATTAATTTTAGTAAATTACTTTCTGTTCATAAGGCAACAACTTTTTGTCAAAATATTCATCACCGGAGGCGAAACACATATGGGCATCTCCCAGTGGCACGGACGCGACATTCGCATGGTTTTAATTACTCGAAAAACAAGAAAGAAACAAAATAAGCCGATATGTATATAAGTGTTCTAACGCGACGAAAGAGTGCTACATTTTATAAAAATATTGGCGAGATTTAGTACAAATTAGTACAAAGTAATAAGCAATCATTCAATGGAACGGACGCGACAAAAAATAGAAGCATTTTTAAGCTGGTATAGCTGGTAAATGCAAAATTTAGCTAATTTTGAGAACTTTTTTTATAAATAACTAGCGGATGTAACCCGGTGTTACTCGGGGTTGTACCTCGAGCACAGAAAGAGGACGATTTTCAAAACTCCTCTCATTTTTACGTTTTTAAAATTATCAATTCAATTTTAAAATTTTTTAAATTATCGTTTTTTGCGGTTTTGCTCCCTCCTTCTGTCGAAAGTGTGTAGTCAAATTTCCGTAAAACTGTACCTGCCAGACATGATTAAAACAAAAAATGACATCTTCAACGTCTCGATCTGACGTCTGGTTTCTGAGGAAAATGGACATCCGCACTCAGAAAAAAAAAAACACATATCTTCCTCCGGTGAAAAATTTCTCTATTTTCGATAAAAGCAATTTTCTCTTTTCAAATTAAATTTTCTTCAATTAGAATAAATTTTCACATTTTCGAAGAAATATTTCTTCACTTCTAGGAAATGAAAATATTTCAATGTCTCTTATAATGACAAATATTTTTCTCGCACAAAAAATTCTCATTTATACAGAGACATTTTTTGAAAATGAACATTTTTTCATATATTTTGATAAAAAATTCACTATGAGAAGTTTTTTCTTCAATAAAAATAAATGTTTTTTCAAAACTAAAAAGTCTTTTTCTCTCAAATCGAATTATTTTTATGTATTTCTCTTTTTCATAGAAGGTTTTTATCATTTTTAGAGAATTTTAGGATCTCATTTAGAGAAAAGCATTCTCTGGAGCAAGGTCAATACCAATTTTCCCTAAATATGATGCCTTTTTTCATATTATATTCCGAGAAACTATTTTCTGAGTGCAGTTTGAAAAGCCATTTCGAAAAAAATGCGTTTAAAGTTTTTCTAAGCATGCATTTAATATGCAATTTTATCTCAAATAAATTCCATTCGATTTTTGTATTGTTTTCGTTCAACTTCGGTTTTGGTCGATACTGTTCGGTGAATTTTTTTTCATCTTTATATAGCTTCTGCTGGTATTCGTTAAACTTCTTTTTTTTCGTTCGTCTTTGGTTCTTAACTTCGTTTGCCTTCGGCTCATTCCTTGTTTTGTGTCGAAAGAACTTTTAAAAGCATAGGATCTATTTCAGTAACAGATACAAATGCTTGCCAAGCTTCATCAAAATTGGTTCATCCGTTTTGACGTGAATGAGCCGAACATAGTTTATTGAATAAAGCGTCCTCTAACGGAAGTTTTCTGAAATTTAAATAGCCTAATTCTGTTGCAGAGTCAAGTCAAGTTATTTCATGTACCAAATTTTAGTAAAATCAATCAAGTCATTTAGGAGTTATTGAGTCTTAACAATGCACAACTTAAAGCGCCCTCTTTCGGAAGTCTTTGGAATTTTTTACATATTAAGTTTTATCTTGGGCGCAGTCGAACCTTCATTCCAAATTTAATTGAAATCGGTCCAGGTATTTAGGAGTTATTATAGAGTGCCACGCCCACATAATTCCGCCCAATTTTTTACCTTTTCTTTATCATTGGTGCAGTTGAGCCTTAATACTAAATTTCATTGAAGTGGGTCCAGGAGTTTAAGAGTTATAAAGTCTTAATAAAAACGCACTACTTAAAGCACCCTCTTGCGGAAGTTTTTGAAATTTTGAACCTTTTGGAAAGTTTTTGGAAAGTTGAACGTTCATACCAAATGTCATGGAAATCGGTTCAGGCGCTTAGAAGTTATTACAGATTGCCACGCCCACATACTTCCCCACACTTTTTTTACCTCTGCTTTATATTGGTTGCAGTTGAAACTTCATACCAAATTTCATTGAAATCGGTCCAGGCGTTTAGAAGTTATTGAGTCTTAAAAATATACTACTTAAAGCGCCCTCTTGCGTAAGTCTTTGATATTTTTTATGGCTTATATTTTGTTTTGGGAGCAGTTGAAGCTTCATACCAAATTTCATTGAAATCGGTCCAGGCGTTTAGAAGTTATTATAGAGTGCCACGCCCACATACTTCAGCTCACTTTTTTACACCCCCTATGTTCTTTCTCACTATGAAAGGTACTCGGTGTCCAAATTTCAGCGCAATTGGATAAACGGTGCGTGAGCCTTTACGGAACAGGCAGACAGACAGACAAACATTTGATTTTATATATTAGAAATACATGTTAATGGAGGTCAAAGGATAACTATTCTTCGTAGACTTATGAAATATAAGAATTATCTATTATCTTTTTTTAAATAGATATAGCACGAATACGGACGCGACATCATGGACGCGATAAATTTTGAAGGGTGTGTCAAGTTGTCAACCGATGTACGATGTCTCTAAATAATTTGTACCACTCAAATACCTGTATACGTGATAAGGCAGACTCCCCGTTGGTTTTCTGTAACATTTTTCAATGCATCCGGAGAAGAAATACCGTTGGCTAAACACAACTTGAAACAAGCTCTTCGGTCAACTTTTTTTTCCATTATGAAATTCGCAGGTCAGACTCAAGGTGAACTTATTTAAAAAGCAAAATAGGACAAAACTTCGTGACGATAAGTCACGATAAATATTAATGCCCAAGCCTTATCAGCAGAGAGCGGATTTTTATGCAAATGTATATTTTACCTGAACCTCGAAAAGGTTTCGGATAAAGACAAATTATTCTTGAGAAAAACTAAAACGATTAGCACTATAAATGTTTTGCGTATTTGCATATTTTACTTTTTTTGCATACTTATTGCATAAATTGCATATATATTGCATAAATATTGCATACAATCAAAAGTGGCTAGTGGCGTTAAATCAGACGATCTTGGAGGCCAATTCACGGATCAGGAACGTGAAATTATGCGGATACCAAACATTTCCTTCAGTAAATCAATTGTGGCACGAGCTGTCTGACATTTTACGTCGTCTTGTTAAAACCACAGCTCCTGCACATCATGGTTGTTCAATTGAGGAACGAAAAAGTCAGTAATGATGGATCTATATGGCTCTATATCTGGCCAGCATATTTTTTTAAAGAAGTACGAACCAATGATTCCACCAGACCATAATGCACACCAAACAGTCAGTTTATCTGGATGTATCTTCAACCAAAAGTGAGCTTCATCGCTAAAAAAAATTTAAAAATTAAAATCAAATATAAAAATCGGGATCAACGGCAATCTTGTCTTGGGCCCATTCACCGAATCTACTCCTTGCTAGTTGATCGTGTGGCTTCAATTCTTGCACGAGTTGGATTTTGTAAGCACGCGAACCAAGATCTTTCCGCAAAACCTTACATAAAGCGGATGGACACATATTCAATTCCTGTGCACGATGGCGGATAGACTGATATGTGTCTTCCTCTACGACACGCTCTACAGCAGCAATGGCTTCTTCTGTACGCACTGTACGACGTCTCTGTGGATGCGTATTATCATTAAGAGTAAGCGTGGTGAGAAAACGGTCCATAGTTAGTCGAATTAATTGTTCCGATGGACGATTATGTTGATCGTAAAATGGACGAAGTGTGCGATACGTTTTTCGAACAGAATCATTATTTTCAAAATAAATTTGCACAATTTGGAATCGTTGTTTAGGCGTCAGTCTTTTCATGTTGAATTGCCAAACCAAAGTAAATACAAATCACTTGACAGCTGACAAAATGATCGCCTGCTAAAACAGTGTTGCCAACTTAAAGTTCTATGCCTCTAAAAAAACACCCTTTAGTTATTACAAAATGTATTTTATTTCAAAACAACAATTTGTTTGCAAACATGTGCATTACAAACAGCGGCAGTTGCTAACTACAATACGCTTTTAACTCTCAATCTTAACATCACGAGTTCAACTACCACTGATTCCGAAACACCGAAAATTCCAAATTGCATTCATCCTTTAGGTCGGTTGCCCCTTTGTCTACATTAAGTCACATTCGATAGAAATGATTTGGAAAACTCGGGCAAAGCCCTCAATTCGATTAAAATCCGATTAATTATTTTCTATTCATTAAAATTTGTTTGCTTATAATCTGCATATATTTTGCATATTTCTTGCATATGCTTTTGCATAAAAATCCGCTCTCTACTTCTCAGTGTTACCAGCTTTAAAAAAAAATCATTGGCTCTATTGAAACTGTTGTTGTTTCATTTGCACAGTCAGGTACAATTTTGAACAGAAGGTATAATTTAATTAACTGTAAATACTTTTTGTTCCATCATTACTTGGCCCATTGATCCTGCACAACGGCAGTTTCGATGGATGTGAGTCCTGAGAATGCGTCTGTTGAGAGTTAATTTCGAAAATCCATGACTCCTCGCCATGGTGCAAGTTGAATTAAACCGAACAGGTAGGCAACTACTATAAACACTCAACTAATACTGTTCCATCATTACTATAATGCGTGCAATATCTGAATTTTAAAAAAAGTTTACAGCTTTTTAGAAAAACAAGAACAAATAAAATAGAGTAGTTCACTTTTAGCGTGACGTAAAATAATGCATTTAGTTTTGTTTTTAACTTTTTGAGAAATCATGACAACCGTCTTTGAACATAAGTTTCGACATTGACTTATGATCCAAACTCCGAAAGGCTCACCTTAGATTTTTTTCGAACTATGTGTCAACTACTGTTTTAAACCGCATGAGTTCTTATGTTAAAAATTTTAGCGTTTTTGGTGATAACTTGTCAAAAAGTCAAGGTTCGTAGCCAGGATTTTTCTTGGGGGCGGATCTTGATGAAAAAGGGCAGATATAGGATTTTCGAAATTGATTTTTAGTGTGCGCTGTCTTTCCATTTTTGCTTATAGTGTCTTGTAAAATGTTGTGAACTGGTATTGATGGATTGCCGGTCCTTTAGAATTTCCTTTCAAACATTTCATTGCTTGCTGATTTGTGTTATAAGAGTATGTTACAAGCGTGACATTAATACCTAAGAAAGACTTTGTGCGAAATTTGGTTAAAATTATACTTAATAGCAAGTCCGGATGGCTAGTGGTGAAACGACATAAAAAAACGCGGACAAATGATATTTATTTTTTATTTGGATCTAATAGGGTCCTAATTATGAAAGTAATTTTGATGAGATATACATATGTTTTGTACAAAAAATGTTCTTTATCTTAAAACAAAAAACACCTGATACTTTGTTCAGTGTGAGTTCAAAATATTGCGAGTTTTGACTTTTCTTTTGCGAAACTTTTTTGTAATTTTATTTTAAGTATTAACTTTTGACTTCCAAAATATTATTTGCATCTTTTTATAAGAAAAAAAGATATGCAGGTTATAAAAAGTTACTTTTTGCGATAAATGTTCAATTTTGTATGGAAAAATATTCAATGGTTGAGTTGCGTCACAACTTACTGTGGGTGTTTACCACCCACAAAAGAAATTCTCAAGTATCTCAATTATTCTCGCAACTAAGAAATGTGTTCGTTTTCAATAAATTGCTGATTATTTTCGCCATTTTAAAATGTTTTGTTATGAAAAGAATGGTTATTTCAATATAAAACAAAAAAATTTAAAACCAAATTTGTTCTAAATAAATAAATTGAAAAAAAAAAAACGAAAATGCAATAGGTTTTGAAAAAAAAGAGTGTCATTTCTACAGTTTAAGAGCTAGTGAAATATGAAATATACTATTGTAAAGCTGAAATTATACAGACAAAAAAATTATATAAGTACTTTATTCTCTTTAAAATAAATTTCCGCCTCAAAAAGATCAGCTTTTAAATTTATATAACTTTCGCAGTAATGTTACGCTGCTGGAAGAACTATCGTCTGTAGTTTTCCATTTTTGCGAAGGTGTTCTGTTGAAGGACATATTGTTGTTAGTAGAAATTAGATATATTTGTCCTTATCAAATGTATTTATAACTGTTAGAGCACGTTGTCTGAGTTTTTCTTCGTAGGTATAATTCACCCAAATTAAAGGTACTTTATAACTAATCTGGGTGTAAAGCACCCAAACACTTCTTATTTTAATCGCGCTGACACGATTATATCTCGGAGACTGCTAGAAAATGAAAATTATTGAATTAAAATATTGAATAGAGATAAGATTTCGACTGTTAGTTCGTCATGCAAGTATTGCATAAAAAATCTTACATAGAAAGTGAGACTGGGTGGATTCCACCCTAAGGTAAGTGATGGAGGGTTAAGCAAATTTCAAAAGGAAATTACAAAATATTATTTTTTTTTTTGCAAAACTTTTGTGTAACTTTATTTAAAGTATTAACTTTGATTTCCAAAATATTATTACCACCTTTTTGTAAAAAAGAAAGCCATGCAGGTTTAACAAGTGACTTGTTGCGAAAAATGGTCAATTCTGTATGGAAAATATTGGAAATTTAACAAAGTTCTCAACCTTGAGCCAATTTAATTCTTCTATTGTGAATAAAATTAAATCAAAAGTGAATATGTTAATAAATATAAATGAAAAAATTTATGAGTAACAGATTTACCTCCTATACAGAATTATGTAAAAAATTAATAAAGGTGCAAGAGAGGTACCCTTAAGGTCTTACCAATTTCTACCATTTTTAGAAGACATATTTTACTCTATTTGTAGTGCCTTCTCACGTTAGGTTGCGTTTCGCTGGGTTGAGCTTACTTTTGTATTTAGCTTCCATACAATATCATGTACAAATTTAATATATGTTGGTCCTACACTAAGAAAACAAAAAGAAGCAAAACGCACATATCAAAAACCGTTAGTAAAATGTATATTTTAAAAACATTCTACGCCATCCATTTATTAAGTGAGGTGATTTTAGCAAATTCAAAAAAGCCCTAAATTTCATTTCAAAAATTTTACAGCAGAGGCAAAAACTTTCTAAATTGAAAAAGCCATATTTCTCAACATTTTGGTTAATTTTGTTAATATAATCATAATCAATCAAAAAGTCTATTTTGAATTTTTGGTAACTTAGAGCTGTTTTCAATTTCATATTAAAAACAATTTTCAATAAAAGCATCCAAATTTACACTAAGGCTATAAAATAAGTATCCTTCAATTTTTGAAGACAAAATGTATCCATTTGGATCCAAACGGCAACAGTGGTGGGAAATGGAAATATTTCAATGTCTGAAATAATAATAAGTATTTTTCTCACATAAAAAATTCTAATTTATAGAGAACAATTTCGAATCATATTCCGAGAAATGTTTTTTTGAGTGGAGTGAAATACGTTTTACTCAATTTAAACCAGTTATTTCATAATTAAATACTGTTTTTAGCGGATTAAAAATTACGTAATATTTGCGAGAACCCTCCTCCTCCGGCTCTCCACCACGTAAGAGTTAGTGAGATTAAATGTTAGTGAGAACTCTTTAAAAGTTCATATCCTTTTTAAAATGTTCATCAAACCAATGTTTTCAAAGCTCATTTTTTATTTTAGAAAATCAAACGAATATTTTAGCAACTCATTTTAAAATGTGTATTTACCTAACCTTTTGACCAAATTATGCTTAGATCGGCCAACTTTGTATGTGTGTTCCATAAAAATAATATAAAAAATGTATATAGGTCCAAGGGAGGTACTCATAGGAACTGACCGATTTCAAGTCATTTGCTTATATTTTTTGAATTGATTTTTGTCTACTCTTTGGATTTTTGAACTTTGAGAAGCTCCCATGGGTGCGGGCCTGTCTTCATACATTTCTGATGAAATTTTTTTTTAAAAAATAATTGAAGTTTGGTCAAAATTTTGCACATTTTAGAATGATTGCAATTATGAATATTTTTTTGATTTATTTTTTAAATTTACTTAATATATGTTATATGAAAAGTTTCCTTAACTGCTGTGAGAAAATAATAATTTCCTAAATTTTAATGTTAGAAACCATAGAAACCAACAACGAAACCATCCGACTCTCAAGTGGATAATATTTAGGTTTTAAGTTTTTAATTTTTTTTAAGATGTTAGAGCGAAAAAAAGTCTGTAGTATGACAATTCATTGAATTCGCTTTAGTTTAAAGCATTTGGGTGAATTTTAATGCCGACACAATAAGAACAACTTAATTAATTTTAACGGCTATTAAACTCTTGGGTAGTAGAAATAATTGAAGTAAAAAACATTCATACGAATAGCAAAACGTTAATTGAGGCAGTACGACAAAGAAATGAATTAAAACATTTAACAAACGGCATGAAGGAAAAACTAAGACCTCAAAGTTGCAACAAAGTTCAACCAATCAAATATAGAGCACCAAACGATAATGGAGGGAATACTATTTAAGGCAATGCTTTGCGCATACAACGTCAGTTTCTATGCCTGCTTGTCTGCCTTTTAGTATTAATATTATTATTAATAAAATTATAATTAATAGCAATAACTGCTGCACATGTTGCTGCTGCATGCATTTTTCTGAATGAATCATTTTTTTATGTGCAACGATGCAGCGCATGAAATGTATAAAGATCGCCCAGATAGTGATCAAAGGGAAGTCTTATAGTGACGGCTAGAAGATGATGCTGAAGAAGAACAAGAACAAGAACAAGAATAAGTAGATGCAACATGAAATGGCAAGCAATGAAGCAATTCTTAAGATAAAGAGGATTAGTCAGAAAACGCATGTGTTTACGAACAGTTTGTTTGTGTTTTTAATGGGTTGGATAGAGTTATGGATAGTTAAAGCGTTTAGTTAAACCATTAAGATTGACAAATGCCTAAATGTAGGACTAATAACTTGGCTTTTATTATAATTATTAATTATTTTTTATTCTATTAATATAATATTCAAATTGAACTAATGTTTATTATATCTTACATTACAGATGCCGTTTACCTTTCCAATTCCCGCCAAATGCTGGAACCTATACTTGAGGAGACCTCTGAGGATGAGGAACATGCACAGAACAGCTGGTCGCAGTATGAGCACAACTCAAATGTCTGGAGCTCTGCAGAATCGGAGACAGGTTCGGTCATTAGAATCGAAGTAACGAAGGGTAAGTTGATCTGACTTTTGCTATAGTCCTCTAGAATATTAAAAAAATCTTGTTTGTTTACAGATGCCGATTCTATATCCGAACGTGACTTTGCCTGTCCCGCCAAGCGTGCTCGACGATCTGAGGAATGTCTACACAACAGCTACTCGCTGCAACCTTCCAGTCTGGATGACACAGTGCTGTTGCGCAGGCTTCAGCCTACCAATAATGCCTCCGGTGAGAATAGCCTGGAACGTTTTTTGGCTTATGAGTCGCAATTTGGCACAACATCCGCCTCACGTGATAGTTTGGGCGCCAACAGTCAACAGCGCAGCAGCACTGGCAGTCGTCGTTTCGATGATTTCTACTCAGATTCGGATAGTCTATCGTATCACTCTTTGAGCCGCTCTTCTTCACTCATACAGTTTGAGTCGCTCGAACGTCAACTGCTGCAGGAACAGCATAGCTCTTTGACAAGCCTGGGCAACTCCTCGCCCTCGTTGTTGAGCTTCGAAGGTGCTTGTTTGAGCGAGGAGAATCGCAAGAGCAGCGGTGAGATGGGCAGTGGCAGTGGCAGTGGTGCCAATAGTGGCTGCAACTCAGGCAACAATAGTCGTCGTGGTTCACAAAGCTCACTGCTGCGCAGATTCGAATCAGCCGACGGACGCTTGCATCAGACCTATTACGATTTGGATAAACTGAACTTCGATGAGACTGAAGAGAATCTGCGAAGACTTAGCGCTGCAAAGTCCAGCAGCAGCAGCAGTGGTCTAGAGCTGGAGACAAACGCTACAGCGGAAGTCAAATCCGATTCAGAATCCTCGACCAGCTCTTCAAGTTCCTCCGGTAAAAGTATACTTAACGCCTGCAAGCCCTCAATTGAAGATCTAACAGTGCATACAGAAAGCCATGCGGCAGCACGCATTGCCGCTTTTCAACGTGCTGGTGGCAAAAATTCTGCGGAAAACCTTAGCGAAGATTCGGGCTATTGTGAACCATCTACCTTGAAACGCAGTAAATCCAAAAGTATACCCAAAAATTTTGAAAAATTCTGTGAGGAAGAAGAATTCTATACCGAGCATGAACATAAAGCCATTGAAGCAAGCAGTGCTGTAGCACATAAAGTTGACAATGATGATGACGATGATGATGATGATGATGATGATGATGATGATGGTGGGGACCATAACGATTCCAGAAATACACATTCCAAAAACTCCACAGTCATTGAACATGATTTATGCCAGCCGAAAATAGCGCTCGACGCCACTTTCGTGGTGGACGCGGACGACGCTTCGACAACGACAACAGCACAACAGCCAACATGGCTGTGCTTTGATAGCGTTAAAAATAGCAATGCTAGAGAGCCGCCACCGCTAGAGCACCAACAACAGCTAAAACAATCACGTTCGCTGGCACACTCGCCATCGCCCGTATCGGATGCGGGCTCCACAACATCTTCCGCCTCTTGTGCCTCGGCCAATTCATTTACTTGGCTGCCAACACATACAACGCAGCAACCAAAACAGCAGCAACAACAACAACTGTTACTCAATAATCTGCCGCGCTACCAACGTCGACTGCCAGAGTCTTCCGACTTTTCCGCGGAGCATCTACAAAACAGTTTGCCAGATATACGCGACGCGAATGGTTCTACATTCGTCGAATATTTTTCTCAAACAATTTGTGCGGCACAGAGAAACGGCTACGTTGTGGATACAGCCAAGACAAACGCTCTGGGTTCCATACAAACACAACGCAAGTGTTCATTAAGCGATTCCGACAACTCGGCCAGCGACTCCGCAACGTCCACGAGCACGTCTTCAACGTCATCGTCTAGTCATTCGGGCAAAGTGAAAACACCGTGCAGCGTGGGTGGTGGCGCTGGTGGTGGGCGCGTAGCTAGCGTGCCCAATGAGCTAGACAAGATCGGTAGCAAGCGTAACAAGCGTAATAAGGCGAAATATAATAAATCTTCAACTGCAACGCATTCGGAAGCAGCTTCCAGTGAATCGGAGCACACGGACGAGGACTTTTTCGACGCCAATAACGCTCGCATACGTCGTAGCTGTAGTTGGAGCGAGCGTCGCGAACGCAATCTGCAAAAATTTGAAGGCGCCTTTGGCAAGGAAAGTCGTCAGCAGTCAGTCGACACTTCAGCTCAACCGCTAGGAGCTCAATCATTAGGTTATATGAACGCCAGTTATCACAATCTGACGCTGCTGGACTATTCTGGACGCACTGCTACAAGCAAAAGTCAGTCGAACTTCAAACGTTCCAGCATGGATTCACGTCAAAGCTCAGGCGACTATGAGAGCATCATATGCAAAGGCAACTTTCTGCTCGATGAGCTCTCAGAGATATACGATAAAAATGCCTCAATACTCAATGATCAACAGCTAGATATGAGCGGGCAGCCGCAAGCAGTGGGCAGCGGTATGGTTGCATCTAGCCCAAAGGTGCCACCACGTCAACGTAGGCACTCCAACTCCAGCTGCTCTGATGCTGATACTCCAGATGCCACACCCGAGGTGCAACATGTGCAGCTAACAATACGCAAGCCACCGGCTAGGCAAAAGCATGGCTCTAGACAGGAGGCACCCAGCAGTCTTGTCAGCGACTCCAGCGACCCGTCGGCTTTCAATACCTTTGGCAAAACTTTCGATCAGGATCCAACCAATTTACGCACCAGCTATGCGCAGTCATTGGAAAAATGCAACTTTGATGCCAAAGAGCTGTCTAACGCAGATCTAACGCAAACACGCTCGCTGCCCAAGCGACGTTTTCAGTCTCATGCGGCCGCCAGCAAGAAGCGCAACCTCGTCTCTAGCACACCTAATCTTAATGCCTACGATCCACGTGGCGATGAGCTGGAGGATGACATCTATGTATCTAGCGCACATACATCCATGCATCAGCTGCCACAGGGTGCCACACAAAAGCCACTCGGCATATTAATAGCCACAGGTTCACGCAGCTCATTTAGCAGCAAAGAGGTGAGCTTCTGTCCCGTGGTCTCAAAATATTCGTGGCAAGAGCAATCCTCCGAGGAGTGCAACGAACCATCAACGTCATCGTCATCGACTGAAAGGCCTGAGGAAGTTGCCGGCAACGACAAGAAAGAGGAGGAGGATAGCGATGATGAACTTTTGGACAACGCAGATGCCACAGTTATTTATAATACAAAAGAAAACGAAATGATTGCAACGCGCTATACAGAACAGCAAGAGCGTCAGAAGAAAGAGAGTGAGAAGACACAAGAGCATGAGCAACACAAAGAGCAGCAACAGCAAAAAGAGCTTGAAGAAAAGCAAAGAGCAAGAGCACACACGCAGTTAAGAGAGATTGTCGAAATTGAAGAGCACGAGCCACAAAGAGAAGCTGACGATCAGTCAAGAGAACTGTTGACTGATGAGCTAAGAGCAGAAAACATCGCCGTAGTAAAAACATCGCAGAGTGAGCAAGACGAAGAAGAAGCAGCAGCACAAAACATAAACGAAAAACTCGTTTCAGCCGACATTATCGAAGTCGCTGCGTTGCCCAACGAGCCAGCCCAAGTCAGTCATAAAACGACGCCGTCTTCGAACACAATATCGCTAACAACGCGCGCTAGTGAAACAACAACTGACTGGCAATTGAAGCATAATAATGCGAATGCAACAACGACAACAACAACAACGCCGCGACCGCTTAGCCTGCATTTACCCATACTCAGTGAACCGCCCACAAATCGTGCACATATCCTCTATGCCTCGCAGCAACTGATCGACAGTTTGCATTATAAACAACAACAACAACAATACGAATACGAGTTCAGTGAAAGTGCACCGCCGGAACGCACACAAAGTGCCAACAATTTGAACAGCCGTCAACAGGTAGAAAATAACGCCGCGCGTGCGCAGACCAGAATGTCTAATCTTGCGGTTAAGTGTAGTGAATCGAATCAGCTCATGAGCACCGGCGTCGATCAGTCCGGCATGAAGCATTATAATAACAATAATGAGCTGGTCAAGTCCAAGTTCAAGGCCGATGAGAAGCATCCTTCCTCGAAGGGTTTTCTCTCCAGATTTGCCAATGGTTTTCGTTTCTCGCTGCGTCGCAACAAGAAAAAACAACAACTGCAACAACAACAACAACAACAGCAACAACAACAACTGGCTGCTGAGCAGAATGGCCAGAGTGTTATGGTTAAGCAGGAAGCAACAACCGTCAAGCTAAAGGCTGCCAGCAAAACAAATGGCTCCACAAATGGCGCCAAGCAAAAATCCTCCAAACAAAATTCACCCGATTTTATTTATATACCACTCAAAGGACCACTGCCAGCTGATGCTGCCAATACCAGCGGCACTACAACCTACAGTGCCAATGAATCAATGTCATCACAGCACGTGTCACAACCGGCTTGCGAACCGCTAGTAACCGGCAAGCCGCCTTTACCAAAACAACCACCCCGGCTAGTGGAAAAATTTGTCAACCCACCAACAACCAACAACGACAGCCAACAACAACAGAGCGCAGGACCACTTGCGCACTCTGCTACTCCAGAGCATGGCCAAAATGCAGCCAACTTCACTAACAACACAAGCCAATTTTACACCAACGCCAAGCCGCACACAACAATCGATGAATCTTTTCTTGACTCAGAGCGTCTCTACTACGATGAGTTTCGCAATCAGTTAAATTCGGGCATGCATGCTAACGGACGTCTATTGGATGCCGTATCCATGGATCCTAATGCCGGTGAGCCACAAACTGAAGTGACGGATGCTACGCTGCATCAGCATTTCAGCTCACCGTCACGCGCTTCCGTTAGTCAAAAAACGCAGATGTTCAATAATATGAGCAACGGTCGCGTCTATATCAAGAATACCAATCAAACGGGCGGTATGGGTGGTGCTCACGGTAAAATCGGTCTGATCGAAACCAATTTGGATACGCATGAGACCGTTATTTCGGGCAAAACACGCAGTTTAATGGAGCTGGGTCCGCAACAGCATCAGCAGCGTTTCAAATTCATCAAACGTCTGAATGCCAATGCATCAGCAGCTGGTGGCGGCTATAGCTATCAAGCGGACTTAGTAGCTGTCGACGACGACGATGACAACGATGATGATGATGATGATGTTAATGTTGTTGCCGCTGATGGTAGCATTGTTGTTGTAAAGAGTTCTTCTTCACAAGCAGCTGGTCAAATAGCATCAGTGCGTCGTCCGCACAAAAGTATGGAATTTTTATTGGATAAAGAGAATCAGAAGAATGTGTTGGTAAGTCGATTTTTTTCCACTGCTTGTATGTGGTTTGTTTGTATTTCGTTGGTAGTATGTATATTTTGTTTTTTTTTTTCTTTTTGGAGGGTGGGGTGTATTCGTACTTCTTGCGGTTTAAAAGGGTGTGTAGCTTCTGACAACATTAACTAGTGTTGTAAATATTCTTATTCTTAAAGGGTGTTTCCCCCTCTCTCGATCTTACTTATTATACGACTACTACGCTATCGACAATAAATCGTATTACTTAGGGTTCATTAAGCATTTTGAGGGTATGAAAAAAAATAAAAAAAAAACACATACATACAACAGAAAAACATGCTGTAGTTATCTTTACGTATTGTTAAGCAGTTCTTTTTGCTTTCTGCAGATGAAATTCCTTAACTGGGTTAAATGATTTTTTTTTTTTTTGCTATTGTGTAGATATTTGTGCCAGATTTAAGGTGTCTCCAGCTGCTTTAAGTATCTGAAGTTGGCAGTTTGTCTGACTATATTTGGGATATTTATTGAATAATATATAAAAGTGTAGAATTAAACTGCGTTAGAAATCAAAATATTAAGAGCTGCTGAAGATTTTTTATATTATAATTTAATTTAAGATATGTTATGGACTTATTAAATAAACAGACTTTTCGCAAAGGTTGGAAAAAAAATTTAAAGTTATTCGATTAAATATAATTATGCAGAAATTGGAAAATTCTTGATAGATAACAATTTTCATTGAAATGTAAAAGAAAATAATAATAAACCACTCTTTGATCATTATGAAATTGGGTTGGGAGAGAGCTCTTGAGTTGGTCGAATTTGAGTTTTTACAAAAGAAAAAATTGTCTCAAAAATTTTGTTTTTAGCATTCATCAATCATCAAAATTGTAAAAAAATAGGTGTTTTCAATTCAAAAATTCGACGTTCCCATGACAATATCTTGGTCGAATTTAAACGGTTTTCAAATTTTTCTAATTATTTCTACAAGTTTACTAAAATTTCTTTCAAATATAATAACAATCATTGTGAAGCTCGAACCACAAGTATTTTTAAAGAATTCTCTTAATTGTCGCTAGTTATTTAGCGGATACTTCAACCACATGCCAAGAGAGAGAACAAAATGTCTCAAATTGAACATTCTTTATTTGGGAAGCCAATATTTCTGCCATTTTTGCACATGTTATTTATTGCTTTTTTTGTATTTTAGTCCTATCAGTTAACTTAAAAAATTTAGAAAAATGTTAACGTTACTTTTTTGTGTAAATTTAAATTATTTAAAAAGTAACCTAAAAATTTGATCATTTTTCAAAATATGGGATAAAAGTTTTTTTGTTTTAAAAAGAGAAAACTCAAATTTGCATGTTTAATTGTCTTTCAAAATATATACCGCAATAACCCTTCTTTTCATAATGATGGAAATTTACATCAACACAAAATCATTTATTGCTTTAATTTTCTGCGTATGGCAACTTTTTATTAATAAAAAAAATCATGCAATTAAGGGTTAAGGTTAATTTATTTTGTCTTGAGTCTAAATTAAAAAGCTGTCTGTGCCCTATGATTTTTCTTAAATTTTTTTAAG
This sequence comes from Tetanocera ferruginea, assembly GCA_958299015.1. Classification (NCBI taxonomy): domain Eukaryota; kingdom Metazoa; phylum Arthropoda; class Insecta; order Diptera; family Sciomyzidae; genus Tetanocera; species Tetanocera ferruginea. Next base: position 38,376,127 of record OY282641.1, read on the forward strand.
AAAATTATATGTTTTTTTATTGTTATTTTTCCGTTTTTTAAAAAGTAATAAAGTTCAAAAACAATTTATTTGAAAAAAAAAATAACTATGTCTCCAATTAAAAGTTGTAGGCTGGAACTTATCTTAACCATCTCACTATCTCGCATAAAATATTTATCAATAGGCACAACAAAAGTTGAGAGAATTTCCACAGAACACAGACGATATTTGTCTCAAAAATAAAAATCAAAAATGATTTTTTTGTTTGAGTAAAAAAAAAAAATTAAAAATATTTTTTTGCTTTAGTTAAAAAGATATTAATCAAAAATGATTTTTTTGTTTCAGTAAAAAAAGAATCAAAAAAAATTTTTTTGCTTGAGTTAAAAAGATAAAAATCAAAAATGATTTTTTGTTTGAAAAAAAAAAAATAAAAATAAAAATCAAAAATGATTTTTTTTTGTTTGAAAAATAAAAAAAATATAAAAATAATTTTTTTGTTTGAGTAATAAAAATAAAAATCAAACATAATTTTTTTGCTTCACTAAAAACATAAAAATCAAATATAATTTTTATTTTTGAATTTAAAATTAAAAATCAGAAAACGACTTTTATATCTGGGCAAAAAATTAAAAATCATAAAATAATCATTATTTCTAATTTTTTCGATATTGCTCATAATTATTACGGTCCCCCTGATACTAACTAGTTCAATTAAAACTATGTATTTTACTGCAATCGTATCTGCTCTTTTTCTCTCTGGCGCACACTGGGGCCGCTCCATTTAAGCGAGTGCTCAAAATTTTGAATTCATTTTCTTTCCACCCAACGCGTCTGATGTGCACTTTTGCAGCATATGTTTGATGATTTAACCTATTGATGACCATGTTTTAACCCATTGGTGGTTAAGTTATTTGTTATAAAGTCTTAGACAAAACTTATTTGATTATATTATTAAGTTAATTAAAAAATATTTAACAAAATCACATTAACCGAGTTTCTTCTTCATTATGCATCAATTCTCAGTTATAATCTATAATTAATTTCACAACTTTTATATCGCGCTAAGACCACTTTTTACAAATTTGAAAATATTAAATTTCTTGATTTTTGGCATTTTCTTGCTATTTTCATATCCTTAAACCAGCTTCTGGCTTTTTGACAACCCTGGAATACCAAAATTTGTTCACAAATAATCAAACATATTTTTTTTATTTTATTTTTTTTAACCATCGTTTTTCTAAAATAGCAGAAAACTAATTTTCTAAAAGAAGTTTTTAAAAAGACATTTTTAAAAGGAAATTTTAAAAAAATTTATAAGTGTGTTATACTTTTTCAACCAACTTAAAAATTTTAGACATTGGTTTTAAGATTAAATGTAAAAATTATTTTCATTGAAGCTTAAACATTTAAATCATTGGAATAATTGATTAAAACCACTTATCATCAGGTATACAGAACTTATTCTTTACAGTCGTAATCCATGCCCGATCCACGCCACGTTAAGCTTATATTAGATTCTTAAGATTCCACTAACTCCATTTCTTCAGCAATGAAAGAAGCAGTGCTTCTATCATAATTCTCCCCTAAGTTCTAAAAGTCCTTGCTGGAACATTCTATGGACTGAACTATCGAATAGGAAGCACAGCTTTGTTAACTAGTTACCTCGTGATTTAAAATTTTTGGGAGTAGCTATTACTGCATTTTTATTTTTCTAAATATCTTTTTAATACAAATTTATTTTGAGCACAATTGGACCCAGTGTGCAGAGTCAAAACTGTATTTTCATTGCTCAAAAAATAAAGACAATTTTGAGCGAGTTTTTGAGTTGTAAAATTAGTTCTCAACTATGAATTAAAATGGAAAAAATGTTTGTTCTTTCAGAGAATACTTAGGCGTCTAAATGTTAAAGACGGCTTATCACAATACTTTACTGAGGATGGAGAAGTCTTTAATGTTTACGGTTTTTTAAAATTATTTTTACAGAACATTAAAATTATATCATTTTTTACCCTTCTATCATTTTATTACAGTTTTAAAGTTCCACCTCCTTAAGCGTCGAGTCTATTAAAGAAATAGACTTACCAAATTTCATTTAGATAAAAATATATCTGTCAAAATTTAAAGAAATTAAGACTGGTTTAGATTGAAGCTATTGTAAAACAATTTTAAGCAATAACTCAAAACCATATCTAAATATTATTGTGATAAGTATGAAACCGAAAATATAAGAGATTTTCGGTTTATCCTAGTTAAAACAAAGGAGAAGATAAAGGAGATTGTTAGGAATTATGACATATCAAATTTCACCCAAAAAACTTACTTGTGACAATTTTTCTCCTGAATTCTTCTGTGAAAAAAGTAACAGTAAAAATTAAAATTTTTTTAAAAAATTGATTAGAATTAAATATAAAAAAAAATAAATGAAATCTATTGAAATGACACACTTAATAAATAACAGAAATACATGAAAAGTCAATCTTATTAATTCGAAAAAGCTTTTTTCACATTTTTGAAAAGTTATGAATGCTTAAAACTAAATTTTGGAGAAGCTTTTTCAAAAGTTAAACCAAACTTCATATCGCCTAAAAAATGACTTGTATAAAAAAAAATTCGCTAGAAGTTTTAAATTAAAATAAAAAAAAATTAAACTAAATTTAAAAGGGAAATTTATTTTTCTTTTATTGCTTATTTGGGTGAAAAACGACTTAAATTAAAAAAATAATTTTGCTGAAAACGCATTTAAATTTCTCAATTGACTTATACTTTGCATAGAAAGGAGAGGAACTATTATCTTCTCATGCGAAGAGTATTCAAGATAATTACTCAAGATGAAATTTTTACACAATATGAAACATAACAACGAACAGTTCTGCATCATTAACTCAAAAATTGCGTTGTTTTCTTATGATGTTCTTCACGCAAATGAGCGATATACTTGTACATATATTTACTAGGGCGGGTCATATTGTTCGGATGAGAAAATCTTAAGAAAGCGTATAGCAAAAACGCACTCTCAAAATCATACTAAGAAAAAACATGGGCATAAAAACAATCCATAGGTCAAGCATACCGAGGAGAAAATTTGTGAATGACGTTTTTCTTCAAAATCTTGATCAAAGCACTGTTGAATAGTATAACAATATCAGTGAACATCGTTAATTTTTAGATTGCTTCAAAGTAAAATTCCCCAGCTCCCCGAATCTATTCTCATTTTGAAAATATTTCGGATTTCAAACCAAATTTTTGGCTGTTTTTAATAAAACTTAGTAGTTTTTGAAGAAAAGAAAAATTTTTCACCTCGCTAGGTGCAACCTAGAGATTGATTATACACCAATGGTTTCTTGAATAAAATTTACATAGCATCAAAAAAGTCTCAACAACTTTCTTTGTGACTTTTTGCTACATTATTTCTAATCGCTAGTTTAAGTAAACTTTGGTAATATATGTATATTTTGAGTTTTAATAATTTTATACTGAATATTTTTTTAAAAATATAATTATTTAAATTTGAAAGAATTATTATAAAAATATTAATTTTAAATTTTCAAAATTTTTTGATAAATTATATAATTGAAAATAGTTTGTGTTCATAAATTGTTTAAAAAGAAAATGTAAAAGAATCTAAGATATTAAATTTAATTTTCAAGTCAAGTCAAGTCAAGTCAAGTCCAAGTCCAAGTCCAAGTCCAAGTCCAAGTCCAAGTCCAAGTCCAAGTCCAAGTCCAAGTCCAAGTCCAAGTCCAAGTCCAAGTCCAAGTCCAAGTCCAAGTCCAAGTCCAAGTCCAAGTCCAAGTCCAAGTCCAAGTCCAAGTCCAAGTCCAAGTCCAAGTCCAAGTCCAAGTCCAAGTCCAAGTCCAAGTCCAAGTCCAAGTCCAAGTCCAAGTCCAAGTCCAAGTCCAAGTCCAAGTCCAAGTCCAAGTCCAAGTCCAAGTCCAAGTCCAAGTCCAAGTCCAAGTCCAAGTCCAAGTCCAAGTCCAAGTCCAAGTCCAAGTCCAAGTCCAAGTCCAAGTCCAAGTCCAAGTCCAAGTCCAAGTCCAAGTCCAAGTCCAAGTCCAAGTCCAAGTCCAAGTCCAAGTCCAAGTCCAAGTCCAAGTCCAAGTCCAAGTCCAAGTCCAAGTCCAAGTCCAAGTCCAAGTCCAAGTCCAAGTCCAAGTCCAAGTCCAAGTCCAAGTCCAAGTCCAAGTCCAAGTCCAAGTCCAAGTCCAAGTCCAAGTCCAAGTCCAAGTCCAAGTCCAAGTCCAAGTCCAAGTCCAAGTCCAAGTCCAAGTCCAAGTCCAAGTCCAAGTCCAAGTCCAAGTCCAAGTCCAAGTCCAAGTCCAAGTCCAAGTCCAAGTCCAAGTCCAAGTCCAAGTCCAAGTCCAAGTCCAAGTCCAAGTCCAAGTCCAAGTCCAAGTCCAAGTCCAAGTCCAAGTCCAAGTCCAAGTCCAAGTCCAAGTCCAAGTCCAAGTCCAAGTCCAAGTCCAAGTCCAAGTCCAAGTCCAAGTCCAAGTCCAAGTCCAAGTCCAAGTCCAAGTCCAAGTCCAAGTCCAAGTCCAAGTCCAAGTCCAAGTCCAAGTCCAAGTCCAAGTCCAAGTCCAAGTCCAAGTCCAAGTCCAAGTCCAAGTCCAAGTCCAAGTCCAAGTCCAAGTCCAAGTCCAAGTCCAAGTCCAAGTCCAAGTCCAAGTCCAAGTCCAAGTCCAAGTCCAAGTCCAAGTCCAAGTCCAAGCCAAAAGACAAGCGTCCTGCTCCGTGCTCTATATCGCTCAAACAGTTATAGTTGTTATAACTTTTCTTTTTAAAATATGTTAAGCCTGAACCACATCCTGTTTCGCTATTTCAGTGCTTTTTATATGAAAAAATTGTAGAGTCCAAATTGCAAGAGTCCAAGTCCAAGTCCAAGTCCAAATCCAAGTTCAAGTTCAAGTTCAAGTTCAAGTTCAAGTTCAAGTTCAAGTTCAAGTTCAAGTTCAAGTTCAAGTTCAAGTTCAAGTTCAAGTTCAAGTTCAAGTTCAAGTTCAAGTTCAAGTTCAAGTTCAAGTTCAAGTTCAAGTTCAAGTTCAAGTTCAAGTTCAAGTTCAAGTTCAAGTTCAAGTTCAAGTTCAAGTTCAAGTTCAAGTTCAAGTTCAAGTCCAAGTTCAAGTTCAAGTCCAAGTCCAAGTTCAAGTTCAAGTTCAAGTCCAAGTTCAAGTCCAAGTCCAAGCCAAAAGACAAGCGTCCTGCTCCGTGCTCTATATCGCTCAAACAGTTATAGTTGTTATAACTTTTCTTTTTAAAATATGTTAAGCCTGAACCACATCCTGTTTCGCTATTTCAGTGCTTTTTATATGAAAAAATTGTAAGCCTAAAAGTATGCACACAAAATATATTTGATATTTATCAGAAGGGACACATTGACGACGACTGTTACAAAACAGCATATGAGGTGAATGAAAAATGTCATATTGTCTGGTACTTTATTATTTTGAATCCGACCCGTCATATGACGGGCTTCTATACTAGTTATTATAATAATAGAAAAATGTAGAGAACAAAATTAACATTCATAAAAGTTATTCACGTGGGTAGTTATATTGCTAGTTAGTTTTGATCGCTCTAGTGGTTTTATACATAGCAATAATAATTTTTACTGCAATTCTTTATGCTTTCACTTGTGAATTGCTAAGAACACCTGCGAACACCTAGACAGCAAATATGTTGGAGCAAAAGCTTGTGGCTTTTAGCCCAACACTCCACCTAACACCTCTTTAAGCAAAATCGTACTCATTATGATAAATAAGAAAGCAACACACCTAAACCAAAGGTTTAAGGCTGGACAAAAACTTTTTATTCTTGTTTTGCATCTGTTTCTGTATGAAAATTGTTTTTTTATTTAATTTCTGAATTGTTTTTCTTGACCGCATATAAAAATAAAGGAAACAAAAAGTAAGTGTTGGTGATTTTATCTGTTGTCTGTCTTCTTATTTTGCGGCAGTAAAATATGGTTATTTAGGGATTTCCAAGTTGTTTACTTTCTTAAACTTAAAAAATTTAAAAAAATTTTAAAAGCTTTAAAGTTATGCCGAAAATCTAGTCAAGTCCAGGTTTAAGTTTTAAAAAAATTTTTATTTTTTATAGTCCAGTATTTTTATAACATTTTTCTATAATATTTCGTTCATTAGTTCAACACAATTCATCAATGTTAATGATATTTATAGCTTCTCTACAAACTCATTATATATAGATAGAACTAAGTATCTGCGAGTTGTTCCAACAAATTAAAAAAAAAAAACAAAATTGCTGTTTAATAATCGTTACACTTGAATTCACAAACATTTCCACAACTCGAACTTTGCATAAAAGCAAAAAAAAAAAAAAAATAAAAAATAATGCTGTTAAGATTAGTAAAATTGCATTTTTATGACCTGCTTAATGAGCGCGCATTATTTCCTAAGCGCAGACGTCATAAAAGTGTCAGCGACAGGCACAAGTTCACAGTTTCTTTGAACTGTTGGTGATGTCTTGGAAGAAACAAATAAAAATTTCAAACACATTTTAGGCAAGACCCAGACAGGTTGACCTATTATGATGGCCAAGAGCAAATAATGCGCTATAACAAGAAACAGTTATATTCTTAAGATATTGACTTAAGCTTGACGGTAGCATGATGAGGCGTCAACGTCAAAGTGAAAAAAAGTGCAACTTATATTTTTTATTAACGCTATATTTATAATTACAATGTGCGCAAAACTGTGCTAAAGAAGCACATACATATGAACATGTTACGTACTATAGACCAGTGTTTCTCAACGTGAAGGGCAGTACCACAAGGATTCAGTTTTAATGTTTGTAGGGGCAACGCAAGAAATTATGAATAAATATTTGTTTCTCTTCTTTAAAAATAACATGAAGAAATTGTAATGACTTTAAGTCTATGAACTCCATAAAACAGTTATCCGTTATTACTCTGGTATAGCAGCTCTTAGAGAATTAAGAGTGTGATGAGAATGATTATGGTTTAATGTTTAAGAATTTATCATACGTCCAAAGAATAAAGATGCGGGCAGCTTGGATTAACATATTTGGGGTTATGTTTTTATGAATATAACTCGAACTTTTTTCTCGAAGCAAACTCTTTTTTCAGACACCTTTTTTTTCGCTCCGGTCTAGTGAACACATGCGGGATCTCTGCATAGCCAACTATCGTGTGTTGAAATACTTAGGGATCTGGTCAACATTTTTTGTCTGATTAACCCATTTCTTTCCAAGCGAACTTGAGCTGTAGATTTAATTTTCGTCTAGAAAGTTTGAAAATATAGGTAAAAATAGTTGGTCCTTCAGATTTAAAAAAAATTTTGACCTGAAGTGAATGAAGCCAATCAAAGTTGGCTAGCTCATATGACAACAATGTCATTTGAACTTCAAAAATCAGACTGCATAATTGATGTTATCATAAAAAAGTAGCCACCAACAGTCTTTAGCATATTTTAAAGGTTTCTAGGTTTTTCCAAGAAAAAACCATCGAATATAGTTATTATCAAATACATGAGTTCCTTTAGTGAAAATTGATAAAAGTACGTCAATTAACTACAGATGTGGGACCAAAATAGAGCCCAAAGTGTCCGAAAATTATTTTGGATTAAAGTTTTTACAAAATTTAAATTTTTTAAAAAATTTTTTAGTTGAAGAAAAACCATTGTCATATCGATGATTATTATTATTGATTATAATATTTTTGTTTATATGAATTATAGTTCAATGTCGGTCAAAAATTTTGAAAATCTGATCTAAAAATCTAAAAGAATAACTCTTTTCGCATAAGAAAACGTATTTGAATACAGCAAATTTTGATTTTTTACAAAATTTTTACAGTAAAACCTATTCGACTACTTATGTTCACATGGGAAGAAATGGGTTAATCAACCCTTATGATGATTATTATTTTACCTTTTCTCTGTTTTGAACAACAGTATTTTGATGTATGTATATAAAATAGAGCGAGAGATTTTATAATATCATCAAGGAGTATTATTGCAAAGACTTTCAGTATTTCTGTGTGATTAAGGTTGTGGTATTTTAAGAATAACTAGGTCTCAAACCCCCACTAAAGAGTGGTTTAAATCGAGGTTTTTTTTCCAAAAAACCATAATGTTTTTAATGACGAACACTTTTCCTTTTCTTTTTAAACTTTTCTTTCCTTATAAACTTTTGTCTTTACTTCGAGTTTATGACATCGTGCTTAAAACCATCCGATTTGGTAATTTTTTACCACATCCGTCAAGCTAAAAAGAATTTCTACCAGTACCACTTAAATGTATGAACCATAGCAAACCTTCTTCAGCGTGATTTGAGTTTCACAAAAATCATATTGGTATTGAAACTTGCGTTTTAAAATGTTCGGAATTGAAAAGTTATGTTTCGTTTTGGAAAAAACAACTTAAATCTTACAGAATTGCCGAAAGTCATTTGTTCCATGAGGTATATTCAGGGCATATTTAGGGTTACATTCGGGACATAAAATAGTTAAATTAAAATAATTTTAAACTAAAAATGGTTTGTTATTTTTCTCAAATAGATTCCTATTTACAAAACGGAACCATTTCAAATACATGATTGTAAAATTCTAATAATTAAAAAGCCTCGCTTGAATACAAGATGGAACTTTTCCGTTTTCTGGTACAAACATTTCATTAAGGTCTTAAACTTTAGCCTGGCATTCAATTTTCATTTCATACGCTTGTCTCACTCTTCTAGAATAACGACTACGATTTTCTCCATCAAAAGTTTAAAAATATTTGAAATGTTGTCTTAAACTTCGTTTGGTATCGAATGGTTTACCTGAGCTGCTGCTGTCACTCAGCGTCTTGTTTCAGAAAAGGATAAGAAAAGGAGGTACCAAGGAGCTACAAGGCTTTGTAGGAATACCGGGTTCAGACTTGACAGAGTTTAGATCACTATATATCAGAGCGGGTCGCATTATATGGGAAAAAAATTAATATAAAAAGAAACCCCCTAGAATGAAAGCTAACATAGAAAGTAATTCAGCACTGTACCATTTTTTTTTGGTGTCCCGAAAAAAAGCAAAAATTGTCTTTAAGTTATAACATTAGTATTTTCATGAGTGTAACATTAGGATAGGTCTGAAGGAATACTACATCGTGTTCTTTGGCGTCAGATCTCGTTTTCTAGTACATATTTTGCAATTTATGTTTTTTTCTCTAGGTACCGCCTAATTTTAATTAAAAATTAAAAAATAAAAATTGCAAAATATTTACTTGAAGATGACATCTGGCGCCAGCGACACCAAAGAATACGATGTAGTTAGTATTCTTTCAGAACTATCTAACAATATGCTGCACTCTTACTGATCGGATTTAAATACTAATTTTATAACTTAAAGACTAAAACTGCAAATATTTTAACCAAAAGACAATTTTGGCTGTGCTTCGGGACAAAAAAAAAAAAAAATTTGTACAGTGCTGAAAGCTTTCATTCTAGGGGGTTTTTTATTTTCATTCTTGGTGACACGCCTTACTCTACCATATATTCTTTCTATTTTGTACATGATGCCGTATAGGTTATCACAGGCGGCTCTGTATTAAATATAAATATAGTGGGTGCCGATTTATTTTTCCCAGCATATATTTAAAAATTTAAAGCCAGTTTATGTGTGATGGTGAAGTTTTAAATTTTGCTTGTCTTCAGTCTTTACCATGAAATGGCCGAAAAAACCTTATTATGGGTTGGAAAATTTATGGAATCTCCCTTTTTGAGGATTGCCATCATGTTATTTTTTTATTGCAATCATAAATATTTACGGTTAATGCAAAAATTTGCATTAAAAATTTTCAAAAAGTTATTGAGTTTTATCCTAAAAACAGAAACATTCCTGTACAATTCCGGGGAGAAATGTTTGCATGATTGGGTTGAATAGCTAGTGTATGGATTCAAATATAGCTTAACTTTTGTGCTTAAAGAGCGCAGCAGTTGAGAGCTTTTTGTAAAAGATTTTATAATTTTATCCAGAATACAATCTTTCTTTGTAGGACAGTTGTCAGCTGCACATTTCGGTAGACTTGTGTAGTATTTCTTCCAAAATATCAGTTAGTTGTGGATATCAGTTACTAAACTTCAGTTTTGTGGTTTTGCAGGACTTATGTTGTCTTATGTTGTATTGAAAGTGGGCTTCATTGCTGTCATCAAACTTGCCATCAAACTAACAGTCGCTAGTCTGCAATTTCTGGAAGTTTGCAGAAGTTTGAGTACTCTTGACACGTTGTTGAAAAGGAGACTGACAGTTAAACACGTTGTCATATGGGCATCTCCCAAAAAAGGTCCACCAAAAGTGAAGAAAAATATGAAAATACAGCACTCTAACAGATTTTAACTTTATTTTTTTTATTTTGATTAGTATTACTGTTATGTAACTTGAATTTAACTTATTATGATGTATTTTTATTAAAATTTATAATAAAAATTTTTACTGTATTTTGCTACTGTTGGAAAAATTTGTCGCGTCCGTATTCGTGCTTTATCTGTTTAAAAAAAGATAAGAGATAATTCTTATATTTCATAAGTCTACGAAGAATAGTTATCCTTTGACCTCCATTAACATGTATATTATTTATAAAAAAAGTTCTCAAAATTAGCTAAATTTTGCATTTACCAGCTATACCAGCTTAAAAAACTTCTGTTTTTTGTCGCGTCCGTTCCATTGAATGATTGCTTATTACTTTGTACTAATTTACACTAAATCTCGCCAGTATTTTTATAAAATGTAGCACTCTTTCATCGCGTTAGAACACTAAAATACATATCGGCCCATTTTGTTTCTTTCTTGTTTTTCGAGTAATTAAAACCATGCGAATGTCGCGTCCGTGCCACTGGGAGATGCCCATATGCATTTTCGTCACAAATTTGTTGCCTTCTGAGGATTGTCCGAGAAAAGGTTTCGACTTAATTAATATAAATTTTCGTTCAAAATTATGACTTTCTATAAATCTGGTTAAGTCAAAGAGTAATTTTTGTATGAGAACCCCGCAATAAATCTTTTTAGATATGTAGGTGAAGTTGATATGAGAATGTATGTTTGATATTTTGATGATGACCAACCATTTGCTGTCAATTGTGTGATCGTGCTAAAATTGCTATATGTGGGCTGGCGATGCTCAAGCTTCAAAACGGCCACACGGCACGGCTACAAAAGGTTAGGAACCGCCACTGTTGAGAACGGTTTGATAGATAGCAAATTATAAGAATGGACTAGATAGCAGCGTGTGTGCTTGTGTGTTTGATTTTCGCAGAAGGTAAAGTTGCTTTTTGTTGTTGATATCGCCTTTAATGTAATGCAACTCATTGCCACCCCACAGAGGGAAAAACCTATGGACTCAATACATAAATTTATGTACTCATCGCATAGTTTTCTGCACACAAAAATTTTACATTTTTCATGTATTGAGTACATGTTGAAATCTTTATTGACTACATAATGCTTTCAAGCGGTTATGTAGTCAATAAAGAATTTTATGTACTCAACGCAAACTGTTACAAATAATTTTATGTAATGAGTAAAGATCTTATGTACGTATTACATAAATTATTGACTCAGTACATACATAATTTACTCATTACATATTTTTAGTGCATACATTTATATAATGAGTACATACATCATTTACTCATTACATATGTTAAAAACATAATTTTATGCAATGAGTACATGCATAATGTATTCATTATATATTTTTTGTTCATAATTCCATGTATTGAATATATACACAATTCATGCCTGTGCCTAAAGCACCCTCTCAACAAATGCAATAAATAATTTTATAAAGAAATGACTAGATTTCACAAAATAATTGGCAATTACTTATAGAAACCCAGCCATTTAATTCTTATCCAATCATCGCTTTTGTTCTAGAGTACAGTGGATGAACTCATTCCCGCTCTGATTTTCTAGAGGCTTTAGAGGTGTTGCTTATTTGAAAATCAAGAAACGAATGACATAAAACAGCAAAATCGTGTTCCGATGTGCAAGAGATACGTGTACTGAGTCCATATGTTATGTACTGAATAAATGTGTCACTTCAATCGTATAAGGGGGACGTGTACTGAGTCTATATTTTATGTATTGAGTAAAGTTTTTGTAAAAAATTACATAACACGTTGATTGAGTACACGTTGCTTGTATCTATTGAAGTCTGCTATGTATTCAACACATAACATGATGTATTGAATACATTTTTTATTCATTTTAAAAAGTGAATAAATTGATATGTAGTCAGTACACGCTCCCTTTACTCAGTAAATACTGCTCTTGTTGCGTTCTCATACAAGTTGAAGTGCATAGATTTTACATAGCTGTCTCTGTACTGACTACATAACTTTTTCCCTTAGTGCCAGTTAGGCTGCTTTATCTACTAAAGCTTTTTTGATGTTATTATTCTTCTGTTTTTTTAATTATATTTTTATTTGCTCAATTTTAATTAATGAAACTCGAACTAAAAACAGAAAAAAAAAAATATTGTTGTTATCTTTTCTTATCCTCTCTGCCTTCTTTCAATATAATTACATAAATAAAAACCATAACAAAGTAAATTTAATTAAATTATTATTCCAACTCATCCACCAGCCGCTGTTTTAAACTGTTCTGTTCTTCAGCAACATTCAGTGGTGCCACATGCCTCATTGTGTGCAGTTGTTGTTCAGGCTGAGAGTGGGTGACGCTCGATTTAATTTGCTGTAAGGAACAAACAACATTGCCAGCCAGCCAGCAACATCAACGCTCTGCTGTCAGTTATGCTTGCCTTAGCAAACGCTGGTGGCATTTAACAACCAGCTCAGCATCGAAGTTTGGGTCGAAGCTGGATGTGTTTGTTGTCATCGTCGTCTGCCTGCAGGATCTAATGTTTTTGTTTACTTTTATTCCTTATTTTTTTTTAGGCTGCCGACTCAGCGTGTGAAGCGGAAATGCAAGCATATAAATTTAAACTATTTCGTTGCGATGTAACGGTATAGATTTTTATGCATGTATGTGGTATCCGGTTTATATGTTCGGTTGCAAAATATTTCACTCATATACTTGTGCGTTTCACTTAATGTTTATTTGTTTTTTGCTGCTTTTTGAAATAAGTTTTGTAAAAGCGGATATACTGTGCTTTTAATTTTAAGCATTTCCTTTTATGCTATGCTCGAAATTAAGCTCTAAATTAGAGCATGGAAAAAGTTGTGCGAAATTTTGCAACAAAGCAGTTTGTATGAAATGGTCTTTTATGCATGGTTATTATTTGGCCATTCACTTGGCTTAATGGTTTTAAACAATTTGTTAAGGGTGGATTGCTTTCATCGAGGTTTGTGAAAGAAACAAAATTCTGCGGGAACTTTTTTCCTCAATCCTCCACTGCTTTTACTGGCTTGCTATTGTACGCAAAGTGAAAAGAGCATCAGCAAACAATGGGTTTCCTTTGGGTGTTTTGACGCATATTTAAATAGCTTGTTGTTGTTTTAAAGTTTCTTTTTTTGTTTCTTGAGAAATTTTGCGTGCAACATTTAGCGTCATGGTTTGAGTTTCTATTCTTAACTTCAAAATAGTACAGTTATATTAATCGCATTATGAAATGAAATGTTAAAATTTTTATTACTGGATATAAACTTATCACAATTGTATTCGTCACTTCAATAATTATATAAATCACTTGATTCAAATTTGTTAGTCATCCAAAAATGCAAAAATGCATTCGAAAGTTATCTAGTTTTAATGACATTTTTGGGCTTTATAATATAATTCGACTTTTGCTTATAATTTATGAACAATTAGAAAAAAAATTATAAAAATTGTTTAGGAAATAACAATGAATTGATCATTCATATTAATCACCACTTTTTATTTTTTCATAGCAGAAAACAAAAACGTTTTAAAAATGCACATATTTTAGATAAAGGAACCACTTGTTTCACTTTTTTATTTCACTTATCAAATAGCAATTTTTGAGGCATGAATTTGAATATTCAACATAATAATTAATTAGATTTGAAATTTTTTTGCTGTTATGGTTTTTTTTCATTTTGTGTGACAACATAGAGTAACTTCGACTACTGTGATATGGTCGGGTTATGTGATATACCTGCATATTTTGTTTAGTACACAATTTTCGACAAGAATAAACATGTGAACATAACGGCAACAGAAAAAGACACGTGCTGTAGCTTAATGCGCGCTCTCATTCGCTGTGTTCGCTCTCATTGTTGTGAAATTGTTTTGTCGGTGTAGTCTATATATATTTTTGAGTGCGCTTTACGAGTGAATTACAATAAATAAAGCAGTAAGCTGAAATAGATAAATTTGTTAGAGATTGAATTAAGTTAGCCACAAATGAGATGAGATTTTGATTTTCTACAGTGTGTTTTTACAAAAATAACCTTATTATTTTGAAACCCGAATTCGGCTATTGTGATATAGTCAAAGTTGGGTAATGTGATATACCATCTATTCATACCTTATCTATTCATTTTATACTTTGTGCTATTTTTTTGTTTAGTTTTTACATGCGTTTACATCAGTTGATTTTGTTTGTATTTTTGTTTTCTTTTATGTAAATTCCACTGAAGTAATGAAATTGTATCAACAACATGAATAAAATTAAAATAACACTTTTTAACACTTTCAATAACATTTTTTTTTTAATTTTGGTTGAAAAAACAGTTGGTACTTCTGTTATTACTATGCGGTTAATGTGATATTGGTATATATAGTATATCACATTATTCGAACGTGGTATATCACTTTACCCGCCAATTTCATTAAAGGGAGTTACATGACCTTTTTCATTGTGTTGAAAAAGCTCCAAATTGGGTTACGCTATAGTGCTCCAAAGGTGTAAAACACTGCAAAATGCATAAAAAAAATATCCTATGTAATGCAGAAGTTAAGGTATGAAAGTTACTAGTAATTATAAATTTAAAAATACGTATATCACATTACCCTTGAAGTTACTCTATGCAACATATCGCACACTAAATACAAAACAGTCACAACTCGAAATTTTTTATATCGACATTTTGTTATAAATCGATTCACAAAACAAATATCTCACCATCTTTTTCATTATTTTCTTTATTAACTGGAAGAATGAAGTTTGTGTGTTCAAATGAAAACTGCCTTTCTTCTGCAGTTTCAACCAAAGGGTTTTATTTTTCGCTTCTCCTGAAAAGTCATGTTTTTGAGTTGTGACTGTTTTGTATTTAGTGTGCGATATTTTATGGGACTTTTTTCAAGTTTGGCGCTTTATTGTGCAAAATTTGTTAGAAATTAATTTTTAAAGTATTAGCCATCACTAGCCATTACTTTTTCCCCATCTTGTCTTCGGTAGAGTTGCCCTGTGATAGTTTCATCCAGTCGTAGCAGCTCATAGATTTTAATAATGAATTAATTTAAGAAAAATTTTTCATAATTTTATTGATTTTTTAACGAATTTATAATATAAAATTTCAAATTAAAATTTGTTCGTAATTTCATGATTTTTTTAGTCAGTCAAAAACAATTGTACAAAAATTTAGAATTGACGTTCTAAATGAATATTTTGTATCTAGTCCCCTGTCCGAAACGTCTAACTCTAACTCGTTCATTAATATCCAACTCCACTTTGCCTCAGAAATTTCAGTTTACTGCGGTTAATGAGTCATATATTGTTGTGAGATGTATCTTAAAGAAGATGGGATCGTTATTCAGTTTGTATTAAGCTTGTTTTGATTTGTCATTAGCCCCCTCGTTCACATATATAATCACTGCCTCACAAGTTAAAAATTTCTTTCAATCTGGAAAATTGCTACGATAATATCTATCGGCAAAAAGCCAACGGTAACTGTTCCTAACGATTTCCGACTCGTGCTCGAATCTCTTATGGCAGAGCAGAATCTAATTATCTTAATGAAAACAACCTTCAGTCTCCCCTCCAGTCATGCTTTCTACCTACAGCCATGGACACTAAATTAGCACAAAATGTTGTCTCAAAAATAAATATATTTTTTTTTTTTTATTTCACTCTAAATAACAAAACTTTTTATCATCAAAACTAAAGATATGAATTTTTTTTTAAAAAACAAACAAAATTTTAACAAAGTTTGTTGTTGTCTGCAAATTAAAGCCATCAATTAATTATGTGTCCGATTTTAGCACAAATTAAATTTTCTGAAATAAAAATAAATATTTGTAAGTAATAAAAATAAATATTTGTAAGTAATTATTAAAAATATTGATGGCTTTAGATTACCTGGTTAATACTTGGTGGAATAACCTTTTAATCAAATTTTGGCAACGCTCTTAGGGAATCGAATACCAAGCACTCTGTATGCCGGTCAAAAGATCATCCAAGTTTTTGTATTTATGTTGAGCGATCTTACTTTTCGCTCAAGAGCGAGGTTTACCAAAGGGTTCAAATCGGGACTTTGAGCCGGTCAGTCTTAAATGCGGATTCTTTCTTTAGCAAACCACTCCCTAACAATTTTTGATGTGTGTTTGGGATCATATCATTTGTTCAAAAGAAAATGGTTCCATTTGATTCTTCAAAATATCCAAATAGTGATGACGGTCCATTTCTCCTTTTATCTTCACAATAGCGTTTATCTTCACATCAATGTGCAGCGTAGATTGAGTGCCTGGCGTTTAGGGCGATGAACTCTTACTCTACAATCCGGACCCATGCGATTTACCTTTGTTTCATCACTCCAAAGAATTTTTTTTCCAGAACGCGAGACCATGTAATATTTTTTTTGGAAAGGAGTGGTTTCTTTCGGCTTGCGCGTCCAAAGAGCTGAGCGTCATTGAGGCGTCTTCGAATAAGCCTGTCTGACAAATTTAACCCAAATTCAGAGTTTACTTCGTTGGCAATATCACGTGATGACATGAAGGGATCCTTCTTTGACTTCCGGACAATAGCTCTGTCCACTGCTTCAATTGTTTTTTCTTACGTGGGTTTTTTTTTTGTTTTCTATTAAATTTTTTCATTATTTTTACTGGAATAAATAACATTATACACCAGTTTCCTCGATCGTTTGAGAATTTTTGCAATTTCACATGGCTTTTTGCCATCATTACACATATTAAATATAGTGCGCTTTTCCTCTGGCGTACAACTTTTCCCCATCCAATATAAAAGGCAAAGTTTTAAGAAATAGCTCAAAAATTACCGTTAGACACAAAATAAGCCCTAAAAACTTTTTATGACTGTTCCGATCCGTTGTGCTAATTTACTGTCCAGAAAATAAGATAATTAATGCACATTCCAGCAATTAGCACAAAAGAGAATAGAGATAACGGTAAAAAGATTTTATTTTGATGCTCTCTTGTAACAGTGCAGACCATAATAATTGGTCTAAACTTAAGAGTAGTTTTGTGCTAATTTAGTTTCTATGGCTGTAGGCATAGCTGTTCACCTGTAGTTGTTGAAATATTAGATGATTACAGAACATATTTTGATAAGGGTCATATTACCTAATGGCGTTTTCGTTTCTACCAAAAAATGTTGCCTTTTCACTACCCTTGCCTTTTTTCGTGTTCGATTCTAAAATAAATGCAAACGGGTGAGTAAATTCTGTGTTCGTTTCTTAAAATATCGCACTCAAACAGGGCAAAAAAGGGGCATTTTCTGCCCTGCGAAGAAGGGCAGAGAATGTTGCCCTGCATATCAGCTGTTCTTAAAACGGCAATATTATGAAATGCGTGCGTTAGAGAAGGATGGTTAGACTCGGTTATTATGTGTTGACATTTCCTGAGTATTCCTACTTTGCACTTTAAATGATTTTTGGAGGCTTTTGCAAAATGGTTTAGCTCACTGACGGATTTCGGCATAGCCAAAATATTTTGGGAATCATCATAAAATACATCAAGGTTCATTTTAGGATGGGTACAAATGAAACTTTTTTTTTCAAGGCACCTTAAAATACATATGTACACCACCGCTGGTCTAGTGATCCTTAGGAACGGGATTTTGATATCCAGGATCCCTTAATATTGTTAGGTTCGAAAAAATGCTTTTGAGAGTGGCGTGGGGTTAAGTTGTGCGGTATCCAGTTTAAAGGTAGGGAAGAAGAGTAAACATAAGGCGAAAACATCCATAACTAGTGTTGCCTCTAGAGGGATAAAATGTTGGACCGACCCCAATAATTTTTCTTCCCAAAATTATCTTCTCCACGTGAAATGAAACGAATCAGTTGATTTTCCTGTTTTTTACGTGCATGTTGTATTGGACCCGTCTTATGGGTTGGCGATTGAGTGTGAACATGTTCGGAAACATGGTAAAAAGCGAAATAAATATGGGTCAATCTCTTATTTCAGCCTTTTGTAAGACTCCCTGGGAACGGCGGAAGCCACCCACTAGTCCTAGGCTATAAGAATTCATGAATGAATAATGTTCGATTTTTCGTTCTCGTTGACGAAATATGCCGATTCGGCCATATATTTCCTTGACGAAAATTTCATATTAAATTCCCAAATTCGTCAGAAACGTTGAAAAAGTTTTCAATTCATGAAATGTGTATTTTTCAGTTGTTCTAAAGGGGGATATTTCTTTTATAAATCATCTAAATTTTTTCCTTAACAAAGCTTTGGACTACTGGGTGATTTTATAAAAAAATTTATAAAAAATTCAAATTTGTGTAAAAGTCCCCTATTATAAGGGTTTGAAATATAGGGTAAGTATGTTGGGATAAAATGTTGGAAAGAAAAGAAAAATGAGGTTCGGTCTCACATTTTAACCTTCTATGCGCAGCCTGGGAGCGGTGGAGCCCAATTGCCAAAAAAACAGCAATTTGGAATGGGAACTACCTTTTATTAGGGGTCGGCGTTAAAATTTAAACTGAGGTTTAAGAATTTTAAACTTTGTTTAAGCTAAACTTTGTTTAAAATTGAGATCAGTTAACGGGCCTTATAATGATAAGTATTTTACTTGCACAAAAAAATTCTCATTTATATAGAAAAGTTTATTGAAAATGAGAAATTTTTTCTATATGTACTTTGATAAAAAATTCACTATGTGAAGTATTTTCTTCAGTAAAAGCAAAACTTTTCTAAAAAAAAAAGTATTTTTCTCTAAAAATGATAAATTTTTATATATTTCTCTTTTTCATAGAAGCTTTTTATCATTTTTAGAGAATTTTTATGATCACATTTAGAGAAAAGCATTCTCTTGAGCAAAGTCTATACCATTTTTCTCTAAATATGATGCCTTTTTTATCATATTCCGAGAAACTTTTTTCTGAGTGAAGAGGTGGAAATAAATGGTAGGTATGTTCAGGAAAAATATTAGCGAAGAAAAATAAATGGGTATGTCCACTGTTTAACCCTTCGAGAAGCAACCCTTGTGTCGTTATGAATATTTGCGTCTAATTTTTCACCTTTTCCCCTACCTTTAGCCCCAATGCGATACAACTTAATCCCACGCCACATCCAATTTTTTTTTCAAAAGGATTTTTTTTTCGAACCTTACAAAATAAAATGTTCCTGTGTATCACAATTTTAAATTCATGCACTAACCCACCCCTAAAGTACTCGTATCCAACATAAGAAATGTGCTTTATTAGAAAAAATTAGGAAGTAAAGTAAAGCCTACTCATGGTTAATAATAACGTATAGTGTAATAAGGTTAGTAGTGTTACGCTATAAGAAAATAAATCTTTTTTAATAAATACATGAATTTTATTGATCTTTTAATCTTGTTAACCGTCACCAGGCTCTAATCAAAAGACAAGTTAACGGAAGTTCTGACTGTGATTATTATGTCTTTAAGATATTTTGTTTTTTATAATCAAGTCAATTTAGTCAGTTATTTTACGAAGATCTGAGTTACGTACTAATAAAAAGCTTCAACAATTCTTCACAAACTTAATCCACGATTAGATATTTTCTTCATCTTTCATGGCCGTACTTTCTTATTATCTTCATAAAAAAGGAAATTTAAGCACATTTCATTGTTATTTATTTTTCAAATGCAGACAATGTAGGATTTAGTGCAGCAATCAGAGCACAGAACATAAAGTTCTCCGATAGAACATTACTTTTAATTAATTGTTGAGTTCGTAAATATTTTCATGTTAGCTAAATAAAAACACTGATAAACTAGAGCTTTTGATAAACAAAGCAATTAAGCTTGAACCCTAAAGTAGATTTGATTTAATTACAGCAAAAAACCAAACAATAAACAAACAACAAAAAAAAAAACAATTGTCGTGTTGCATACACAAAAAATACAAAAGAAAAGTTCAAATACAAACAAATCTATTTGTTGTTGTGTCTAATGAACCGACATGTAACACGCGTCTGGTATTTTTTGTTAATGCTTTGCAGTAGTTGTGCCTTGATAATTATTATTATCTATCTTAAGTATCTAACTATCTAAGTATCTAACTAAGTTAATGTTGTTATTGTTTGGTGCGCGTTGTTTGGTTTTGTAAATATTATGTTGTATTTATTTATAGATAAAGAAAATCCATACGTAGCACTAGCTTTGCTTCCTTCATAACCGTGCTTAAGCATTGCTTACCACCACTTGTCAACAATCTGACCGTCCAACAACTATCGTTCAGTGTTTATGTTCATGTTTACGTTTTCGCATATCCGCACCTAAAGGCCCATTACTTTATAACATTTCAAATGTCAAATACGTGCTTTAAATTTTTTATTATGTATTAAATGTTTTCTTATTGGTGTTGTTGTTGCTGGTATTTCCTTAAATTTTAAACAACCAAAAATTAGCTTCCGGAATGTGAGGTTAGGAAATTATAAACTTGGCGAAAGTATTTGCCTTACTTTTAACAAATTTTTAAGACTCGGCTTTTTATAAACGTGAAATTAGACAAAAAATTATGATTTGAGTTTAGAAACTGGTTTCGGGCTTAACTGCAACTAGAGTAGACTTTTGCCAGTTTTCAGAAAGCATCACTAATATTCTCTTCCACTCAATTTATAATTTGATCTTAATTAAGATCAAAGATAAAATTGTTATATTTTTAACTATTTTACAAGCAAAATAAATAAATTAAACCAAAATTCATAACAAAAAAAAAAACAATATATATGAATATATATTTGCGATATGAATATTGAGTACGTTATAAAATACGCGTTCGAATCGTGGCGAAAACATACTCTTTTGCCTTTTTGTCATTATTTTAATGAAAGTCAAATTTTTATTCTTTTGTCATTATAAAATTATTGTATATAAAAAAGATTTATTATTTTGATGACGTCACTTTGCATGATGCTAGGAATGGTCTTCATTCAATTTGTCTTGATTTCAAACTATATCAAAATATATATAATGTATATTGAGATACATAATATAATTTAGATAAAAAAAAAAACAAAAACAAATTGGCCATTTAAGCCCTTGAAAGGATTTTGATCTAGAAAAAAAAAGATTGTTTGAACTCTTTCTTGAAATTTGAAACCGAAATTTTGAATTTTTGCATTTTTTGTTAAAATTAATGAACTGAGTCCTACCAAACGCCTGGATAAAACATTTTATCTCCATTTGATCCTTACTTAAGAAGTGAGCTTGCTTGTTGCCGCCATATTGAAGCCGCTATCTGCTTGAAATCTGGTCAAAATTCACTCCATATTGAAGCAACCATTTTAAGTTTCAAAATTTTGATTTCATGTTCGTGAACGGTAACCCTGGAAGCCCATATTGTATTATTCTTGTCACGATATGTAGGTCATGAAAAGTGATCTTCACATTTGGGATCCATTTTCACACTGTTCTTCGGTCCAACAAGCTACCATTTAAGTACTTAACGTAGATGCCAGTTTTATTAGTAAGAAATCATCCCAACATCCATAACCCTTAATTTTTTAACATCACCTCTTCTAATTCTATTTTCTCTTTCATATTTTTCTTATTGTCATCGATATTATTGTCATTGAAATTGACATTGACATTGACATTGACATTGACATTGACATTGACATTGACATTGACATTGACATTGACATTGACAGACATTGACATTGACATTGACATTGACATTGACATTGACATTGACATTGACATTGACATTGACATTGACATTGACATTGACATTGACATTGACATTGACATTGACATTGACATTGACATTGACATTGACATTGACATTGACATTGACATTGACATTGACATTGACATTGACATTGACATTGACATTGACATTGACATTGACATTGACATTGACATTGACATTGACATTGACATTGACATTGACATTGACATTGACATTGACATTGACATTGACATTGACATTGACATTGACATTGACATTGACATTGACATTGACATTGACATTGACATTAACATTGACATTGACATTAACATTGACATTGACATTGACATTGACATTGACAGACATTGACATTGACATTGACATTGACATTGACATTGACATTGACATTGACATTGACATTGACATTGACATTGACATTGACATTGACATTGTCATTGACATTGACATTGACATTGACATTGACATTGACATTGACATTGACATTGACATTGACATTGACATTGACATTGACATTGACATTGACATTGACATTGACATTGACATTGACATTGACATTGACATTGACATTGACATTGACATTGACATTGACATTGACATTGACATTGACATTGACATTGACATTGACATTGACATTGACATTGACATTGACATTGACATTGACATTGACATTGACATTGACATTGACATTGACATTGACATTGACATTGACATTGACATTGACATTGACATTGACATTGACATTGACATTGACATTGACATTGACATTGACATTGACATTGACATTGACATTGACATTGACATTGACATTGACATTGACATTGACATTGACATTGACATTGACATTGACATTGACATTGACATTGACATTGACATTGACATTGACATTGACATTGACATTGACATTGACATTGACATTGACATTGACATTGACATTGACATTGACATTGACATTGACATTGACATTGATATTGACATTAACGTAGACAATGACATTTACATTGACAATGACATTTACATTGACAATGACATTGACATTGACATTAGCGTTGACTTCGATTTCGATTCGACTTCGACTTCGACTTTGACTTTGACTTTGACTTTGACTTTGACTTTGACTTTGACTTTGACTTTGACATTGACATTGACATTGACATTGACATTGACATTGACATTGACATTGACATTGAAATTGACATTGACATTGACATTGACATTGACATTAACATTGACATTGACATTGACATTGACATTGACATTGAAAATCAAAATGAAATTGACATTGACATTGATATTGACATTAACATAGACAATGACATTGACATTGACAATGACATTGACATTGACATTAGCGGTGACTTCGACTTCGATTCGACTTCGACTTCGTCTTCGATTCGACTTCGACTTTGACTTTGACTTTGACTTTGACTTTGACTTTGACTTTGACTTTGACTTTGACTTTGACTTTGACTTTGACTTTGACTTTGACTTTGACTTTGACTTTGACTTTGACTTTGACTTTGACTTTGACTTTGACTTTGACTTTGACTTTGACTTTGACTTTGACTTTGACTTTGACTTTGACTTTGACTTTGACTTTGACGACTTTGACTTTGACTGTGACTTTGACTTTGACTTTGACTTTGACTTTGACTTTGACTTTGACTTTGACTTTGACTTTGACTTTGACTTTGACTTTGACTTTGACTTTGACTTTGACTTTGACTTTGACTTTGACTTTGACTTTGACTTTGACTTTGACTTTGACTTTGACTTTGACTTTGACTTTGACTTTGACTTTGACTTTGACTTTGACTTTGACTTTGACATTGACATTGATATTGACTTTGACTTTGCCTTTGACTTTGACTTTGACTTTGACTTTGACTCCGACTTCGACTTCGACATTAATTGTTCTCATCCTCATCCTCATCCTCATCCTCATCCTCATCCTCATCCTCATCCTCATCCTCATCCTCATCCTCATCCTCATCCTCATCCTCATCCTCATCCTCATCCTCATCCTCATCCTCATCCTCATCCTCATCCTCATCCTCATCCTCATCCTCATCCTCATCCTCATCCTCATCCTCATCCTCATCCTCATCCTCATCCTCATCCTCATCCTCATCCTCATCCTCATCCTCATCCTCATCCTCATCCTCATCCTCATCCTCATCCTCATCCTCATCCTCATCCTCATCCTCATCCTCATCCTCATCCTCATCCTCATCCTCATCCTCATCCTCATCCTCATCCTCATCCTCATCCTCATCCTCATCCTCATCCTCATCCTCATCCTCATCCTCATCCTCATCCTCATCCTCATCCTCATCCTCATCCTCATCCTCATCCTCATCCTCATCCTCATCCTCATCCTCATCCTCATCCTCATCCTCATCCTCATCCTCATCCTCATCCTCATCCTCATCCTCATCCTCATCCTCATCCTCATCCTCATCCTCATCCTCATCCTCATCCTCATCCTCATCCTCATCCTCATCCTCATCCTCATCCTCATCCTCATCCTCATCCTCATCCTCATCCTCATCCTCATCCTCATCCTCATCCTCATCCTCATCCTCATCCTCATCCTCATCCTCATCCTCATCCTCATCCTCATCCTCATCCTCATCCTCATCCTCATCCTCATCCTCATCCTCATCCTCATCCTCATCCTCATCCTCATCCTCATCCTCATCCTCATCCTCATCCTCATCCTCATCCTCATCCTCATCCTCATCCTCATTCTCATCCTCATCCTCATCCTCATCCTCATCCTCATCCTCATCCTCATCCTCATCCTCATCCTCATCCTTATCCTCATCCTCATCCTCATCCTCTTAAGTAATCTTAAGTTTTAACTCTTAAGTAATCCTCCAGATCCTCTTTAGTAGGGTTATGTTGTACCCACTTTAATATCTATGGATGAAATTTTACTATAAATCACTCTCTATAAGATTTCGCTGCAACTTACTTATTTGGAAGAATAGTAATTTTTATTGCATACTTTTAAGAACTATTCAGAGGATGAATACTAAGCAATAAAAAACTTTCAAATTTTCTCCGTTGAAGTAAGCCGTGTACAAATCTTGTCGAAAGTAACTTACAGTGAAATTTAAAAGGGAATATGTTTTCTAATAATATTTTAACATTTTATGAATACGTTTAACCCGTAATACGTTTTTTTGTGATGGTTAAGATGTTTTACAAAAATATTCTTCAAACAATTTTGATATTATTTGATAAATACATAATCATTTCAAACGCTTATGGTTTGCACGAGTAACGGGCGAAAAATTGTATTTGAATAAATTCCGTTAATTTATATGCCATATAATCGGAAAACATTTATATAACAGCAGTCTGTTTTTGTCGTTTATTTCGCCTGAGTCGCGCACGGACAACATTAAAATTGGAACAAAAATGTATGAACACATTTTGGATCCTAGAAGTGCAAGACTACGTTTCGTTTTCAAAATTTAGACTCTGGTCGTTTATATTATCCTTGTTAAGTTTTTAAACAAACTTCCAAAAAAATGTTACGTTAAAGACCGCATCCAACTGGTTTTATCGTCAAAACAACAAAAGTAAGAAGAAATGTTTGTTCACATAAGAAGTCTTGAGGCCTTCTTTTATGTATTGATACAAAATGTTGTTGACTTCATGGAATATTTTCGATATAATTGCAGATATATGTTTTCGAGTGTAACGTTAAAGAGAAAATTTTTTACTTAGCAGTTTTATTAATCTTTATATAAGTGAATTGCTAAATAAGGCTCTGGCTCTTATTATGAACTTCTTTCGATCTTCGATTGTAGTCGAATGGCCTGATCGATCGAATTTGCGTTTCGTATTATGACGTGCTTTCGACAAATAATAGTGCTATTGTGAATTTAGCTCATTAGGCTTGTTTACGATAATTTCTTTCTAACCGCTAAATGCCACGTGCATAACTAAACAAGGTTTGTTTGAAAATTAATTGTGGAAAAAATAAAAAATTAAACAAAATACTCATAACTTCGATGGAATTATGGTTCGACGTTTCTTCAGAATAGGATTCCTCAGAATAGAATGAAAGTTTTACGGAATTAAAAAGAAGTAGAAAACGATTGAGGGATGCTTCCAACCCCTTGGAAATGAATTCCACCACGTTAGTGAAGCCTTTCAAAGAACTTTTGAGGTCTAAATCATTTAGAAAATTTTGGAAGAAATACCTTTTGCAACTATAGAATTTGCCTCCACCAAGACACCAGTTTTTCCAACTGTGATTTGTTGCTCACCTTAAGAATAGCAGAGCTCCATAAGATTAGCAAAAACAGTTGAAAATTAGTTTAAAGTTGTCAGAAAACTAACAAAAAACCACAAAAAAATTACATTTTTGATAATTATTTTGCAGTATGAAGCCTATCGAAAGCAAAATTCTGTTCGACTGAAAATTCGTTCAACAACGAATATTTCGACAGGGTTGCACTGCTCATAATAAGAAAATGACATTCGATATTCGCTGTTCGATAACCAGTGAAGATCGAATGTCGAAAGCAACTCATAATAAGGGCCTCTAACTCTAACAAATTCAAAAATATGAATTTTTGAAAAAAATTCGTCCGACTTCGTTTGTTTTGAATAATCTCTTTCAAGGCAATAGCAACAATATATATTTGTATCAACGAAAGTATTGCTGATCGAATCTTAATTGTCGTTCTTGCTTTGCTTCTTGATACTAATTAATGGATTTAATATATTTAACTTGTAATGAAAAATTATATATCTAACAATGCGATATATATATGGCAATTTTGCAAATAAAATACTTATTCCAGCATCATAAAAATTAAAAAGGATATCGCAAGTAAGTCAAATAACAAATTCTGTCGAATTTTAAAAGGTGATTTATGAATTGGAAATCAAAGTTAAAACTGTTTTGCACAATTAACACAAATCAATTCTGAACCCATTTTCGGCCAAGGCCATTTTTTTTTCGAGAAAAATTAAATCGTTCAAAACACATATCATTAGGACCCCAAAGAATAGTTTTTTGCTTTAAAAAAATTTTTGCAATTTTCCGGCTGGCGGTGGCAGGGTGGTCGAATTTTCGACCATTGGCCGGAAACGGTATCAAAATATCAAATTTATTGAATTGGAATAGACGTGATTTTTTATAGATTTTTTTGCAAAGCAAATTCACTTTATTTGTTGTTGTTTACAAATTTATTTTGAATAACTAAAATTACTTATGTGAGCTGTATAATGTGAAGCATTTGGAATGCAGGTGAACGTTCCAGCGCTGGCAAATGTTGATGGTGTGCTTACTGCATTGCTTGCAGCGACGATATTTTCCGTCAGGTGAACGAATAATCAAATGGTTGCGAACTGCAATTCGTGGCAAACCAAGCGGACGATCTTGTTCGTCTTCTATTGACTCATCGGTCTGAGCGTCGCCTTCTTCGGATACGGTGAGCAAATAGCGAGTGATTTCACTGCGGAAAACGATTTGCGTTGGAGGTGTGGAATTGTTTTCCTTGGCAATAAAGCAGGCCAACTTCCAAGCGTTTGCAACTGCTGTGTTAAGACTGTGAGTAAAGAGAGACCACCACCACTTTTTCCCACGAATGCCAACTCTATAATTTGCCACAGCGTTATCATGCAAATCAAATCCACCCATGTACCGATTGTAAGTGTTGATCAAATGTGGTTGTGGCACTGTGTCCGTTTTCTTAGCTTTACGATCGTATCGGCGGGCGGTTTTCATGGGCTCCAAATTTTCGTAGTTTGTGGCCATGGTCACATCTGCATTGTCGGCCCATCGAACTAGTAATATTTCATTCGTTTTGTCAAATCGATAATCGAAGTCGCCGCGTTTTAATTCTTTGCGGTTTTTCATTACGGCACCACTCAAACGATTTTTACGAATCGTACCACAAGCAAAAAATCGCCGCTCGTTCAGCAGGCACAGCAAATAATACGACGTAAAAAAGTTATCGAAGTAGACTCGATGTTTTTCGGGATTTTCTACATTACGAAGTAGCTCCAACACTACTTGTGCACCAAGTCCGATTGTTTTGTCGTGTGCAACTGACGCTCCACTGTATGGAATTGCCGAATATAGATAACCATCGCTGGAACACAAACACCAATACTTAAAACCAAAACGTATTGGTTTGCCACGAATAAACATTTTGCATGAATGTCTGCCAAAGTACGGCACCATTTGTTCATCGATCGAAAGATGAGTGGTGAATATTCCAAACTGCATAAATTTTTTATTCAAGATGCTTAGGAAAGGGCGTACCTTGCTGAAGCGATCAGTTGAATCAAGATCATCGTTGTTGCATAGATGAAGGAATCGTTTGACCGTTTTGAATTTGCCTCGGCTCATGGCTTGTTTTATTATCGGAATGCCAAGATCTGCTTGAACTGACCAATACGAATCAATGTCTGGCAACTGATGATACCCAGATAAAAGTAAAATGCCAAAAAACCGCTTCATTTCGAAAAAATTTACCACATCATCTTGCATATTGTTTTGTCTTGCGTAAAGGTTGGTGAAATCGACGATTTGTTGAATGATTTCGGCGTCTATAAACATTTCAAATAGCTCATGCGGGGACTTTCCGCCTACTTCTTCCATCATAGCCTTAATGGTCACGTCTAATGGTACGTCTTCCGCATCTCGTGTGAACTTAATTTTTTTCGGCTTTATCCATTTCGGCGCACCAAAATCACATAAAGGTGTATACAATTCGCTACCCAGGGTCGCATTTCCAAGATCTCTTGCAGTCAAATTTGCCGATGTTGACGGTTCGTCTTCAGCGTGAATACGCTTCCGTTTGTTCGATTTTGCTGGTGCATCAACTAGCAAAGCAGCATCATTGGCTTGCGAATCGAAATCAATTTCAACCGTTCCAGCGATATCGTGATAAAGATTGATTTGCTCGTCGTTTGATCGTCGCTGATATCATCCACTTTTTCAGGTGGAACGTAAATCACATTTCGCACACTTGATGCACACGGATCTTCATCATCGTCGCTACACTTCTCCAAAATGTTTTCGATATCCTTCATGCTCAAATATTGCGAGCGCCTCATTGTCCTCTGAAATATCGAAATAAATTGCACCAAATTGCACGAAATGAACAAATATAACTTACAGCTGTATGTACAAAAAACTAGAACAAAATGAACGTAATCGACAAAAATATGTGAACTTAATATCTTTATTTGTAACCACTTGTTTCTGCGTTGATATCAAAAAAGAAACTGCAGCTGTACATACGAAATGCCACAAAACGCTCATTAGGGGACCTCAAACAATACTACATGTCGCATGGACATGTAGTTCGATAATGGCCTTCATTACATTGAAGTTGCCACCAAGTAAACATCGAGTGCAGCGTTGTATTTTTTAATTTTATCATCGGACATGTCCACCCGAATTGATTTCTTACACATGTGTGACGACATGACAAGTCCATCCGACATGTAGTATTGTTTGAGGGGCCTTATTGTGCGATGACAACTGAAATCGCACATATTATATATCGTTTCCGGCCAATGGTCGATTTTTCGACCACTCACTTTGGTGGTCACCTGGTATATGATTAATGTACAGTAAATGGCCAGGGAATGAATGTTTTGTAAAGTTTAAACCTTTTGTATGAATTCCTCATCATTCGATATTTAATTTTTTTAATTACAATATTAATTATAATTTAATTAAAAAACGTCCAAAATAGGTATTCACATAAATTTAGGTATGCACCAGGTGCGAAAAAGCTAATCTTTGTGGCTTATAAATACTTTGAAGGCCAATGAATCAAGCTTAATTTTGACACCTTGCCCATCGCAATAACTTGTACAGAAGGTAAGATAGAATTTTTTGAAATAAGGTGAAATTTCTTGGTCGAAAAATCGACCAGTGGCCGAAAATGGGTTAACAACTTAAATTTACAATAAGTAAAACAAATTAATGTGAATTTTTCAAAATCATCACATAAATTGAGCAATAATTCTAAAGATACTTGCTGTAAAAAGAAAATTGTGAGCTGATGGTTATAAAAATTGCAAAAAAATGTTCAATAAAACTGAAAACTGAGTAGTATTATGGTGAATAATTTGATGGTGTCTTGACCTTACATGGTAATTTAATGTTTTTTATTAAATTTTTATGTGCAAACTTACGAGTTCAATTCACCAAAAACAAAAAAAAAAAAAACAGACAAAAACCGTTAAGCTAAGGCAAGCTTTCACAACTTTTTTGCAAGCAAAATAACACCAACGATCAAATTAATTGGTTTCGTGATGGAAAAAATAAATTTGATATGTAAGCATAAATAATGGGGCAAAAAATGAAAATCGAAACAAACAAATCGAATTGCATAAATATGCTAAATAAGCAGAGGGTTTTTTCATTCGAACTATTTGGTAATTTATTGTCATATCATGCTCATTTTGGCATATAAATTTACAATTTACATATATGCATGAGTATAAAATTGGCTAAGCTTAAGAGTTGAACTGTTTCTTTCAAACGAACCATTTCAATTGAAGCTAGTTGAAGTTGTTCTCAGGCCAAATGAATTGGTCAAAAAATAAAATAGGTTAACGTCTTACAAATCTAGTGAAAATGGACAATATAAATGATTTATGAATTAAAGAAGTCTACAATTTCTACAATTTTAAATTGTTAATAAAAAACGAAAGACCTCTCTCTCCTCAGCGTGCAAAGTAGATTTCCCAACGTTAATTTTGTTTTTTTTTTTTGCAACGGACAACAAATTTTAGTTAACAACTTTCTAAGCTACATTTCTATTTTTTCTTTCTTATTTGTGTTTATAGCTTTTCCATTAATTAACGCTTGAGAAAGAAAAATAAAATGTTACTTTATGATAGCCGCTACTGTTGCGCTGTTGACAGCAATTAAATGAGGTGCAGCTTACAAAAAAAAACAAACAAAAAAAAAACGACACACTGACGTCGCCTTAAATTGCGACATAAAATTGAAAAGCTGCAAAAAGCTATAACTCAACTGCAAACAAGAAAAGTGTTAAGAAATGAGAAAATAAAAAGGAAATTTTAATCAAGTAGAACAATTATGTGCAACAAAATAAAGTAAAAGGCAAAACCATTTAAATGCACTTAAAACAATTAACAACAAACATTAAAGTTGGTCTATTTAAACGCACGATTGTGACGCTGGTGTATCAAATGACAGACGCTACGATGAGGAGCTGTCAATTGTTGAAGCTTGCTGGCATTATTTTTCGAAAACTTTTCACATATACTACAGTTGTTATTTTTGTTGTTGTTTTTTTGTAAAAACAATTAAAGCGCCAGAATTTCTTAAGAAGAAAGTTACCGACGCAGTAGTAAAACAATAGAAGTTATTCGGTTAAGCGTTTGTTAAAAAATTTATAATAACAGAAAAAAATTTTATTGAAGTAAATGTACAGATAATAATTTTGGGTTCGGTAGAGATCATTAAGTTAGATAGCGGTGTGTGAAGAGGGCTTACAAAATGCGTCAGTCAAGTCAGACAAAGTTACCTGTAAATAGTTGAGCAAAACAATAACAATGAAGAAAGAGCACAAAAAGAAGAATAAAAAAGTTGTATAAGAGCAGAAACTAAACTAAAAAAGAGCGTATAACAACAAACTAAGAGAGAAAAACATAGAATTTTTTTATGCAAACTAGACTTAGGAGAGTTTATTAGTAGATAAACATATTGAAAACATAAAAATTGTACAATTTTAAGAGGTCAATTATATATATTTTGGATTTTTTTAGAAATGCAGCAGAAATATTCTTGCTTGCTCAAAAGTTATGAAAGAAATAAAAACATTGATATCTCTCTTTGGAGTTCAGCAAGATTTGGTGTGCTTATAACAGTTTCAACAATCAGTCATGCAGCCGAAACAATATCCATAAATAGACAAAAAGAGCCAAAAATATCGGGTGTGTTTTGCAAAAGAATATTAATTTAGTTCAAAGGCAGAGAATGAGAGAGATAGATAGAGAGCATTTCAACAAGCAACTAGCTAATATCGAAGAGACTTTATTTTTTAAAGAGAACATGTATTTAGTAAAAAGATAGATATCGAGAGAGCTGTAGCAAACCACCAACTAATATCGAAGAGACTGTGTTTTTCAAAGAGAATATGTCTTTAGCTAAAAATAGAGAGCAAAGAGTACAATACAATTAACGACTAACTAATATCGAAGAGGTTTTACGAAATTTCACAAGCAAAGCATTAGCACAAATGCTAAAATGAGCTTCATAGAAATTTTCAAGAGCGTTATTTTAAATAGTATCAACTTTATGCTCTCTAAAACCGGCTAAATACAGTCAATAGATTATTTATAGTAAAAAAATAAACGAATATTGAAATGTATAGAGCGTGTGAGAAGTATACTACATATGCGTTATATTAGCAATTTGCGGCAACAACTTGAGCTGAGCATTTTTATTCTATTGCACATAAGAGAGACGCATTTTCGGCTCTACTTTTCTTCACACAATAAAAATAAAAATTTAATCAAGAACTTTGTTGACAATGAATATACATACATATGTGTTATTGATATTAACACAAAGTTAGCTTAAAAAGAATTTAATCATTAATTAGTATGGAAAAAAAACAACGACAAAACAACAGGTACTCAATAGAATTCTATGCCTTGTCATAAAGTAGATAAAGTCGTTTTTGGTGTTTTGTTTTTTTGTGTTCTTCCTGCTATTCTGTTAGAACGTAAATAAGCCACAAGTGATAAATGTGATTGTTATTGTTACGATAACATTGAAATAATCTATTTATTTTTCGATTAAAGCACTCGAAGAAAAAAAAAAATTAAAAAAAAGAATACTCAGCAATAAAGATTTTACTATACCTTTTTTTTCTACTCATCGTAAACATTAAAAAAAGCATAGTACTTTTATGGATGCCACTGTTGGCTATGATCATTTCATTAAAGGCATATTTTTATGCAAAGTTTAGCTATTTAAACATTACTTTGAGTGCGTTGTAAAAAATCGACTCAGCAACAGGAAGTGATGTGATACCTGGAAACCACAAATTTGTTCCCTCAATGTATTTCCTTGAAATCATTACATTTGCGATTGGATTTTTTTTTTGCGTGGTTTTCACATAAGTAACTACTAATTATTTTTTCATGTTCACATAATTACCGAAATATATTTATTACCAACGGAAATTTGCTGTTTAGTATAAATAAACATTTAATTACAAATCTCATTCATAGAGCTGGCAAATTATTTCGAGAAATTCTCGAAAGAAAGACTATAACTAGTTACTTAACTTCATAAAGGAAGTATCCCAGTTTTAGTTCTACTAGTATAAGTTGAAGATAAAGACTTAATTACACGATATCTAATTTTATAGCATAAATGTAGACTAGGATACTTTAGAGTAGGATACCTTATGTCAGCATTTCATTGTCGTTTCACTTTTGTCTTAACTAATATATAATAAGTACCAAAGAGACCTAATGCTCAATTCGACAAAGTTTTTCTTTATACTAGTTTCGCCTGGGGTCTGAATTCAACCAATTTTGTGTTTGCTTATTTATAACAGAGCAGTAAATGAATCAATCATTTGAGTATTGAATCACGAATCAATCACATCCTGATTGAAAAAGCGAAGATTGAATTCATTTCAGCCTTAAATCATTAAGATTTAATTTAGAATGCATTCATTGGTTGCTTTAAATTGATATTGAGTTCATTTCGTGGCCATCATATTGATTGAAATTTCGAAGACAATAATTTGATTTAAATCATAGGAAATTTCAATCATATTAATCAAATCCAAACAGATTGCAATTATTTGATTTATATAAGAAAAGCTTTCAATTATTTGATTTTAATCAAAAATAATTTCAATCACTTGATTTAAATCACAAAACAAATTAACTCAGTTATGAAATTTATATAAAGTATTGATTTTCTTATATAAAAATATAAATTTTTCATGTTAGATTTTGCTATTTTGTAACTTTCATGAATTTGTGATAGAATTTATCACAATTAGATATACGTTAAGCGCACGATATATCTGATATATGAGTTTATATATTATCTTTGAACGATGACATTTAAGGTTGTAGGTATACCCTAAAGTATTGAAAAAATTTGTTGAAACAACCTCATACAAACCACGCTGTAAGATGTAATTCTACATAGAAAATCCTTGAACATTATACCCACATATGTCTGCGCACAACTTTAAGCATTAAAAAGTTGTTATCATAAAAAGACATCAGACTAAAAATCATATAATTCTTATATTTTTCATTGCTAGCTCAATTTTTAAGTATTTATTACTGAAAAGATTTAAAGGTTTTAGTTGAAATTAATTCTAATTTATTTCATAACTGTAAATTAATTTTGATATTAAACTCAAATGATTGAAATCATTTTTGATTGAAATCATTTTTGTTTGAAATCAAATCTTTTTTGATTTAAATTTAATAACTGCAAGCATTTTGGAGTTAACTCAAATGATTGAAATCTCTTCTGATTTAAATAAAATGAATGTATTCAAAATTTAAATCATTATGATTGCCCCGAAATGAATTCAATATCAACTTTAAGCAATTACCAATGAATGAATTTGGAATATAATGTTAATGATTTCAGCTAAAATGATTTAAATCAAATGGTTAATAAATCACAAACATTTAAAAACAATAATGATTGCAATCTTTTACAGCTCTGATTTATAATTATAAAAAATAGTCGGTGCACTCCTTCTCCATACTCTTATTAGATTAAACAAAAAATTATCAAAATTGTTTTTTTTTCAAGACTCTGTACTTGGCTTGGCCATTCATGTTATGCATTTTAAAAGGTAGTTTTTTGCTATCTTAAATAGTTGAAGAAGACTTTTGTTATTTCCGAATAGATTTATCTCTGAGGTTTCTTTTAACTCTTGTACTTAAGGGGACGTGACAGCTTCTAAAAAACTTTCTTTTAATGTTTTAAAATGCCTTTTAAAAGTTGAATAATAAATAAAATATCATTTTTGAAAATTAACTATATATTTTTTAGTAAAAAAATTACACAAAAAAATGTGTCGGCGTATTTTCGAAAATTGTCAATTTTTTTTTAACAAAATCGGCCAAAAATTCAAAAACTAAAACCGATTTTTCTATCCATAGTTTATTCCATGCATCGATAAGTGTAAAACAACTTATTAAAATTTCAGTACGATCGGTCGAGTAGTTTTTCTTTTATCACGTCCGCCATGATTTTTTTAATGATTTTTTAAAAAGATTCCAGTAGCAATATATGTGATTAAAATAATAAAAAAGAAATGTTTTTTGCGTAATTTTTTTACAAAATAATATATATTTCATTTCTCCAAATGATATCTCATTTTTTATTCAACTTATATGCATTTTAAAACATTAACATAAAAAAATCTTTGAAGGTCCCCTTAAGCAAAGATTTTCAAAAACTTCTATATATTTATCAGAATGTGTCAAAAGTTGAAAGAATTTGATCGCGTATATTTTTCTATAGATTATAAAAGTTTCATTGAAACCAGTAAATACACAAAAAAGTTTCAAGTAACTTATACACTCTAAAAATTTTCTGTTGAATATTACTATCATTTAGCGAGGTAATTTGTTGCCTACTTTAATGATCGCATTTTTACACACGCAACAATAATACAACTTATGTGTGTAAATAACTCAACAAAAAATGTTTAAATTTAAATACCTATATGAACATCAAATGTTGAAATTTATAATTCGAATGTTTAAATTTAAACGTTGTTTGCACATACAATGTTTAAAACTTTTCATATATCTTATTCTATTAAACGAGCAATATTTGTATATATATTTGCAATTGCGTTCTCGAAAACGGCGCTAACGATTTCGATGAAATTTACAATATAGATGAAGAGGGGGCTGAAAAATCGATCCAGCTAGGTCTCATCTCTGGGAAAAGCTGTTTTTCCGAGTTTTCACGCATTAAATTAGTACATTAATTTTCCTGCCGAATATGTTATGTTAAGTTTGCTTACGTTGATATAGCAGTGATAGATGAGAGAATAGAGCTTATGTCCAATGATATCGAGGTTGTGAGTTCGAATCCCGCCGCGCATATTAATTTTTTTGTTTTTATTTTTATGCTTCACCAAACAGTGATTTAGTGAATTTGTTATATTTTTCATTTATTTTTTTATACACTGAGAAAAAAAAACATACTTAAAAATTAAACAAAAAATTTTAAAATAGAAATTTAACGCCTTTGCGTTTCTACAAAACAAAATTTAAAACATGTGTGTTTAATTTTAAACAGCTTATAAACTTCTTTCGTTTTTTACTTTTCTTTCATTATTCTTTGAAAAAATAAACAAAAGTTTCAACACAATGAAAATTTTTGAATTTTTTGAATTGGTTTGACAAATGTCGAACATATAATAAAATAAAAACTGATTAATTATTTATTTAATTATTTCAATAGAAACTTCATCGAATGGAGCTAACAGTTGGCATTCGGAGCGTCCCGGAGGTAGCTGGTTGGGATTCTGATGCTAAGAATTCGGAAAAGCTAAAAGAATGCCACCGAAAAAATATGCGTTGAAATCTTTGTTTTGAATTTTAAAATTTTTGTTTCATGTTTGTTTTTCATAACAAAAACATTGTTTTAAAAACAAAAACTTTTGTTTTGAATGTAACTTAAAAAACAGTTGTGTTTAATTTTAATGAATTTGCTTCAAGCTCTATTTCAAAAACAAATTCGTTAGATATGAACACAATTTCATTGTATTTTAACACATTTTTCCCTCAGTGTAGAAACGTTTTTAGTACAGTTTTGATGCACCAATTTTTGATATAAAAAGAAATCTTACAAATAGAGTAATTTACATCAAATCTTAAACAAATTTTAAAAAGAAAAATATTTTTGTAAGAGTTTCCTATGCTAGAGTTTTTTACGTTTTGAAAAAAAAAATCTAATTTGCTCACACCTCAAAAAGTGCACTTTTTTTGTAATTTTAAGAAACAAATTAAGTTTCCACCAAAATAAAATATAATGGCCAAATGTTATGCTTTTTGTAATTTCAATTTCTGATATATATTTCACTTAATCGTTCATAACTTCTATACCGTTTGAGATATTGTTATAAAATCTGGATCAAAAATGTTTTTCTTATTAGGTCTTATTAGGTTCTTATTAGGTCACTGACTAAAAGATGTTTTTCTATTACGCAGTAAGTTTACAAAATTTTAAATGCCTTATAAAAATTCGAAATAAATTAGGATCAAATTTACTCTAATGCTTGGTCTTTACTTCGTCATTTTTTGTTTGACATGAAATTTAAAAGTTTAAAAAATCACATAAATAACATTTTTTTTGCAATTTTTGCTATAAACGTGTGAAGAGATCAGTTTTTCATATTTTTCGCCATTGTCAAACAGCAAAAAAATGACAACGTGTTGGCATTTTTCATGTGACTGACAACAACTGACCATTGAAATTGACATAGTGGAAACCACTCTTAAGAATTTTTTAATCGGTCTTAAAACAAAACAAAAAGTTTTAACATTTTTCAATCGGCCGTCTGGGGAGGATGAAGTGACAAATTCACATTTTGTAAATATCTTAAGGTGTGAACAGACCACATAGAACAACAACTTTACGGTTAAAAATCTTAGAGTAATTTTTAAACAATACATTGAACTAATACATATGTTAATCCTTTTTTTAGAATTGATACGATTAAAAATACTAGACATATTTTTAGTCAAAGCTGTACGTAAATTTAATAAATTGGGAATACAATTTGAATTATGGTAACTTAGGTTAAAAATTGAATACAAAATAACTAAAAGACTAATAAAAGCTGTATTTTGCTTACATTTTGTTCATGCTATCGCAAGCAACAGGATGTGACAAAAAATAAAAATATTGGACTATGCAATTGTTACATTAAATAATTAATAAAATAAGATTATAATAATAATAAAAAAATAAAAAAAATATACTTATCAATAAGGCTGAGAATCGAACCAAGCTCCTTTGATTCTTAACGTTATTACCACAACAGCTTATCCGACTGAGCCACGACTCTGTTAAGTTCTGCCCAACCCACTAACAACCGGTTGCTGTTTTAGATGCAAAGATCATATCAATTGAATAGAAAACGACATCTATTGGGTAATAGCATACAACGAAAAACAATGCCAATAGTTTTTTCATAAGTGTTAAATCTAATCGGAACACCCTCTTAACTAAGAACACCCTCTTAACGAGAAGCAGAGCACCAATGCTGCGAATCAGTTCGTTCAAAACAAAACCAACACAAGCAAAAACAAAAACAAAGAAAGCAGCAGACACAACATGCAAGCAGCTAATGATTGATTTCCTTATATAAAAGTCTAGATTATTCTTCTAAGCTTTTGCTACACCCTAGACTACACCCTGTGACTTTAATATAAAAGTAACAAAATCCAAAATTAGATATTCGTTTAGCGCAGGATATATCTGATACTTTAGTATAAATATTATGTTTGAACGATGAATATTATAGGCTGTAGGTATGACCTTAAAAAAATTTGTTAAAACGACTGCATACAAACCGCGCTGTAAGACGTAATTCTACGTAAAAAAAAAACCGAAAATGCATTTTTTGAGATATGAACAGTTAACTTTTTTTTTGAAAAAGTAGGCAACTCTAGCAAAAAAATTCCAAAAGTATTTTATTTTTTTTTTTATTAATAATCGCTTTTCAATTGCTTTCTAATGATACTTCATTTACAAAAATAGGAAGTACATTAACATTTACAAATGACAGAGGTATGATTTATTAAAAATGACTCCATTTTCAAAATTTTTACTTTGATCAAAAATTGTAAGTGGATTCATGCTCCTATTCTTGTAAGTGGAAAAGGAGCATGAGGTTAATTTTGGGAAAAAAAAATTTACTTAGGCTTGGAATGGCCGTCATAAGTTCAGCATAAGTAAATTATCAAAATAATTAAACCAAATATAAAAAAAATATAAAACCAAAACAAATTTCGTTTAGTTGAAAAACGAAGTTATCATAAAATAAAAATGTATTTAAAGTTAATTTAAAAATATGATCTTATATGTTGTTTTTAAGATAAAGTTGGCATTTCCGATACATTAAAAACCGTAAAACATTTGAATATACGGCAGGAATCTGAGCGGAGCTCGGTCGCCCAGGTACTAATTTTATAATCAGGCCTATCGTGAGTTATTTTCGCCCGGAATCGGTAAAGGGAATTTCGTTTTTAAGATAAAGCTCAAGAACCTTTGAAACATTTTTAATGCAAGTTTGTTATTCAAACATGAAAGAAAAAAATTTGCATTAATAATATTTCAAAGGTTAGCTTTATCTTAAAAACAGGGATTTCCATTTTCGATTCCAGGCGAAAAATACTCACGATAGGATTCCACAATAATATATTAAACAACATTTCTTATTTTTTATCCATTTATTAAGTTTTATAAAAAAAATGCTTATGGTACATTTCAATACTTTTAACACTATTGCCACAAACACTACATACAAACATTTTATATCTTAACACTATTTTATATATATAATTATAATTATAACAAGAATTAAAATATTACATGCAAGCTCTTCCACAATTTACTTACGAATGACGAATTGCGTGGCGTCCCGTTGGAAGTGTTGAATGTTATGTAGTTTATGCTAGCAAGATTAAACATGTCAAAATGCAATTTTCAACATTTCATGTGTAATTCTACACCGGGTGTTTAATTTTAAACAACAATAATTGAAATATACAAAACAAATTTACTTTTACTACAAAATTATTAACAATTTTAAACATTGATTGCATAGAACCAATTTTTACGCATACAATGCATAAAAATCAACAAAATGTGTAAATATACATCGAAAACTTGCATACTTCATAGTAGTATTTTTCAACCGACTTTTTAGAGTGTAGTCAAAGTTTAAGTAAAATAACTTATAGTCAAAAAGCCCGTGACATAAAAAATCCCGTCGTCTGGAATGCTGGCATAATTATTTTTAAAAATGTTTTTGTTTTAATTTTAATATTTTGCCGTCATCTCGGATTTAAAATTAGTAGCATACATACAGTGGCTCACAGCTTATTTCGTGCAGACGATGTGTTAAACTTTGAAATGCTATAACTTGGTAACTAGTACTGGTAATGAAAAAATTTAAACGACATTTGTTTGCTAGTAATTATACATTTAAATATAAACTTTCATTTCTTTATATAATGGTCTACTAAAAAAATAATAATCAAAAAACTGAAAAAGCAGCAAAATTCAACGCCACAGCTTATTTCGTGCACTCCACTGAATCTTAAGAAAATGTAATATGTTTGTCTTTTTTAATATTTTGTGTGGCCGCCATTTTGTTAAATTACATCTTTAATTCATTTACTGGCTATCCATTTACTCTACTAATTTTTTGTAATATCTGGGGGTATTTGTTGCCATTCCTCCATCAATGCATTTTTTAATTAATTTTTATTGGAAATATTCCGCTTGCGAACGCCACTCTCCAAAATTGCCCACAAAATTTCTATTACATTTAAGTCGGGTGACTGTGCAGGCGGATTCATAAGATGCGGGCAATTCCAAATCAACCATGACTGGACGATTCTCGATTTATATTTTGGGTCGTTGTCCTGGTAGAACCGAAATGTCTCTCGTACGCCCAAGGTGTCGATACTTTGAAGCAAATTTTCTTTTATAAAATCTAGGAACATTGTCTTGTCCATAATGCCTCCAATAAAAAATAATTTTCCAACGCCCGATGCAGCCATACAGGCCCAAACAATTACGCTGCCGCCACCA
Organism: Tetanocera ferruginea; assembly: GCA_958299015.1. Classification (NCBI taxonomy): domain Eukaryota; kingdom Metazoa; phylum Arthropoda; class Insecta; order Diptera; family Sciomyzidae; genus Tetanocera; species Tetanocera ferruginea. The sequence goes on from OY282641.1 coordinate 38,416,952, forward strand.
TATTTTACTGTAGGCTTGAGATGGTTATTGTTCAGCTCGGTATAAGCCTTACGCCATACATATTGCATTGCTTCGGAGCCAAAAATATTGAACTTAAACTCGTCCGAGAAAATGACGTCATTCCAGAATGTCCTAGAATATAAAACGTGTTATTTGACGAAGTTCAGTCGACATAGCTGATTTTTTTTTTAATATAAGATTTGTTGCGTGTAACTCGACCATTAAACTCGTTGGCCCGCAGCAGATGACGAATTGTTTCGGCACAGCATTTCTTGCCCAACTCCTTCTCAACCTCCTTGGCCAATTTGGGACCCTAAAGCCTCAGATTTTCTACGATTTTTCGCAGAATAAGTCGCTCGTCCGCTTCTGTACATATTTTATTTGGAGCATTTCTGGCCTTATCAGCCACACGATTTTCTTTCAAAAAGCGCTGGATGATGAACTGCACTGTAGAGGGTCTCAATTTTACTATTTCAGCTATTTGCGGTTGGATTTTTTCTTTTTTAAAGTGAAATAAAACTATTTCGTGCTCTTATATTGTTGTGCGACGGCCCATTTTTTAAACAAATCAATTAGTGCACTTAAGGTTTTAAGTCCAGACTAAAAACAACTGTTAACTCCGATCAGAAGAATCAGGACATCAGTCAAGATAAAAACAGCGAACGAGAAAAAGAAAATAACGGCATCACGTTCAAAAGTTTACATGTAAAAACAGTGTGCACGAAATAAGCTGTGGCGTTGAATTCTGCTGCTTTTTCAGTTTTTTGTTTATTATCTTTTTAGTAGACTTTTATATAAAGAAATGAAAGTTTATATTTAAATGTATAATTACTAGCAAACAAATGTCGTTTAAATTTTTTCATTACCAGTACTAGTTACCAAGTTATAGCATTTCAAAGTTTAACACATCGTCTGCACGAAATAAGCTGTGAGCCACTGTAATTCGCTTGGAAAATTCATTCTTTGTCGAACGAACTAGGTATGACAGAACTCAGCCTGGCCAAAATATCCTGTCATATCAACTTTTAATTTATAAATTTCCTAATTTTTTTGCTGGCACTGTAAAGCTCTTATTCACATCTGCAACTTTGCTCAACTGATCAAGAATTTAGTGCAATGTTGCCATATTTTTTTATGTGCTTTCCTACAAACTGCTGAAAAAAAATCACTTTTTTCCTTTTAATGCCACCTTTAACCTTTGAAAAATTTTTTTGGGAAATTTGTATTTTTTGCTTATAGGAGTTAACATCGAAAAATCTCTTTGACAGATGCTGAATTATTGGCCAAATAATGATCAATTTGTTTCGCTTCTCAGATTTTGCCAGATTTTGACTAAAGCTTCTGTTCTCGCATCATGGAACTTGTGGCACTCAAAGAGGACACAGATAGTGTCTTCTACACTCAGAAAAATATCAACTGTAATATTAACAGTCGGCCGCTGTTATTTCAAAACACTGTTCGATTGAATGATTTGCGTTTAAGTAAACAATTTTCTTTGTTGAATGAACGTTTCAAAGTATTTTTGTGCTGTTAAAATCATCTGTTGAAATATTTTTGTGCTTATATTGAATTGTCAATTTTTTCTAAGCAATAGTCTTTATATGTGTTTTGCTATATTAATATTATCGTTGCCAGTAGCTCAGTGGATGTGCACTAGACTGTCATGCGGGAGACGTGGGTTCGAACCCTATCTGCGTAAGTATCAAAAATTGTAATTTAATAATTGAAATAATAATAATTCTGTTTCATTAATTGTTTGGTCAAAAATAACCTTCAAAATAAAATGCTTACAATATTGCAAAAAAAAAAAAAAATTGCAAATTTCATTTTTTATTTAAAAAAAAATATTTAAAATAAAAAAAAAATATTTACTGGCCTTGCCGGATTTGAACCGTGGACACGCGAGTACTAGACGCACACGTTAGCATACTCGGCCATACATGAACTTTCAAACCAGTGATCAAATTTCAATAAATAAGTTTTTATACGGGTTTCGTGTTCCATAGACCAACAGTCAACCGACTGTTGATTTGAAATTTTCATTTGTTGGATGGTATTTAACAGTGAAATCTGTTATTTCAACCCATGATTTGTTTGATAAAACAGCATTTTTTCCCTGAGTGTACTGTGCTATCAGTAAAATGTGCGCAGTAGGTATCAACACCAGTCTTGAAATCTTCTATTATCCCGGGAGTAGGACAAAAAGCACACGATAGTGATTGTTAATGCACTATTGAATATTTCTTCGTTGTACTTAATTAAGGAGTTTACATTCAAATCCAGATAAGTCACAGGAAAAAAAAGATGTTAGTTAGAAATGCCATTGTAAAGCAAATGTTACAATATATCGATCCATAAAATCCTCTTAGATAAAAATATCAAAAATCCTAGAAAAAAATGCATTGACATATATCCTTTTCAATCAAAAGTAGACATGTCCACAGTAAATTTTCAATAAAAAAAAAGATAAGTCCAAGCAAGGTTTCATTTGTGTAGTTTTCATTCAAATTTAAAAAAATTTGTATGTCAAAACGTTGGTATAAGTAAAAAATTTAACATTTTAGCGAATTTGGGTATGCGTTCTGCAAAAAATAAAAAGTTAAACGCAAAAACATTTTTTTGACTAAAAAGGACCTTCAGGAGAATCCAAATTTCTTCGGCAATTTTCCTCTGATTTGAAAAAAAAGTATGAAGAAATCATTTCAATGAGTTCCTCTAACTTTTGAGACCCCGAACGGTGGAATTTAAATTTTGATTCATTTCTAACTTTCAAAACCAGACAAGACCAAATTTGAAATTGAAAATACGATTTTTTTTGCACTATGAGACTATTTTTTGTTTGCATAATATATCTATTCCTATGGAGCATAATTTTGCATGATTGGTTTGTTTTAAAAAAAATGTCTGAAAAAGCTTAGATTTTTTTTCGATTTCCCAACAATTCGATCTGTGTGACTTATCTGGTTTTGAATGTAAATTCCTCAATTAGTAGACAAACGCTTGGTAGGTGTGAATTCGTAGGAGGGTCTCTCTAAGCGGTTTTGGGCGGACCTTAATAGGGTCCCCTATATGGCATGATGGTGTTGTAACGATGGTTAGAAGAGTTAAGAAACCCGTTTCCGGTTATTTGTGATACCGGTTTTTTATTAATTTCTCTTGAAACTAAGAATTTTGGGTTATTCGAAAGATGTGATGATTATTTTATTCATTAATATTTTTATATAATTCCAATCAAATTCTTAATCTTTTATTTAATTACTCTTTTATTTTTTTTTGGAATGTGCATTTGGCCACAAACTTTGTTTTTGTTTTGCACAAATTATGAAATAAAACTTTAGATTATGTATGGCTTGAAACAGTTTCGCCATGAACACCTTCATTTTCAGTCGAGTTCAAGTGGTTTGGCGACAATCTGCCAAAATTTCTATCAATAATTTGCTTTAACGTTAAAGCATTGCTTTTTTTTCGACAACAAAAATTGGACGTCGACAAGCATATCCTTTATAGTACTCTCTTATAGGTAGGAGACAGTCAAATGTTATATTTTAATTTTAAATTCAAATAGATACCCTTTCAAGAAGGTACTCTTTTGTTGTTGACACACAAAACTTGAAATATTTGCTTAGGCTTGCGGCTTACATAATAAGCGGCTCAAAGTAATCGAAGAGCCAGCTTTTGAATCAAATCAGTGATGCAGAAAAACCTTGAATGGAAACAAGACTGCTATGCATAAATCCCGTTTCTATTTTCAGTCTTAATTACGAAAGGCAAAGTAAGAAAAAATATCAGAGGTATTTTTCAGCATGTCATTTTCGCCATATATCATGCTGTAAATGATTTTTATCTGACTTTATTTCCATTTCAAAGATATTTTGTAGCAATCGGGCTACACCTTTTTTCCACTTCAAGACTGCGTGGAAAGTATTTTCTTTTGCCGTAGTCAATTTATTTACAAAATGTTATTTTTCACAACCCATTTGACATTTAAAATGTCACGCATCATTTACAAAAGGAAAAAAAAACAGAAAAAATAATCAGAAAATATATAAAAAAGTGCAGAAGCTATACTAAAGTGTGACAACAAAACAAATAAAAAAAAACAAGTGTTACTCGAATATGACACTTCATGTTCGAAGAAGAAATCACATGTCCAAACAAAGCAAGAACAAATAAGTAAAATAATAAACAGCAGCTCAACCAACTTCTATGCGTGCGATTATTTTTTCAAAATGCGATTTAAAATAAAATCACGCCACTTGTGTTGACTGAGGGGAGGCCTTTGGGTGTGAGAGCCATAGATGGTCTGTTTAATGTCATTTTGAAAAGTGAACTCAGCAATGTTATTGACGCCCACTCAAACAGTGTCACACGCCAGACAATTCTATTCGCGCCTCTTTCGTGCCACAACCCTATCCAACAACATATTTCTGTATTTATCGCACACTCAGCAATTCTCAACAAGTAAACAAAATATTTGAATACTTGCAGCTGCATATTGAATATAGTATATAGTTAGCTGTAACAGATCGCCTTCAATCGGCCCTCCCTTTCCATCAAGCAGTTTGTTGGCACTCCACCCATGTAGCTTTGTGCATCAGCAGCTGCATTGTGGCTGTGCTGCAAGTTTGACAAACTGTCAACATGTCGCAAACTTTTACATTTTGGTCATGTTTTAGTCCGAAGCTATATTATTTACTTTCATTTTTATGGCAAGAACATCCGTTAGAAAGTTTGAAGCCTTTTTTTGACAGCTTTCTGCTGCAACACCAACGAACACCGAACAAAGTTTCCTCTGGCAACTCTCAACAACACTCATACTCATCGCTCATACAGTGATGGCTAATCAAGTTATTACCTAAAAGCAACTTTCTAACGTTCTCTGTTTTATTAATAACCGCTCCTTGAAAAGTTTTTCTATTAATTCAATGAGAATTAATGAAAAAGCACGAACTTCTTTTTATTGCTTTTGACACTATATTTTTATTGTTATTTTTTGTGCTTGTGTTTTTGTTGCTTTTTTTTGTTTTTGTTATCTATTCAGGTGCCTTTTTTGGGCTGCCGACAAAATAATTCAATATCACGTAGTGTCCACAAACAAAATTTAAGTTTACGTAGTTTATTGTTCGTGTTTTCGTTAAATACTGTGCAAAGTTGTTGTTGTTGTTGTTATTTTTTTATGCTTTGTGGGCATTTCGATTATCATTTCGGTATCAAAGTTTGGAAAGCAATTAAGCTGAAAGCTTTAATTATGCGAACTTGACCATTCTAGTGGTGGGTGGGTTAATTTATTGTTTGCGCTGTGATTTCGGTTAAATTTTATTTTGTTGTTTTTGAATATTTAACAGCTTTTTATGGCTTTATTAGATTGTTGAATATTTCTTTCCCGTTATTTATTGATATTGAATTTTACCAAAAACAACTTAAAGCCAAAAATCTATTGAAAATTATACTGTTCTGATAAAAAATTCCTTGTGCAATCTAACCTCAAAAATAGCCATAACATATTTCGTGATCAAAACTTCAAATATATCAAAATCTTGACGTGAAAGCCAATTCTTATTCAAAAATGGCACTCAGAACTCACTAACTTTTCAAATTGCCTTCGTACTTTTTCGTTGATGTAACGAGCAATTCTTCTGAGTGCACTTATTCACTGGATATGGGATTTTTTAAAATATATTAAGGGTATTCACACTGCCTTGGGTTATTAGGTAGATTTGCAAATGCCATACATTTTGTTTTTGTAAAAGTGCCATTCTACCCAAGTGCCCATCTACCAATCTACTCTAGCTGACACCCTGACTTGTTTGGGTAGATTGATTGAGTACTTTTTTCATGGGTTACCACCTTTTCCAAAAGTAGGCAATAATTGAATTGACAAAAAACTAAAACAAAGTAAACAAATTATAAGTGAATAAAATGGACAAAGGTGTTAAAATGAGTTATTTAAAAATTTTCGAGTTAAAAATTATTAAATACCGCAAAGTTCACGTTAAAAATTACTCCTATATAAAATAATTTTTTTACGCCCGTACAATGGCCTAAATTTTGCGCTCATAAAATGACATAAATAATATGGTGGCAACTTTTCTAGCTGTCACTCATCTCTCAACAGCTGTTATTCTACAAAGTACTTAATTGAAGTTGAGGGTGCTCGCAGTAATCAAAAGTTCTCAATATACCCGTACCCAACTACCCAAGTCAGTGTGAAAAAATCAACTTTAGTTACTTAAGAGAAAGGAATTTTTCTGCACTTTTAGTGAAATTATGAATGAAGTGAAATTCTGAGTTGAGATAATTGGACGAAACTTGGTATACCTGGTCAAATGGACTCAAGGATTTGAACTATTGAATATTTTTTTAATCCGCCCACGGACACGCCTACCTTTCATACAACGAACAAATTTAATACAGCATAAATAAGCTCATAACAAGCCTACAACAATAAAACTTGGTATGTATGTGTTTTGTATCAACACAAAGATGTCTTAGAAAAATAGGTATCATCCGCCAACGGACACGTCCACCACCCTCACAACCAAAAATTGAAAACACAATAAATAAACCTCTGGTTAACCTACAGAGATACAATTTTGTGCGTATGTTTCATATAACAAAAAAAATATGGTTCTGAAAAATGGACATCATCCGACCACGGACACGCCTACCTCCTATACAGCCAAGTTTAAAACTCAATAAATACGATTATGTACGATTATATAAAGAGATTAAATTTAGAATGTACTAATATATGTATTTTATACCAAAACTAAGGTGTGTTCAAAAATTGGGAGTAATTCGTCCATGAACACGCCCACCTAATCATAGCGAAAGCACAATAAAGGCATTAACTGTGAGTTACAGGAATAAAACTTGGTATGTGTACATTTTTCATCAACATTTAAATGCATATAAAATATAGGCTTCATCCGCCCACGGACAAGCCCATTTTCAATAATATTATACTTTTTTTTAAAGTTGGTTAAAGTAGTCGGCCTTGATCGACTTTAGACTTTCTTTACTTGTTTAATGCACAATAACACATCTGATAATTGAATTGGCACGAGTTTCAGAAAAATTAGTGATAAATGAACTGTAAAATTCAAAATTTTTAATTTCATTCTAGCTTGCGTTAAATGCGCTTTACAGGCTAATATTGATATTTGACTATGGGTGATGTCAATAAGCACTTGTATTTCTTTTGAAATGTTAGGATTATTTTTTTTCAAAAACAAATTAAATTAAATAAAGTATAATAAAATATAAATAAATTAGTTATAATTTTTTTTAACTTAAAAACAAACTGTTTTTAAGCTTTAAATTCAAGCTTCGATTTAGAGATGGGCGCGTGAGTAAATTTTACTCACGATCACGCACGGTCACGATGTGATTTTGTCTAATCGCGCACTCTCACGATCAAAAATAATTTTTTGGATCAAGATCACGCACGATCACGATGTGATTTGTTCTTCTGTGACCACGCACGCTAACATTAAAACTAAGTTTTTTTATCACGATGGCATATCACGAGTTCTCACGAATACGTTTTATAGGAAGAAGAATACACAGAAGTTTTTATTAAAAGTGTATTAAGTGTGTTTAGAGTACCTCTGGTAAAACCAGCATACAGGAAAGAGTAGAAGCAACAGAGTGGCAGATGCAGCACTATAAAAAGAAAATTGATAACTTTTCTCAGCTTATTATTTGCATTTAAAATTACCAAAATTGCTTCAAGTTGTCGCTGACGTTTCGCAAAATAAGTAAAGAGAGCGAAGTAAGTTGTTGTCGCTTCTTTAGAAGTGGTCAGTGTTGCATTTTGTATGCAATTGGTAGCAAAAACGTCGTGACCGCGCCCATTTCTATTTCGATTTTTGATTTTAAGCTTAAAAGTAAACTTGTCGTAAGCCAAGCTTAATATAAACCAAGTATGTAGCATATGCTTATTCTTATAATTGATAAAATTATTACTGTTATGATATTTCGTTTAATAATACTTTATGTTTATATACTTGAATTATATACTTTATAAATTTTGTCGTTAACCTTGAATTTGTAATTATTTTAAAAAATCATGAAAATGAAAAATGAAAAATATAAAATTCATTCGAGCTACAAAATCAACAGAAGGAAGACGTTTTATTAATAAAACTTAAAAATATATATATACTGAAGCTCAAATCCTACATTGGCGCCCAACGGAAAAATCTATAGCTAGCCAATTTTTCAACATTGTCGCAGCAACCACCAATGAAAATTTTCACAGCTAACCATTATTGCAAAATTTCAACCGCAGCAACATACGCGAAAAATCAGATCAGCCGTAAAACCAAAAATTTTTGCCGCAGCAACACCAACGAAAAAGTTAACATCTAGCCGTTAATTCAAAAATTTTGAACGCAGCAACTACAACATCAATTCTTCATCAGACGCAGCAACAAATACACACTAATTACTGTGGTTTGTATAGCATCAGCTACCCTCGTTCTTAATAATAAAACTGTAAAAAGCTTGAAGTCGTGAAAAACTGACTCTCGCTAAAAGTTATTATTAAAAAGCTTGAAGTCGTGAAGAACTGACTCTCGCTATAACTCATTAAAAAAGTTTGAAGTCGTGAAAAACTGACTCTCACTTAAATTATAAAAGCACTCAATTCACTCGTCATTTTTACAAAATGCGAAGAAGTCCTCGCAGCACATCGGCCAACAACCATTCAGGTAGTGCCCCTATTGCAAATAATATACTTAATGTTGAGTCTGGCACAAGTGCTATAAATGTGAGCCTATCACAAACCCAATTTCTGGAGCTTCTTGGAAGTTTCCATCCAAGACAAGAAAAGTTAAGCACTTTCAGTACTTGCACTGCTCGATTTCGGGGAGGGCAAAACACCACCCAAATCGAAGACTTCATAGCAACTATTTTGGTGTATAAAAATGCAGAAAATATCTCTGACACCAACGCGCTCGCTAGCTTGCCCCTATTATTTGAGGGATATGCATCCTCATGGTGGCAAGGAGTTAAGGAAGAAATAAATACATTTGATGAAGCAATTGTTATTCTCCGAAAATCTTTTGCTCCACCAAAACCCGACTGGAGAATTTTTGCAGAAATCAATGAAGATAAGCAAAAACCGTCGGAGTCAACAGAAAATTTCATTTGCAGAAAGAGAAAACTTTTTGCTCAATTAAAAGAGAAATTATCCCAGAGTACAATGATTAATATTTTATATTCCCAACTTCTTTTCTCAATCCGAGAAAAAATACCCCGAGACAGTGTCAACACGTTTCAAGAGTTATTATGCACCTCTAGAGAAGTAGAAAGCCTTGTAAATGAAATGAAGGAAACCATGCATTACTCAAACCCTAAGCCATTGATTAATCAAAAAATATTAAAAATATGTTCCTACTGTAGAAAAAAGAATCATTTGGCTGAAAACTGTTATAAAAAGATGGAAGATGAAAAACGAAAACCATTAAACACAGAAGACACAAAACTAAAATGTTACGGTTGTGGTAACGCTGGCTACTATCGTTCAAACTGTCCACGGTGCAATTCAAAAAAACAACTGAATAGCCCAGAACGACTGGATTTTAATTCAATCTCATCCACTATAATTGGCAGGAATGTACCTACAGTTAATATTAATATTAAGGGACTAAAAGGTGAAGCGTATTTTGACACAGCAGCAAGAACAAGTGTAGCAGGATACCAACTCTTCCAGAAACTCAAAGAAAAAGAAGTATTTTTACAAGAAGTGTTTGCAGAAATTATCCTTGCAGATGGAATACCTCGAAGAGAGATGGTTTTTTCAACAATTGTTGATATCTTCATAGGCAATCGACATCAACGTATTCGCTTCATTTGTCTCCCAAATGCTAAGGACAATCGAACGTTATTGGGAATTGATTTTCTTGAACAAGCAGGGATTGTGATGGATTTGGCTCAAAGAAATTGGCACTTTAAGGATGAACCAGGCTCAGTTTTCGAATTCAAAACACAAAATACTACTGTTTCACAAAGTACAAGAAACGAGAACATCAGAAAAAATTCCCACATTAAGACTTCAAGTTTAACTGCAGTAAATAGTTTCCTCTCATGGTTTGAAAGCACAAACATACAAGGTAATGAAGGAGCAGAAACACCAGAACAACAACCAACCATTTTAAACGATTACTCACCTTCAAGTATAAACCAAATATTCAAAAATTCCTTACCTGTTAATTATGAAATGCCAATTAAAAACCTTGATTTGTTTCCACCATTAAAAAAATTAAAACCTAATAAAAATAATACTACATCTTACATATGTCTAAATTCAATTAATATAAAATTGCGTTCAAACGAAGCTAGCCATCTTATTAATGCTCAAAGAGAGAAGTTAGAAATGCTTCTGGAAGAAAACAAGAGTACTTTTGAGAATATTTCAGAACCAGTTCCTTCTATAGAACATTATATAAATACGGGAACGCATGAACCAATTTCATGTTCCCCGTATAGAATATCACCAGTCATGAAACAAAAACTTAAATTAGAACTAGATGATATGATAATAAACAATATAATCGAAGAAAAAGAATCCCCTTGGGCATTTCCTGTGGTATTGATCCCAAAAAAGAATGGAGAAATACGAGTTTGTATAGACTATCGTCGTCTTAATGCAATCACAATATCTGATACATATCCTCTACCTCGCATTGATGATCTACTACATGCAGCTAAATCTACCCCATACATGACAACATTAGATTTAAAAGCTGGTTACTGGCAAATTAAAGTAGCAGAGAAAGATAAATTAAAAACTGCATTTACTACACCATTTGGGATATATGTCTTCAACAGAATGCCTTTTGGTTTAAAAAACGCACCAGCGACTTTTCAGCGTTTGATTGATAAATTTCGAAACGGACTTCCAAACATATTAATTTTGGCTTATTTGGACGATATAATTATTTGTTCAAAAGATTTTGATTCTCATATGAAAGATCTGAACCAAGTGTTTCAAAGGATTAAAGAATTTGGATTTCAATTAAACCGAGATAAATGTTTTTTCTGTCGTCCAGAAGTCAAATACTTGGGTCATATTTTAACTACCAAAGGTTTGAAAATCGATCCCGAAAAAACTGAGGCAATATTAAAGAGGCCAAATCCTAAAAATTTGAAGCAATTAATTTCCTTTCTTCAAACTTGCTCGTGGTATCGTCGTTTCATACCAAATTTTGCAGATGTTTCTAAGACATTATCAAATTTAACTAAAAAGAATACAAAATGGAAATGGTCAACAAATGAGCAGTTAGCATTTGACAAACTGAAAATACTTCTAACATCACCACCTATACTCCAACAAGTTGATGAAAATAAACCTTTTATAATCAAAACGGATGCCAGCAATTATGCTTTAGGGGCAGTTCTACTGCAGGGGGAGAAAGAAAACGAACATCCAATTGAATATGCAAGTCGTTTATTACTTCCAGCCGAAAAGAACTATTCTACAACAGAGCGAGAAACACTGGCTGTAGTTTGGGCGATGCAAAAATTTCGCGGATATGTAGAAGGTTCAGAAATAACTGTTGTTACTGATCACCAACCTTTAAAATGGCTTTTTAGCTTAAAAACTCCAACCGGTCGTCTTGCTAGATGGGCGCTACAGCTTCAAATGTATAACATAATTTTTGAATATACTCCTGGAAGGCAGAATGTCGTTGCAGATACACTTTCACGACCAACAGAAGAGTCTAAAAATCAAAATGAATATGAATGTTTTTCTATCGATATTGATTTTCCTCGCAAGGGAGCAGAGGAAATAAGAAATGCTCAACTGAAGGACGATGATATAAAAAAAATTATAAATTCATTTGAAAACAATGATGAGAATGTTACTAGATATACAAATCGTGGTTATCTTATGCTTGACGGAGTTCTTTATCGTTTTTGTTCAGAAGAAGACTCAGAAAACGGACAACTAGTAGTACCAGAATCAATGAGGAAAATGATTATTTATAAATATCACGATGATCCAACTGCTGGTCATTATGGGATAGACAAAACAATCAATCGTATAACTCGCAATTACTACTGGTCTGGAATGCGTTCACATATAACCGAATACGTAAAAACTTGTATCGAATGTAAGAAATACAAACCTTCAAATTTAAAGCCTGCGGGTTTACTACAGACAATTTCAAGTAATCAACGGTTTGAAATAATTGCAGTGGACTTGTTTGGACCTTTACCATACACTGACGATGGCCATAGATGGATATTAATTGTCGAAGATTTATGCAGTAGATGGGTAGAGTTATTTGCTCTTAGAGAAGGCACAGCAGAAAATTGTTGTATTGTTTTGTTGAATGAAGTCATACTAAGATATGGAGTTCCAAGGCGTATACATACTGATAATGGGTCGCAATTTATTTCATCTTTGATGCAAAAATTGACATATTGTTTGGGAATAGAACAGAGTTTCACCCCAGTTTATCATCCGGAATCCAATCCTGTTGAAAGGAAAAATAGAGATTTAAAAGCTCAACTATCTATATATGTGGGTAAAAATCATAAGCAGTGGAATCACAAAATATCTGCTATAAGATTCGCTATGAACTCAGCAAAATGTAATAGCACAGGTTACTCAGCGGCATATTTGACATTTGGACGAGAATTAAGATCACCAATTGAAGTTTGCCATGATTTGAAGTCAATTATAAAATCTGAAAACTTCGTCCCGCAAATCACGCCTCATTTAATAAATCTCGCAAATACTTTGAAAATGGCCAAAGAATCTGAAGAACGAATGCAAGATAAAAACAAAATGTATGCCGATTTAAAACGCAGACCTCAACAAAAAATTAATGTTGGAGATCAAGTCTTAGTAGCAACACGAGCTTTAAACAAGCTAAATGAAGGAGAAACAAATAAATTTTTACCTCGCCGGGATGGGCCTTATAGAGTTATCGGGAAAAAAGGATCTGCCTGCTATATTATAGCATCAGAGGATAAGCCAAATGTTCCACTGGCAACGTATCATTCATCAGCTTTAACACTATTTGAGGGTCCTTTAAATTCTCCAATACATCCAATTAGACATCGCGGACGTCCAAGACAATATGCAAACGACTCATAAGAAGTAGAATCTATTTTGCTGACGTATCATCGAGGCGATTTCTGCGTCAGAGGGGGAGTTTGTAGCATATGCTTATTCTTATAATTGATAAAATTATTACTGTTATGATATTTCGTTTAATAATACTTTATGTTTATATACTTGAATTATATACTTTATAAATTTTGTCGTTAACCTTGAATTTGTAATTATTTTAAAAAATCATGAAAATGAAAAATGAAAAATATAAAATTCATTCGAGCTACAAAATCAACAGAAGGAAGACGTTTTATTAATAAAACTTAAAAATATATATATACTGAAGCTCAAATCCTACAAGTATACCTTATTACACTTGAAATTTAACTTTTTAAAAGTCAAATCACTTATAAAGTAGTTATATTTTAAGCTTATAAGTTGAATTTTAAGTATAAAAAGTTTTATTTGAAGTGTACAAGGTTGAATTTGAAGGTTAAATTAATTTTCTTAAAAAGTATTGTTTACTATTATATAAGCGTATATATATTCTATATGTGTCTGTATTCAAATAACTAACTTTAAATTTTCTTCTCTTCTCTTTACAGGTATGTACATCAGTCATCAATCGATTATAGATTACGTAAGAAAATGTCATAATATTTTACTCAGATGTAAATTTTCATAAACAAAGAAAATAGAGATAGATTATAAAGATAAATGATCTCAATAAAAAAGTTTTAATCAAATCAATATTAATTCGCTACACTAAGTGCCAATTTGTTTAATCTATCAAATAAATATAGTCTTAATGTTTATTATTAACATAATATTGACATTTTTATTGATATATTGAACACTCCTATGAGAAACTTAAGCAATAAAAATTTAAAATGATTAACAAAACTTTAAAAAAAGAAAAAACAATAAAAAAGAAAAACAAAAACATAATAATAATAGGGATAAACAGAACAAAGAGAATAACAAAGAAAAACAAACTCATAGAATCAATGTCAAAGTATTGCTAAATCGAATAAATTATTTAGCATAATAGAGATGAGTCAGTTTCCAGCTACATTTTGGCAATGATTCGCCAATGATTTTTGTGTTTGTTTTTGTTAAATTTTATATATTCAAAAGTTTGCGTTGAACTTGAAGTTAAAAATAGGCCAAACACACGAACAAACACATATAAAAGATATAAGAGAGAAAACAAGCAAATCAGTGCGTAGTAAAATAAAATGTTTAAATAATTAACAGCGAAAATTTGCAAAATGTTAATCATTTGAGTGCAGATGATGTTGGTTTTGATTGTTTTTGTTTTTATATCAAAGATGTTTTGAAAACATCATAAACACAAAAACACTGCGGCTAATTTTGAAAATGCCATACAATTTTTTTGAGAATTTGTTCTTTTTTATTATATTTTTTGATGCTTATAAAAATGAAATTGTTTATTTTGGCATATTTTAAAGACAAAAACATATGATTTTATAAAAAATAGAGGAATTGGCCAATGCAGCTCCAACCATTTCAGCGTTAAAATTAACCATTTCAGTTCAAAGTTCAGCTTTGACCGAGCTTCTTCTGTTCAATTGTGTTGTGTGTGTTATTAAATGTTTGTTAACAAGTGAACGAGAAATTGAATTACATGTTAATAACGACCCCGAACGGCCAATGTTTATGTTCTCAAGAAGCTTTACATGACAGATTTTACTTTCTGAGGTTTGTCATTGTCTGCAAGAGGCGACGCACAGTGGGGTATTGGACCCCCAAAACGGAGATCAATTAAATTACTTATCCGATTTGAAAAATTCTTTCACTATAAGAATGATACGTTATCCCTGAGTGACATATGATACAAATTTTTTGGAAAAGTGGGCGGTGCCACTCCACCTTAATAAAAATCGCTATGCAGGCCATAATAATAGACCGATTGTCATGAAACATTCCCAATGTGGTACTGTTGACCGTGTAATAGTACTTGGCTATACTTGGTTGTGACTGGATAAAGGGGCGTGGCACAGCCCATATAACCTAAAAATTAGAACGGTTATTTCTCATGAACTCTCAGAGGTAGGAAGATGAGATTTGGTATATATGTTGATCGTACTGTATGAATTACATCCAAGGTGGAATAGGGCGGTGCCACGCCCCCTTTGTTACAAACAAATTTACCTAATGAAAACAATAAAAAAATTTAAATAAAACTTTGAAATTTTAATTCTTCTATTTATAAACAATTTCATCAAAAGTAAATGGTTGTATCATCTGAAAAAAATAGACATTGTTATATATATTTTTAAAACCCATATAAAATATTATGACCTGATTTTCCATTCAAGTGTTATTTAGTTTAGTCACTGTAATCGGAGCTACAATCCTCTAGTTCCTCAACATGTGCATCTCCAGTTTCATCATCACTATCATCAGATCGAACAGCACTTACTGAAATAGTTGGCGGAATAAGCAATTATACTACTGATTTTGGTAGGGCTTGAAATTTTTTTTTTGGTACCTTAATTTTGCTGCTAATGATCGGATCGGAGCTCAGTAGCAACCTGTTTAAAATGTCTTCATTTGATTTCTCACGGTTACATTTACGTGAAAAGTGCTCCCTATAGCATTTGAAGTCCTTGTTTCTAGCTTCTTGGGCTTCCTCTGAAAGTTGTCCGATTGGAAGAAGTGCGTGCGATACAATTTCAGGGCCATGAATTAAATATTTGTGTAAAGTGGTAGGCATTTTATACCATGGATACATTTTAACAAAATATCTGGCAGTGTTGTGACAAAAATGTTTGAATTTTTCAGAATGTATTTCATGACCCGAAGAAACAGTTATTAGTATCACGTGCATTTTCTTGATTAGTTCTAAATCGATTTTAGAAATATCTGCAGAAACTTCAGCGTTTTCAAAAAATCTTCTGGCTGTATTACCATCGTTAGAATTTCCGAAGCCAGGCTTTGGTTGGTCAATAATCAATCCGGTTTTGACTCTAAATTCATTTTGAATGCGTGCTTTAGTAGAATCTATAATTTTTTTATCATCAGCCGATGCAGCTTTCCACTTTTTTATAGGCAATTTGTAAGAGAGGTGTATGATACATTCGAAAAATCTAATCCATCCATGTAATATAGACAAACCAAATTCTAAGGTTTCTGTCTTAACAGGTTATGCTATCATTTCGTCAATAGAGTTAAACTCTTTAGAAGTGGAATTGCAGATATAACACCTTTGGGATGATGTCGTTTCTGTGATTGCATTGCAAACTTTTCCGTCAATCATTACTAACATTAGTTTATGGCTTACTTTTACGAGCCTTTCTCCTAAAGGCACAACAGACATTTCCAGATCGTTTGCTTCCTCATCAACTCGTTCTTTTTCTCTTACCAATATACTTGCAGTCTCTTTGGTGAATTAAATTTTTAATGGCCTGCAAAATCGGGTTGATGACGGCCTAGGGTTTTGCCAAACAATTTTATCATTACATACTAATCTGAGTGGAACAATGGACGTTATTAAAACAGAAGAGTCGCTAGCGCCTGGGCCATGAAAAGCTTGCTTATATGAGCTATGCCCAGAGCTTCCATCGAACCCCCACTTAGTAATTAAAGTTAAATTTGATATTTCTTCATTATCCAGGGTGTCAATAACATTTTTTTGAAGCAGCACAAGGCGTTCAATCGTATGGTCCAGAAGGCCCTGCAATGATACCTTAGCTGACGATTCGGAAATTTGCATAGTTTCAACCTTAGGATAACATTTCTTTTTCGCTCTTTGAACCAACGTGTACGCAGGGAATTTATTATTTTTGTTTAGAGTGAAACTTATATTGCAATAAACAAACATAAATAACAATAACAACAATATATGATGATGATAACGAAAGCGAGAACAAAACAAAAACTACAGCCACGGTTCTTCTCTCACTTTGGACGACATTAGTTTTTTTACAAAATTTGTTAAAAATCGAATTGGCGCAAAAACGCGCAAAATGTTTTTGTTTATTATATTAGTACAGTTCCTAAGCCTTAAAAATATATAAATTTCAGAACACGAAGTTGACCGGTACCACTTTAAAACTCTACATACTTCTCAAGAATGGCTAAAATTTAGACCTTTTTTCCATAAATGATTAAAATTAGTTCTAACAGGTAAATGTCGACCGGCAACTGCATTTTTGTTCGAAATTACCTGAACTTGAAGGATCCATAATAATATTAGGCTTTTTTATGGCAAAAGTAGAAAAATTGGCACTTGAAAATACAAAAAATTCACTTTTTGTAAAGACGCGAAAAAATCGAAAAAAATTACGAACTTTGAGACAAAGCAAAAATTGAATTAAGCAACATATGTTATCGATTCTTTTGCCTAGTGATGGAGAATTTTGTCTACAATAATCGGGTATAAAACATTAATCAGATATCCCAATTTTCATTTTTCAATTAATCTCCGCTTTGATGATCAAATACCCCAATGTGCGACGTTTGATCAGACTTCAAACCACCCTTCTTTTTTATACCCTAAACCTGAAAGGTCAGGGTATATTAACTTTGTGCAAACATTTGTAACGCATAGAACGAAGCGAGTCCGGTATAGAAAAGTATATATATTCTTGATCAGCGTCACCTCGGTGAGTCGAGCTATTCATGGCCGTCCGTCCGTCCGTCCGTCTGTGTGTTGTCCGTATACACAGGATAAGAAGAAGGAGTACAGATAATTGAACGAAACTTGGTCACATGCACCCAAGGCTCTGCACTATTGAATATTTTTGGAATCCGCCCACGGACACGCCTACCTCCCATACAACCCAAAAAATTAAAACTGCATAACTCAGCTAATAATAAGCCTACAACACTTGGTGTGTATGTGTTTTATATCAACACAAAGATGTCTTCGAAAAATGGGTGTCATCCGCTCAAGGACACGCCCACCTCCCATACAACCCAAAAAGTTTAAAACTCAATAAATAAGGTTATGTTTGTCATAGAGAAATTAAATTTGGAATGTATGTATTTTATACCAAAACTAAGGTGTGTTCAAAAATTGGGAGTAATCCGTCCATGAACACGCCCACCTCCCATAGCGAGAGCACAATAAAGGCATTAACTGTGCGCTACAGGAATAAAACTTGGTATGTGTAAATTGTTCATTAACATTTAAATGGATATAAAATATAGGCTTCATCCGCCCACGGACACGCCCATTTTCAATAATATTAATTTTTTTTGGAAAAGTAGGTATATACCCTAGTATTTCATAGTCGGCCTAGACCGACTTTAGTTTTTCTTTACTTGTTTTATTTAAAAACAAAATATATTTTTGAAAAATCAACTTTAGATTTCTAGGTGTAGCGTATCTGTTCCCTTTAATTTTAAAAGTTTAATTTGAGAAAATATATTAAATTGTTCTCTCTTATGTTGCTTTAATTTACACTCCATCACAACCACGCAGCTTAATTGTGCATCCTACACAACTGGCGCCCAATACTTTGCTTATACAACTTTTGCTTATTCTGCATTTTCTGCTTCTTATTTTATTTATATGCACATCTTATATTCTTTGTTTTTTTTTTACTTCCTCTACCAATTGTATTTGCTTCAATGATTTTCCACTAACCGTTTTTTCACATAAAATTAAATTTGGAACAAAATGTCTGTTAAAAAAAAAAATACTCACTGCTTTGACGACAGTCTCCAGTTTAGCACAGTGGAGCAAAGTGCATGGACTGCACAAAATAGTTAATAATTTCTAGATATAAACTGATAAATAAATTTCATAAATTATACATCATTAAAAGAATATAAAATAATTTACACATTTTTAAAAATATTTTCAGGATATATTTAAATTCTGCAATTCTGCTTCACTGCACTTGAAAACTTTGTTTTCTTGTTTTTGCTTTACTTTGGTTTTTTTTTTCTGCCTCAAAGCAGTGCAGAAAAATACAGAATTCTTTAGCAAGAATTTTCTGAAATCCTTCCGCTTTTGTGCGAATTCCAAGATATATGCTCAGTTTTATTTACCTCTTCAACATTCATATTAAAGTTGCTAAGGCGGCTACGGAAGTGAAAAATTCGTGGAATATAATTAAATTGCTGCTCTTCATTGCATGCGAAAAATATTTATTAGGTTTCTTTGAAGCTGTCTTGTGCAAAAAACTTTGTTTGGTTTAAATACAAACAAATCTTTAAAAGTTTTTGAGCTTGAGTTGTTCATATTATAAAATAAAATTTCTAATAATAATGTGAATACATATATAAAATACTGCAAGAGTATTAGCCGCGTAATTTCGGTATAGAAACATATTTAAAGAAGATTTACTATGTATGCATAGTTTGACTCTTTTTATCCTCCTTATTTTTACCCAGAAAAATTATCATAATGTGATGATAATTGTTTCAGTCAAGTTAATTCAAGATTATGGGTATTGTTATTTTAATTTCCAGATTTCAAATTTTCAAATCGAAATGATTGCCTTTGATACTTATAATTTGAATTGAAGTAGTCTTTGGTTTCTTATTGGTGGGCAGAATATATCCTCTTTAATTTATTCTATCATACAAAGTTCAAACAATCTGCGTTGAGAGAAATTTTCAAATCAATTAATTTAGATTTCAATTGTTCAAATTGAAATCAATTGTTTTTTCAGAAACATTATGCTTGGCAAGTAATAACAAACATTGGGTTTTTAACGAATTTCATATTTTCTGCCTCCTACAATAGAAAGTTATAACACGGTAAAAAGCATTTAAAGGTATTGAATTGGGTAGAACAGACTACGGCCCGTGGGCCAAAACCGGTCCGCGATTATCACCAATCCGGCCCGCAGAAGCTTTCCTGATGTGCCCAGCAACTGGCCCACCTTTTAATTTATTGTAATAAATCAAATCAAACACATTAATCACATAAAATAATAATGAGATGTTTTATATAACAACCAAAAATACAAAAATTGGAAATTTTTTATAAAAAATAAAACAAGCAAAGCAGCGGATTTATACACTAAGGGAAAAAGTTATGTAGTCAGTACAGAGACAGCTATGTAAAATCTATGCACTGCAACTTGTATGAGAACGCAACAAGAGCAGTATTTACTGAGTAAAGGGAGCGTGTACTGACTACATATCAATTTATTCACTTTTTAAAATGAATAAAATATGTATTCAATACATCATGTTATGTGTTGAGTACATAGCAGACTTCAATAGCTACAAGCAACGTGTACTCAATCAACGTGTTATGTAATTTTTTACAAAAACTTTACTCAATACATAAAATATAGACTCAGTACACGTCCCCCTTATACGATTGAAGTGACACATTTATTCAGTACATTACATATGGACTCAGTACAGTATCTGTTGCACATCGGTACACGATTTTGCTGTTTTATGTCATTCGTTTCTTGATTTTCAAATAAGCAACACCTCTAAAGCCTCTAGAAAATCAGAGCAGGAATGAGTTTATCCACTGTACTCTAGAACAAAAGCGATGATTGGATAAGAATTATGGCTGGGTTTCTATAAGTAATTGCCAATTATTTGTGAAATCTAGTCATTTCTTTATAAAATTATTTATTGCATTTGTTGAGAGGGTGCTTTAGGCACAGGCATGAATTGTGTATGTATTAAATACAAAAACAAAAAATATATAATGAATACATTATGCATGTACTCATTGCATAAAATTATGTTTTTAACATATGTAATGAGTAAATGATGTATGTACTCATTATATAAATGTATGCACTAAAAATATGTCATGAGTAAATTATATATATACTCATTACATAAAATTATGCATTTAAAATATGTAATGAGTAAATAATGTATGTACTCATTGCATAAAATTATGTACTCCAAATATGTAATGAGTAAATTATGTGTGTACTGAGTCAATAATCTATGTAATACGTACATAAGATCTTTACTCATTACATAAAATTATTTGTAACAGTTTGCGATGAGTACAGTGTGCATGTACTCACCACATACATCCATGAATTCACGACACATATTTATGCGTTGAGTACATAAAATTCTTTATTGACTACATAACCGCTTGAAAGCATTATGTAGTCAATAAAGATTTCAACATGTACTCAATACATGAAAAATGTAAAATTTTTGTGTGCAGAAAACTATGCGATGAATACATAAATTTATGTATTGAGTCCATAGGTTTTTCCCTCTGTGTACATCTGATCAAATTGTGTGAATTTAATAATCTTATAAAATTCCACAAATATTGACATTTTTTAAAAAAACATAACTAAATAACAAATCTATAATTTCCATTCAAAGTCCTGAAACAAGGATTTCTATGCCCGTGATAAACTAATTTCGGAATATCTTGATTTTATTTGTAACTGCTAATATTTCTAAAGCACCGAGAGCTTCAATTGCGAAATCTACGGGATATGGATTCCAAGTTTGCAGAATAAAAGTTTTACATGTCTTTTATTACGTGACACATTCTTTTAGTCACTCCAAACTTATTCAATAAGAAATACATGTTAAATCTAGGAATTATCTTCGTCTTGACCGAAGTAAAAATACCCCTACAACCTCTTTCAAAATTCGGAGTTATTTAGGTTTTATTATTTTGATGACTTCACTTTTTATGGGGATAGGCGTAACATTCATCCAATTTTTCCAAAATTTAAACTCAGAGTACGTTTAAAATATCAAAACTAATGTATGAAATGAATTATTTTCAACAATATCAAGTAATTGTTGTAATATATATTGTTGGTGTACTTCCAAACAAATAACAAATTGGCCATTTCAGCCCTTGAAAGAACTTTGACCGAGCTTCTTATGATCAATTGTGTTGTGTGTGCTATGAAATGCTTGCTCACAATTGACCGAGAACTGGACCTACATGTTTTATTCCGACTCCGAACGGCTTCCGGAAGTTCATGTTCTGAAGAAGCTTTACATGGCATTACTTACTCTCTGAGGCTTGCCATTGTCTGCAGAGAGGTGGTGACCGATCAGAAAATTTTTTTTATTGAAAAAACTTTTCGCCGCGACTGGGGATCGAAATCGGGTTCCGAGCATGCTAAGCCACACACTAAACCTGCTTGCCACGGTCATCACCGACTTTCGCTCCCCTCAAAAAATCTGAATAATTGGACTATAAAGATTAAAAAAAAAAAAAAATCCATAAAAAAGTTGAAAACTGGGACGTCTCTCTTCAAAAATGTATATTTTGAGAAAAATTCAATTTATAAAAGTTATCACTTTATTTTAATTTTACTAGCGGATGTAACCCGGTGTTACTCGTGGTTGTGCCTCGAGCACAGAAAGAAACGATATTCAAAACTGCTCTCATTTTTACGTTTTTAAAATTATCAATTCAATTTTAAAATTTTTTAAATTATCGTTTTTTGGGAAAAAAAGCCCCCTCCTTCCGTCGAAAGTGTTTAGTCAAATTTCCATAAAACTGTACCTGCCTGACATGATTAAAACAAAAAATGACTTCTTCAACGTCTCGATCTGACGTCTGGTTTCTGAGGCAAATGGACACCCACACTCAGAAAAGAAACACATATCTTCCTCCGGTGAAAAATTTCTCTATTTTCGATAATAGCAATTGTCTTTTTACAAATAAAATTTTCTTCAATTAGAATAAATGTTCACATTTGCGAAGAAATATTTCTTCACTTCTAGGAAATGGAAATATTTCAATGTCTCTTATAATGACAAATATTTTTCTCGCACAAAAAATTCACATTTATACAGAAAAATTTTTTGAAAATGAAAATTGTTTCCTATATTTTGAATAAAAATTCACTATGAAAAGTATTTTCTTCAATAAAAACAAATGTTTTCTCAAAACTAAAGAGTCTTTTTCTCTAAAATCGAATTATTTTTATATATTTCTCTTTTTCATAGAAGGTTTTTATCATTTTTAGGATCGCATTTAGAGAAAAGCATTCTCTGCAGCAAGGTTAATACCATTTTTCAGTAAATATGATGCCATTTTTATCATATTTCGAGAAACTTTTTTCTGAGTGCAGTTTGAAAAGTCATTTCGAGAAAAATGCGTTTAAAGTTTTTCTTAGCATGCATTTAATATGCAATTTTATCTCAAATAAATTGCACTCTTAAGAAATTTTATAAGCATCGATTCGACTTGTGGATTGTCTTCGTTCAACTTCGGTTTTGATCGATACTGTTCGGTTAATTTTTTTTTTTCTTTATATAGCTTCTGCTCGCATTCGTTAAACTTATTTTTTTTTATTAGTCTTTGGTTCTTGACTTCGTTTGTCTACGGCTCATTCCTTGATTTTTGTCGAAAGAACTTTTAAAAGCATAGGATCGTTTTCAGTTACAGATACAAATGCTTGCCAAGCTTCATCAAAATCGGTTCATCCGTTGAACATAGTTGATTGAATAAAGCGCCCTCTCATGGAAGTTTTCTGAAATTAAAAAAGCCTTAATTCTGTTGCAGAGTCAAGTTATTTCACGTACCAAATTTTAGTAAAATCGATCAAGTCATTAAGGAGTTCTTGAGTCTTAACAATGCACTACTTAAAGCGCCCTCTTTCGGAAGTCTTTGGAAGTTTTTTTATTTTATGTTTTATCTTGGATGCAGTTGAACCTTCATACCAAATTTTATTTGAAATCGGTTCAGGCGTTTAGGAGTTATTGAGTCTTTAAAACGCACTACTTAAAACGCCCCCTTACGGAAGTCTTTATAATTTGTATAGCCTATGTTATCTTAGGCGCAGTCGAACCCTCATTCCAAATTTAATTGAAATCGGTCCAGGTGCTTAGGAGTTATTAAAGAGTGCCCATACTTCCGCCCAATTTTTTACCTATGCTTTATCTTGGGTGTAGTTGAACCTTCATACCAAATTTCATTGAAATCGGTCCAGGAGTTTAGGAGTTATTAAGTTTTGTGCCACGCGCACATACTTCCGCCCACTTTTTTACCTATGCTTTATATTGGTTGCAGTTGAACCTTCATACCAAATTTTATTGAAATAGGTCCAGGCGTTTAGGAGTTATTGAATCTTAAAAATGCACTGCTAAAGCGCCCTCTTGCGTAAGTCTTTGGAATTTTTTATGGCTTATGTTTTATTTTGGGAGCAGTTGAACCTTCATACCAAATTTCATTGAAATCGGTCCGGGCGTTTAGAAGTTATTATAGAGTGCCATGCCCACATACTTCTGCCCACTTTTTTACACCACCTATGTTCTTTCTCACTATGAAAGGTACTCGGTGTCCAAATTTCAGCTCAATCGGATAAACGGTGCGCTAGCCTATACGGAACAGACAGACAGACAAACATTTGATTTTATATATAAGATAAATTGCCTATTTGGGTTTGGTCAATCGAATGGAGAAATAAAAATAGAGGGTTTTTAAACAAAAAAGTTATTTTTCAATTATTTTTATCATAAGTCATGAAAAAAATATAAAAATTTTTATGAAATTTTGACTTTGGATCCAGTTTTTAGATTTGTCCTCCACTAAAAACTAAAAATGACTTGCCTATGTTCTGAAGGATTTTATTACCTTTCAAACAAATTAAAGACTTTTCAAGATCTTTTTATTTTTATAGTCCAATTATTCAGATTTTTTGAGAGGGAGCGAAAATAGGAGATACTTTAGCAAATTACATAGAACTATGAACAGGTCTAGTATACATAAATATTATAAAATTTGTGAAAATTTTGATGACGTCACTTTGTATGGGAAATAGATATGATTTTTATTTAAATTTTCAATATTTCAAACTTAGTGTGGGCATTTTAAATCAAAGCTTATAAGTCAATGTTAAGTTGTTATTTATAAAGTAACTTTGAATATGCTGGCTTTCATTAGATTTAACCCATTTTCGAACTTGATCATAATTTTTTAGAAAAATACCGACTTGAACACCGAATTTCGTGTCATTGATGATGATAAATTTCGATTAGATTACTTTTGTAATATCCACTTTCTATACCTACCATCTTTTCTTACCTGTACCTACCATGCCTCCTAATAAACATGGTATATAAATTTGACAGATGTCGTCATGTTGTTAGCCGTTGTCAATCTGTTCAAGCTATCATATGTCCAAAATGATTTACAAACGAAGTAGGACCCGCACCACGGATTAATACGACGTCATACATTCATACACACAGACTCGAAATGTAAATATGCGCGGTTTTCAAAATGCGATGTATTTAAATCATTGACGGGCAACTTTGCACACCTATACTTTCTTATCTTGAGTATGTATTAAGGAGCGCTTTAAAGCTTACACTGAAAACAATGCAGTGCTAAAGCTCTTTTTGTAGTATCATTGGGTGACTTTTTTTTGTGCTTCGATTTATATAACGAATTTAAATGAACTTGTAATGGACGGACTATGAAATGCAAACAGACCGACAGATGGATAATATGAATTATTAAACACAGAAAGTGGAGTTTTACAACTATTTTTAATTTTTATTTTTAATTTGTAGAATTTTTACAACTCTTAATTATTTCTTTTTACCAACGAAAGTACCAATATATTTTAATCTGAAACTAAAATTGGCATTTCTACTAAAATGTTAACATTTAGTAACATTAATATTAAATAACATTAAAACAGATTTTTGCTAATCAAAATTGTTTGATTAGCAAATTTTACTTCCTTAGATACACCATGCAAAGCGCCATGCCGTTATTTTCTAAAAATAAAAAATGTTGCTCATACATACGTGTAAACATAAAATTTATTCAGTGTAATATCTCGCAATTTTTTTTTCATGCATTCAAGGAACACTCAAGCGCAGGTCTTGTCTGCTTGACGTTTGCTTGGATACTGAAGCTTTGATCGTTCTGTACGTGAGATGAATACATATTTTCATGCACTTATACAATCACAAGTGTGCAAAGCTGCCCGTCAATGATTTAAATCTTTATACAATGTCTATACAATGTCTATAGTTGTAGTAAACGTTGTAAGTAGATGGTGGTTTTGTACCGAGATTCCTTGCTCTAGCGTCCATAGTTAAATATCTAGGTCATATAAACGATTTGAGTTGTATGGGATATGCCACGTCTTTTTGTTCAAAAGTGATTGATTCTGAATATTTCAAAACATTGGGCCAAAATTTCGGTAGACTTTTATTTTAAAATAAAACCCTCAAAATGATAATCTTACTGTCGTATTCATAAAAAACTATTTTTCTCTTTTTAGAAGAATTTTATATGTATCGAAACCCCTCATTGTTTCCTTCCCAAGCAATTTATATTAGATTTATAAATTTTTTTTTAATATTCGAATAAGTTATAAATTAATAAAAATTTGGTAATAATGTTTTTTCATGTATAATTCTGTTAGGTAGCAATATTCTGGGATGGTTAATCCCATCAAAGTTTCTAAGTGGGATGTTTTGTTCCAATGAGCTGAAAAACAAAAAAACAAATAATACTATGGTTTATAATGATAATTTTTATTGATCATAAATAAAAATACAAAGTTGGAATATTTTTGTTGATGATAAGGAGGGAACGAACGGTCAATTACAATTGATTGAACTGATTTTTTTAACATATTCAATTATATTCTGGAAAATGAAATCCGTTAAAAGTTCCATAAAAAAAGATTTTGATAAATTACCCACAAATTAGCAACGCTGCTTGGCGAAGATAGACAAACCTAACAAAGCATATCTTCGACTTAGACAAAGTTAAAATACTCCCACGGCCGATTCTTAAGGGTAAAAAAAATCATAAATCTTAAGCCTTCTTATTAAATTTTAAATTTTGAGGTTGTATGGAATGTGTTCGTGGTGGTTTCAGTTTTGTAGCTTAACTATAAGCCCCTTTATAGAGTTTTCACTGTTATGGGTTCAGTAGGAGGTGGGCGAGTTTGTGGTTTGATGACGTCCATTTTTTAACACACCTCAATTTAAATATAAAACACACAAATACCGAATTTCAGTTTTGTAGCTTAAATATTACCCTATGTATAGAGGTGTCACTATAGTGGGTTGTAACGGAAGTGGGTGTGTCCGTTTAGTAGATGATGCTTATTTTTTTCCATGATTTTGATTTGATTTATGATTAATTTGTAGCTTTAAGAGAAGCCTATTTATAGAGTTTTCATTATTGGAGCTGTATAAGAGGTTAGTGTTAGTATCGAACGTGATCTTCGCTCTTTAAAAAGAAGCTCAAATATCGAATTTCATTACGATAGCTTAAAAATTACAGCTGTAATCGTGTCGAGAGACAGACGGACAGACAGATGAACATGGCTTAATCAACTCAGGTGGTGATGCTGATCAAGAATAAATTTACTTTTCTATACCTACCACGCCTCCTTATGGGCGTTACACAGTACGCGTGGGGCATAAATATAAAAATACAGGGATATCCATTTTCTTCTTCGGAAAGTAATGTTTAAAAACGCACTAAAAATTCTGATTTCGACAAAATGTTTTCTTCGTTATAATATTAAGATTTTTGCCGAAAAAAAAGATAATTATAACTTCCATTGCACTCAGAGTGAAAAGCTTGCTCTTCTATTTGAAACGTTCAAAAGGCTTCAACTTCAGCTGTAAGGAAAAAATGATATGAGATAGAGAAAAACAAGTAAAGAAAGTCTATAGTCGGTCTAGGCCGACTATGAAATACCTTTAACCTACTTTTCCAAAAAAATTATATTATTTTAAATGGACGTGTCCGTGGTCGGATAAAGCCTATATTTTGATGCATTTAAATGTTAATGAAAAATTAACACACACCAAGTTTTATTTCTGTAGCTCACAGTCAATGCTTTTATTGTGCTTTCGCTATGGGAGGTGGGCGTGTTCATGAACGGACTACTCCCAATTTTTGAACGCACCTTAGTTTTGGTATAAAACACATACATACCAAATTTGATCTCTCTTTGACAAACATAACCTTTTTCTTGAGTTTTAAGCTTTTTGGGTCGTTTGTTTTGTTATAAAAATCATACGTGCCAAATTTTATGTCTGTGGGTTAGGCAGAGGTTTATTTATTGCGTTTTCAATTTTTGGGTGGTATGGCAGGTCAGCGTGTCCGTGGGCGGATGATAACCATTTTTCGATAACATGTGTTGATACAAAAAACACACCTACCAAATTTTGTGGTTGTAAGCTAATTATGAGCTGAATTATGTAGTTTTCAATTTTTGCGTTGTATGGGAGGTAGGCGTGTCCGTGGGCGGATGACGTCCAGTTTTCAAAACCATCTTTGTTTTGTTATAAAAATCATACGTGCCAAATTTTATCTCTGTAAGTTAAACAGAAGCTTATTTATTCCGTTTTCAATTTTTGGGTTGTATGGGAGGTGGGCGTGTCCGTAAGTGGACGATACCCATTTTTGAAAGATATTTTTGTGTTGATACAAAACACACACATACCAAATTTTGTTGTTGAAGAATAATTATGAGCTGAGATATGCTGAGGGAGGTAGGCGTGTCCGTGGGCGGATTCAAAAAATATTTAATAGTGCAGATCCTTGAGTTTATATGACCATGTGTACTAAGTTTCATTCAATTATCTCAACTTCCTCTTCTTATCCTGTGTTTACGGAAAACACACAGACGGACGGACGGACGGACATGAATAGCTCGACTCACCGAGGTGACGCTCATCAAGAATATATATACTTTTCTATACCGGACTCGCTTTGGTCTATGCGTTAGAAACGTTTGCACAAAGTTAATATACCCTGACCTTTCAGGTTAAGGGTATAAAAATTATCAACGACCTTCTGTCGTTGATTCATAACCCAATCCATTCGTTTGCTGACGACAGCAGCATTTATCATTCATATTAGTTAAAAAAACGCCCGAGCTCTTCGGAGATTGAGAGAAAGAGGCAAAATATGAGTGACTCACTCCTCAATGATAATAGAGAAGAGTTTAATGCAAGCAAGACCCAGTGTTGTTTGTTAAATCACAAGCGAATGGATTGCCCTTTAGCTCCCCTCAATATGAATGGTGTGGATATTGCGGAGTCCGTCACTCTTGATGTTCTGGGCAAATCGATTCAATCTGACCTTCGTTGGAATGATCATATTTTCGATGTGTCGAAAGAAAAGGCCAAGTGCCTAGGTTTCTTAAAACGGTGCAAAAAATATTTCACTTCAACTGATCTTCACACTATCTATACCTCATACATTAGGCCGAAAATGGAGTACAATTCGCACATTTGGGCAGGGGCTTCAAGGTATTATTTGGAGCTTCTGAACCGAATTCAACGCCGTGCGATATATTTGATTGGGGATGATAACGTTTCATCATCTCTCAATTCTCTTGGTCATCGACGCAATGTTGAGTCAATAAGCCTGTTATACAGGTACTACCATGGGAAGTGTTCAAGGGATTTACACTACCTGACTCCACCAGCTCGAGTATTTCCCAGGTCCACTCGGGCAGCTCACCTAGCCCATCCCTACAGTATGGCCTTGTTGCCCAACAGAACCTCGCATTACCGTGATAATTCGTTCTTCATTCGCACAATAAAATTGTGGAATAATCTCTCTGCAGATGTGTTTCCTGGCAGCTTTGACCTGTGTAAATTCAAAACAAATCGCACACTAAATACAAAACAGTCACAACTCAAAAAACATGACTTTTCAGGAGAAGCGAAAAATAAAACCTCTGGTTGAAACTGCAGAAGAAAAGCAATTTTCATTTAAAAACACAAACTTCATTCTTCCAGTTAATGAAGATAATAATGAAAAAGATAGTGAGATATGTGTTTTGTGAATTGATTTATAACAAAAAATCGATATAAAAAAATTTTGAGTTGTGACTGTTTTGTATTTAGTGTGCGAAATGTTCACCGTCACTTCTCCATTTTTCCACCCTCCAACTAGTCTATTACCCATCTTCCGAATCAACACAATGCTTTCGCATTAATAGGAGGCATCCCCTGAGCGTTGGTTGAAGCTAAAAAAAAAAAAAACGTAAAACCTTATGTTGTCTGTTAGCCTCCAAGTGGGTAAAATTGCCTTTTAGATCCCCTTAATTTGAACGATGTGGATATTGCGCAGCCAAAAGCTCTTAACGTTCTTAATATATCGATAAACTCCGATTTTCGATGGAATGATCTACGTATATTCGATGTGTTGAAAGAAGCTTCCAAGTGCCTAGGTTTTTTAAAACTGCAGTTTTAGTAATACTTGACTCCAACTGACCTTCGCACGAACTACACTTCATATATAAGGGCGAAAGTGGAGTGGAATTTGCTAATTGGGCTGCTTCAAGATTTTATTGGGATTTGAACCGAATTTATCGAAGTTCGATATATTTGATAAGGGATAAAAATCGTTCATCTTCTCTCAGCAATTTTGGGCATTTTAGCTGAATGTCTTAGCAGCCATTGCTCTTTTTAACTTAATTTAAGATTTTAATATTATATTATGGTGTTTTAAATAAAATAAATAAATAAATTTTGGGCATCGATACAATGTTGGTTCTCAAACCTGTTCTTTAGACACACAAACAAAATTTTAAGTAACTTCGATAATGCTTCTAATAAACATTTATTGACACCTTTGAAAGCTAATAGCAAGAATTCGGTTTATTTTTTTTATCGAAGCACTTTTGAAGTGAAAACAAATAATTTCGTAAACGCAAGTTTTCGTTTCTTTAGCTTATAAGATACTTTTAGTTAAGCCTTTATTAAACATCTGAATTTAACCTTTAAAGTGCATACTTTAAGTCAGCTTTTATATCAACTATGTCTTCATTAATAATTAAACTTCTGCTTGCAAGCTCTATAGAGGCGCAATCCAAGCTTCAGCTGTTGAATATTCAAACTTCTTATATATGCCGAAGTACATATGTTAGTTGATTAAGGTTTAGTTTAATTTTGGTTTGAAACTATTATCAAAGACCGTGCAGAGAACAAAAACTCAGCTCTGTTGCCTCAATTCAGAATTGATTGAAGTGACATTATGGTAATTATTTTTATAACCAAAGTCCAAGAAGCTAATGTAGACCAATATAAAAGATAAAATTTGATGTTCTCGAATCGAATTGTTTAGAATCGTGCCCATAATTTTTTGAGTTCTTCCTACACTTTGTATATTTATTTGTAACTTAAAATTTTTTTCGTATTTTATTTATTATCTCTTAATTTTCTCCTATTTTCTGATGCATCGGTGGCAATGAAGACAGCTTCTGAATTTGCTAAAATATTCTCCGCACTTCATGCTACAAATTCCTAGCGAAAAAAAAATCAATAACAACCCAATAACTTCCAAATAACTACCCAAAATAAAAAAATACCACTAACATGGTCCATGACATAGAACGTGGTGGCATTACCACATGAACACCCAAACCACTTTGTCACTGGAGACACAATCGTGGTAGCCAAAAGCCTTTGGCCCAACAGCTATGTACGTGCTCAACAACACGTTAACTCGAAAATACTTTGAGTTATGGCACAACATAAACCTTGCAACGTAACTTCGTAAGCAACATAAAGCCATGTTGATGTGCACCAATATGTCTGGATGAGTAGAATGCTTGGTTCGTTGGTGATAGCGTTGGTGTTGGTATTTTATTAGTGCTTTCTGTGTCTATTTGCGAGCAGGTTTGCAGAACAACCAAAGCACATCCTTTTAGCAAAGAGCAACTCATATGAAGCAAATATCTACTCTACCTTTGGACAGTTTTTAATATGTACATAGCTTTGTTGTTGTTGTTGTGCTTCTACTTGATTTTGTCGTAAATGCATTGTAACTGCACTTTCGGGCTGTATCAAGTTAGTTAGTTACATATATTCATGCCTACTGTGAGATATAAGCAAACAAGGATGTGGTTGTTGGGGTGTTGAGTTTGAAATTACATTTTTGTAGTATTTTTTTTTAATGTTTAATGTGTCGAGCGGGTGTTGTTGTTTTATTTTATTGTGCAGCTAAAGAGTTTATGTTTATTTTACGGTTCGCACCTAAGCATATAAAGATAAGATACTTAAATTCATTCCCAACCAGGTAGTTGATAAAACATGCTAATATATCTTAAAGGTGTTAAAGGAAAATTATGTTAAATAAGTCATGAATTAAATCTGACATACTGTTAAGCTTGAATTCTAAAATTTTAATTTTATGAAAAATTTCTTTAATTTTAAGAAAAATTGAAAATTTTTTGACATTTCATGTTGTCTTTTTTTGTAAAATCTTCAATTGATACTGTTTAGAATCTTTAAAACTAACTTGTTAAAGATTGTACTATTCAACAAAAATGTCTGTTAAATAACTAGTGACATTCCAGTTCAATTTGACCTCGTTTGGCTTGAAAAGGTTTTCTCTCATGATTTGAATTAGTCAATTATAATATAAGATAAAAATTGTCAATTTCTCCAAGAAAATATACAATGGAAAATGTATACATATATAAAGTATGGAACTCTGATGTATTTTGATTTGTCGATAATATCAACGAAGAAAATTATATTTCCATGGAATAAATCTTTCCAATAAATAGACAAAAACGAACCTCTCAATAGGAAATATAGTTTAGCAAAAATGTTATTGAAAAACTTCATTCGAGCTTAACTCAACAAGGATGAGTCTCATTTTCTGAAAGAAAAAAAAAAAATCATGTTAATGTATCCTGAATCCCCTTAAGAAAACCTTATTATAGCATAATAATCTTAACTAGTATCGCCTGGGGTTGAAATTCGACCAATTTATTGATTGCTTTTTAATTACATGCGAGATGGTTCAAATAAGTTCGAGGCTATAACTCTTAATTGATTCGAGATATAAAGCTATTTTCTTCAAAAAAATAATTTTTTATTTTATTTTTTTTTTTTTTTCAAAAACAGAAAAACAACATTTTAAAAAATTTAATTTTGTCAAAGAAATCATAGGTGATGGCATGGATTTTTTGATGGCACGGCAAAATAAATTCATCTAAAATCCGTTATAGACTTTGAAAGAAAATCAAAAATGCAATTTTGAGTTTTTGCTTTTTTACAACAAAAATCATTTTTACCCCATATTTTAAGAATAAATAAATTTGATGGCCTTTTTTTAAAAGGAATAATTTAAATATAAAAAAAGGTATTATTTTCAAAAGTTTTTTTAAGTTAACTGATCAGACTTAAAAACAAAAAAAGAAATAAATGAAATCTATTCACAGATGGCGGAGATATTGGCTTCCCAATTTAGAACATTCAATTTGAGACAGTTTTTTTCTCTCTCTTGGCATTTGGTTGAAACACACGCTAAATAACTAACGACAATATTAAGAAAATTCATTAAAAATACTTTTGGTTAGAACTTTGCTGTAATTTTTATCACATTTGAAAGAAAATTTAACAAACTTTTAGAAAAAATTCAAAAATTGAAAAACCGTTAAAATTCGACCAAGATATTGACATGGAAAGTCTAATTTTTGAACTCAAAACACATTTTTTTACAAATTTTACATTTGACGAATGCATAAAAATAATTTTAATAAATTTTTTTAAGAAATTGTTTTTAAAAAAAAACTCAAAATCAATCGACTCAAGAACTCTTACCCAACCAAATTTTATATTAATCAATAGGCAGATTTTTTCTCAAAAATTTAATTTCTCTCTTAGAAGGTTGGGAACCCCTTCTATCAGATATATAATTTATATATACATTCTGCACATCTGGGCAACATAGCCTTTCGTATGATATAAGCTTAATTTATTTTGAGTTTTAATTAATATCAAAAAGCGTACGACAAACTTTAATGTTCACGTATTACTATATAAGATATATATAAAAGACAACCGTTTTGCTCTGCACCTAATATCGCTTCAACTGTTTCTTGCTTCACATGGCTTTTCAAACTTAGTAAATTTCACTATCCAAAAAAATTAAAGCCTGAAAGTATGCATTGAAAATTAATTGTAGTTATTTAGTTTCAAGCTATCGTAAAACGGGCTTTTGTTATATGTATAGTAGTACATAATAAAATTCAATAATACTGTTTCAACTCAAAACGGTTTTTCAATTTCTACCATAATCAACCCTATAGTTCATTGACGCCTGAATAAACAAAAAACTTTGATGACACTCAACACTATAACTTTTAAAAAACAAAACTTATGAAAATTTCATGTTCATAGAAAATTTATAGAAAACAATCTGATGCTGGATAATTCGAAACACTTTGTATTTAATAAAATATGGTAAAAAACTGTTTTTAAAAATTTTCTCCGTTCTTCTTGGATGATTCTGAATAATTTTTATTTTATGCAAATTTTTCTGAAAGTACACCAATTTAAAATAAAAAAATTCTCGAAATTTTGAATCGTTTATATATTTTTAATATATTTTAAGCAAAATGGAAAATCTTAAACAAAATGTGAAGTTTTTATAAAATTTAAAAGTCATTTTAAAGAAGAGTTCTCGATAACCCGGGATTTGGTTCATTTGGCACATTTATTTTTGGTACATAAATGTTGACTTTTCAAAATTTTTTAAAAATTTTAAAATTTATTGTCCTTATTAAATATGAAAACAAATTCGATATCTAGGAATTGGTATTTAAAATCTTTTAAGTATATTTAGGCCTCGCAAATTTTATACATTCCTCTTATCTCATTTAATGAAAATTAAATAAACTTAATAACAAATGAACTTATTTAAAATATTAAAATGTAGTTTTTTTTTAAAATAAAATTTGTCCAAATATATTTAATTCATCAATTTAATTTGAATTTAATTGAAATTTAAGTATAAGTAACGATTTAGAAGCGGAATTAAACAACAATCAGCGAAATCGACACATGATATATTTGATATTCATCTGCTACATTGAACTAAAAACGTACACAATAATTACGTACGCATTTTTGATGATCACCATGAATCGCATTGAAAATATAAGTTTTAGTCAATTAACTCATTAATTCCATGAGTAACGTGAACTATTCATTATTTTAATGTTTAAAATATACAAAATAAAAATACACGAGAACATGCATATGCAAAAACTTAGTGTTTTGAGTTCATAAAATGTGGGTACATCGTACATGAACCAGTAAAAAATTTCGTAAATATCATGGAAAAATGGAAATGGAATATGAACCATTGTACTCTTGTGATTAACTTCAAGTTTTGGGGTGTCGACCCATTTAAACCAAATGGTTGGTCCATTGTGATACCACAAAGATTTGTCGTACAACTCCAAAAAATCTGACCATGAGAATCACCCAGGACTAGCTACAAAAACCAGTAGACGCATGTTTGTTAGAATATGTCCTGTTACGACACCTTTAAATAAAGCAAGATCATTTCTAGTCAAAAGTACCGGCTGTTTTATAATTTTCTAGATGAATGTCGAACTTCCAAACCTTCTCTTTTAGAGACGAAAGATGATTTGAGGGGTGCTAGTGATTAAGGAAAACTCCTTTCAAATTTATATAACACCTTGGCTCAGACAATATTGAAGATTTTAACTAGTTAAATTCAGCCTCGAGCTCATTTATTGTTGTGATTTCTAACTGATACACCAAAAGCAAAGACACGATTTTATCTATAAAGCATAAGAAATCAGTCTTTAAAACTATTAATTTGAATTTAATGGCAACGAAAATTAAGTGAAAACGGTTGACTATTCCAAAGAATATTACCCTACCAAAACGCAGAATCAACATAGAATATATATATTAAGCTCTTATAATAGCAAATACCAAAACAAAAATATATTTCAACAACTTAAGCACTCGATTTGAAGTCAATGAAATAAACAAAATAAAAAAAAACATATCTAAAACGGTAAATTTACTCACTCAGAAAGTTTTATTCTTCAAAGACCCTTCATCATATTTCGTCGGGATTCATGTAGTCGCTGCCTTATAACAGTCTATTTTTGTACTTTCTTGTTGACAATAACTGAGCAGCTTTGAGCTATTCAAAAGGACGAAGAATGCACACCAACATTAAATATATCTACACCAACAGACAGAAAAGTGGTACTTTTTTTGCTTGTTTACTGAATGAGAAACTGTGCAAATAAAGTGAAAGAGAAGAACAAAAAAAAAAAAAATTAAACCCGTTGAACTCCTTTTCAAATGTATTTCATTCAACTTCACGTGGGCTCATGTGAACTTCCGCATTTTTAAAAAGGGTTGCGTTTCGTAAACATACTGTTGATGATGATGACGTTGATAATGATGTTGATGTTGATGATGTAGAACGCTTGTGTCATCCTGTCGTGTTTTTATTCTTTGCAGATAAATAGACCAACTGTCAACCAGTCGTAATGTTTCTATATGAGTAAATGTGTTAGAGTGTGTGCATGTCCTTGCGTTAATTGCGCTAATGTGTCAGTGTGACGCATGTTAGCATGCAGCACCACTGCCACCCCAACCGTGTCTACACATACTTCCATTCATTATAATCAGGATGTGCTGAAAACTCGGCTACTTCCTGTTTGTTTTTAATCAATAGTAAATGAGCGGTTAATGAGTGAAACGTTGAGGGATTTGAAAAGCTTTACCATTTCCGAAAGCTTGACAATTTATGCATAACTGCATCTAAGGCTAATTTAGCTGAGCGCTTAAAAAAAAAATTAATATGATGATGTAGGGATTTAAATAATATGATCTTTTGGATATGAATGGATTTTGCAGTAATGAAAAAATTTGTGAAAGGATCTTCCACCAAATTAAGAGTTGTAGGGAATCATTATCGGATGATATTCGGATAGTTATGGTACCAAAGATTAATACTAAATCAATATAAAATTTTAAGCAAAAGCAAAAATAAAAAAACCAAAAAATCAAATGTAAATTCCAATCCAAATTCAACTCAAATCAAATTAAAAAAAAAAACAAAATCAAAATCAAAATCAAAATCAAAATCAAAATCAAAATCAAAATCAAAATCAAAATCAAAATCAAAATCAAAATCAAAATCAAAATCAAAATCAAAATCAAAATCAAAATCAAAATCAAAATCAAAATCAAAATCAAAATCAAAATCAAAATCAAAATCAAAATCAAAATCAAAATCAAAATCAAAATCAAAATCAAAATCAAAATCAAAATCAAAATCAAAATCAAAATCAAAACCAAAATCAAAATCAAAACCAAAATCAAAATCAAAATCAAAATCAAAATCAAAATCAAAATCAAAATCAAAATCAAAATCAAAATAAAAATCAAAATCAAAATCAAAATCAAAATCAAAATCAAAATCAAAATCAAAATCAAATCAAAATCAAAATCAAAATCAAAATCAAAATCAAAATCAAAATCAAAATCAAAATCAAAATCAAAATCAAAATCAAAATCAAAATCAAAATCAAAATCAAAATCAAAATCAAAATCAAAATCAAAATCAAAATCAAAATCAAAATCAAAATCAAAATCAAAATCAAAATCAAAATCAAAATCAAAATCAAAATCAAAATCAAAATCAAAATCAAAATCAAAATCAAAATCAAAATCAAAATCAAAATCAAAATCAAAATCAAAATCAAAATCAAAATCAAAATCAAAATCAAAATCAAAATCAAAATCAAAATCAAAATCAAAATCAAAATCAAAATCAAAATCAAAATCAAAATCAAAATCAAAATCAAAATCAAAATCAAAATCAAAATCAAAATCAAAATCAAAATCAAAATCAAAATCAAAATCAAAATCAAAATCAAAATCAAAATCAAAATCAAAATCAAAATCAAAATCAAAATCAAAATCAAAATCAAAATCAAAATCAAAATCAAAATCAAAATCTCAAATTACTATTTCTATTGCCATTACCACCACTTTTATGATTACCATTACCACCACTTTTACCATTACTATATCGTAAATATATGCTACCATTACCATCACCATAACCATTACCATTAGCACGACCATTTTCTTTTACATAACCAGTATAATTATCACCATCTTAACCATTACCATTACAAGACCATTTCCATTAATATAGCCACTACCATTACCATCATCATAACCATAACCATTACCACAACCATTACCATTTCCATTACCATTATCACCATCTTTAGCATTAGCATTATCGTCATCATAATCGTGACAAAATATAATATACACAGTTAAGTATACATACCCCCCTCAAAATGCAATTTCTGGCCAAGAGCTTTCTTTAAAAAAGAGTATAGGGACATTTTTGCAAAAAAAATAAAATCAAAATTTTTGGTTTTAATTCATTTAATTTTCAAATTTTAATAAGATCATATTTTGCAACACACAAAAGTATACGTACGAAGACTTTCATCAAACCATTGTTCAAAGAGAGAGCGATCGAAGGGCCAGTATATACTTGTATTTACAGTTATGCAGTGGCGTAGAGAGCTTTTGGTTCTGGGAGGGATCCGCAAAAAAGTAATGACCTGTCATACGCTAAGTTAAGTAAAACATACTTGTAAGAATACATTCCATCAAGTATGGAATTTTCAAAAGTGACAATTTTTTCGCTCCCCGTGAACTTTCCTATAGAATGGGTGTTAAAAATAAGATCTGCAAAAATAAACTTGATCTGGTCTGCACAGAAGTTTTTTATTCAATCTTAAAAAGAGATTTTCTTTTTTTATGCAAAGAAATAATAAGAGAAAATTATAAAAAAAGGAGTTTATAATTGAATATGAAACACAGTTGTTTTAAATTTTGTTTTTTAGAAACGCGAATGCATTGAATTTCTGTTTTACAATTTTTTGTTTACTTTTAAAGTATGTTTTTTTGCTCAGTGTATTTTTAATTTCATTTCAGCTCAGTTCATGAAAAATATTTGCAGGTGAAATGTTTTCGCGTATATTTAAAGCACTGGTTTTTCTATCCAGTTTCACCAAAATTTTCGAAGAATGTCCTGAAACTAAAAAGAGACTTTGAAAACTCATTTTTGTTACGATGATTTCATTAAAAAATTTTATAAATTCAGTATTTTTTTTGACAAAGTTATCATTAAAACAAACATACCTTAAATATTTTCTAATCATACAATTCTTTCAATAATCGTAAAGCAACTTTTAACTTAATAGGATCAATTAACAACAACTTTCATATTTGGCTCATGGCTCTGGAAGGGGGGGGGGGGGGGGGGTCCGGACCCGTGGATCATGTCCGAACCGTGGAAACGTCTTGACTGTGCTAACCTGCATTTTTATAATAATGAAACGTTTTCGTGATGATGAGTAAGAGATGTGGCCCAAAAATGACGAGGCTCTTCTTCCCAAAAATTCCGACTGTAAAGGAGGATCGGTAATGGGGTTGCTTGTCGGCGACTGGGAATGGAAACTGGTGTTTTTTAACACGACCATGAATCGCTTCATATATTAGAAGTTACTCCAAAGATTTTTATGGAATCGATGCAAAAAAAATTTTCTTACGAGAAACTGATACTTTCAACTAGACAACGACTCTAAGCACACGGCGCACAATGGGAAAAACATAGCCAAAACCCTCGCATTGGAGCAAATCAAAAAGTTGTGGGGGAATGATTTTTTTCTTCACGTTTTGTAATCTACACATATTACTGGTTCTAAAAACATATCTTAGCAAACAATAGTCCAAAAGCTTGTCGATTTATAGGCCTCGAAAAAAACCTTTTTTCAAATATTTTGTTGTGCGTAAATATCCTTTTTATATAGCTGTATTAAAGTTTAAATATAACGCTTATTTTGTGACGGATTGCAACCATTTTTGGCACAAATAATAAATATAAATTTGTCATTATTTTTCTGTTTCATTTTTTTAAAAATTCCTTGTACGTAAAAAGAAATAGTCTTTGAAATTTGGTTTTTTTTCGAATTATCAGATTTTTTCCGTATTAAATAAACTGTTACTTTTTCAAATCAATTTAAATCAATGAAATCCTTTAGTTTCGATAAGTTGAATCTGTTGTTAACAAAGCCCTATCAAAAGGTTTTGCAAGAATGTGCAAGAAATTTGTTATAATTGTTTTGAGTTAACGCTTTCTATTGTAAAAAACTTTTATGGGTATTTTCTTACTTCAAGTGTATAATGGTCGGAGTCAATATTGACCCCCCGAAATGTGCGCACATCCAGCACACTTGAAGCGTGCCTTCCGTTAATCACAACATGATCAATTTGGTTTCACGTTTTTTGATCCGGGGACAGCCTGGTTGCCTTTTGGATATCGAGGTGTTCGAATCTGGTGCTACTAACTACCATGATGCGCGCCGCGGCGAAGTCGATCAGTGTAAGACCGTTGTTCAAAGTGGCCTCGTGGAGATTGAACTGACCGACAGTGGATCCGATTCTTTTCCGACCTTCGCGTTAACATCACCGAGAACTCCTTTTTCTCCTTCGGGGCATGTGCGCAAATAAGGCTTATGTAGAAAAATTTCGCCTTGATGCGGATTGTCGCCAGCCTTTCGTTCACAGGTGTGAACCAGGAAACAAGATGGCGTAGTTTCCGACTTACGACGAATCCGCATCCAAATTCGCCATGGCAGCTGTAGTAGATATCGCAGTCTGCTCTCTTATAGCAGCTGTAGTAGATATCGCAGTCTGCTCTCTTATAGCAGCCTTGTTCTTTCCATCACATCTCCTGGATGGCGGTGATGTCAGCCTATATTTTTGCGAGGGCTTCCACCAGTTGGACAGCAGCACCTTCCCTATAAAGGGTCCGGACATTCCAGGTGCATATCCGCAAATCATTGTCCGTTTTTCGTTTGCGGTGGTCCTCAACGTAGAAGGGGTTCATATCCGAGGCTGTTTTAGTTTTCGTTGGGAAATTAGTAATGTTGTTGAGACCCAAACCTTACGCACATTCCATTTTTAAGGTCTTGTAGAGACCCCTCAAGTTTATAGTCTAGAGGTGACTTCGCTGCTCAAATTAGCCGTAAACGAAACGGGTGTTTGTTTGCCATTTCCAGGAGACACCACTTGGAGGTGTTGAGTCGACTTGAGACGATTTCGACATGGATAATGCTGGCCTCGCCAAGTTGAGGCAATCAGACACGTTGCCATGTGAAGATCACCCCCTTGTCTGTGAGCTCCTAGACTACTTTTTTATAAAATTGACACTATATAGTCAATTTATAGCGCTAAATCGAAGAAAAGGTAACTGCATTCACTAAGAATGTTTGTCTTATTACTAAGACATGTGTTTATTACTCGTCTAAGTCACGTGGCCTAACGGGGTCTTATAATAGCAATATAAGCAACATTAATGGCTTTATTTTTAAAAATACTCGCGATCACATCACTTGAGGTTTTACACCAAATTTTAGCAAAATTGGTCACGGTATTTAGGAGTTATTGAGTCTTAAAAATGATCTACTTAAAGTGCCCCCTTGCGGAAGTCTTTGGCATTTTTTATAGCCGCTGTTTTATCTTGGGTGCAGTTGTACTTTCATGCCAACTTTCATTGAAATCGGTCCAGACGTTTAGAAGTTATTATCGATGTCCACGCCCACAGACTTTCGCCCATTTTTTCACACCCCCTTTCATATTCCTCTCTATGAAACGTACTCGGTGTTCCAATTTCTCAATCATATAAACGGTGCGCGGGCCTATACGGAGCAGATAGACAAACATTTGATTTTATATATTAGATTTTCCCTACCAACTTTTAACTGCATTTAAACGTTTTTAATGAAGATATTACGCAAAAAACTTTTAAAATGCCTAAACACGGGTATTTTTATTTTTGACTAGCTTTGTAAATCCATTATCAGAATTTCGATATTTTTCTTCGATTTTAAGCAGTGCAGTTTTCTAGAAGTCATAACTTCCGGCTCTTGGGTATCAGGCTCTGTTAAAGAAAACTTACATCAGTCTCTTTTCTGAAGAATTATGTCAATAATACCCAAAATTCAAGTATCTATCATTAATATTATAGATGCTAGCGTTAAGAACAGGCGATGCGAGGGTTTTTGCTATGTTTGTCCTATTGTGCCGCGGCTGTTTTGAAAGAGTGGTAACTATACAATGTACCAAAACAGCTCAATTCTCCTTCCCAGTTAACAGACGTCAACTCCATTGAAAATTTGTGGGAAAAAATAAGATCTGAAAAAGGTTCTTATAGAAGAATGGCCAAAAACCTCAACTGAAACAACAACAAAATTGTTGTTTTCGATGAAAAAATTACTGGGTGCTATTTTAGAGAGAGCAATGGTCAACCATAAACGTACTAAATTTTTTTTTATTTTTACTTTAAGTCAACATTTTGTAAAAGGTACGCATACTTTTCTGTGTTGCGATACATAAAAATCAGTTTTTGTTTTAATAAACCGCTCGTTATGAAAGTTTTAATATAATAGTTTTAATTTTATTTAAGGAAAAAACTTTCCCATATAAACTTTCCATAAAGAAAGCTTAAACTTTGGCCAGAGACGACATTTTGAGAGGGGTACGAATACTTATCTGTGTGACTGTATTTTAGCATAAATACATATGTACCTATGTAATGAAACTTGTTTTATCCCCTACTGCCTTTTATTGACTGTGCCCCTGTTTACACAGCTTTATCGTCCAAATTTATTGTATTTTCAATTGTGTCTAAATCAAACTTGCTGGTTATTTACATTTATTCTCAATTTTCTATATCCATGTCTAACGAATTCAACCTTAACACAAAAACACTTACTGCAAAAGCAACGACAACAACAACATCGCCATATAAGAGGATATGTTAAATAGAATAAAAAAAAAAAAATAAACAACACAATCAGCAAAATACAAAAAATTCGCACCTCACATTGAGTTCACACTTCATTGTCTAATGATGTCAATTTATTATTGCGCAGCCCCATCGCTCTTTCACACCAGTGCAAAATATTAGTACATAGCTAACATTCCAAATAATAGCAAAGCATAGCCGCAAAAGCTACTTGGGCCAAGATGGCGTCAAGTGCAGGTTATTGAAAAAGAG
The DNA here is from genome assembly GCA_958299015.1 of Tetanocera ferruginea. Lineage (NCBI taxonomy): Eukaryota > Metazoa > Arthropoda > Insecta > Diptera > Sciomyzidae > Tetanocera > Tetanocera ferruginea. The sequence continues at coordinate 38,459,860 of OY282641.1, forward strand.
CTTAACTTGCAGGGTTGGTGGTTCTGTTCAAACAATTAGCGCTTGAGTTCAAAAAGAAATGACATCATTTAAAAGGGGGGGTGTGGTTGGGCGTGTACAAACTGTGAGTGTTTCAACAAGCTGGACGAGGGTTAAAATGCAATTCAGCAAGAAGGGTAAACAAACCTAACCTCATTATTTAGTAGATACTTAAGATAGAAAAAAAAATTAATATTTTTTTTTGCAGTTTTGCAGTATTTTACCGCAGACGTTATTGAAAATCAATTATGTGTAAATATTTTACAAAGTAAGAGGTGAGCAGCGAAAGGCAGGCAATGATATAGTGCATAAGGTTTGGTGTGCCCTCCTCCTAAACCTTGACTAGTTTAAACAATTACGGCAAATTTGCTTACATTTATGGTAAATGACATCCAGCTGGTTTGCCATAATTATTCACTTTGTCGGCTTAATGTGTTGCGTGGAATTAAGTGGAACAAATGGTTTGAGTACACATGAATGTACCTAATGAATGAGTGTAAGAAATTATTCAAACTGGTTGAAAAGCTTTTAAAAGAAACCCGTTGTTTTAACGATTCTATCTCTGTTTGTACAAGGATTTTTTTTTTCGAATTTTAAGGAATTTTTAAGATATTCTCATAAAAATTTAAGTCCTTCCAAAGACCATAAATATAAGTTTATTGACTCTTAAAAATGTAATAGTAGTCATAACAGGATATGTTTCAGGAGAAAATGTTAGAGAATACAGATGAAATATAAATAAAGAAAGTAAAATAAGCACAGATAAAAATATAAGAGAAAATTTCAAGATTAACAAAAAAAAAAATAAATAATCTTAGGCTTTCAGCAGGGTGCGGAAAAAATTGCTCACGAACAATAAAAAAAGCAGTCTTCTCGTGATATCTCAATTTGCGATTGTATATTACTATGATAAAAAATTAAGAAATCGAACGTTCATAAAAGTGCGGATCCACGTTGGGGCGATCGGGGCGGGGCGTCTTTTCTCAGTATTTTCTATAAATCACGCAACCCTTAGTATAATTTGATAATTGTAATATAATATCATCTAAAACATTTTCAGATGCAAAAAATAAAAAAAAAAATTGCCATATTTTCTGTACAAGAAGCATTATATAATATGTATTTTAGGCAAACTGTTTATATTCCTGTGATTGATGTATTTAAAAAATTGATTTTAAAAAAAAACTTTAGATCTGTATTCATTTTTAGTACTGTTTCCTGATACTGTTCCATCGAAAAACAAAACAACATTACATTATCTACAGAAGCTGAAAGAAAACTTTATAAAAGATATTCGGTTTTTTCAAAGAACCTCCTGAGGTTTTAGAAAAATCTCTAATTTCTAAGTTGGCGATGTGGCACTGCAATGTGAAAGAGAAATGTATGATTAAAGAACTGGTGCTATATTCTTATTAGACTGCTGTGATGCTGAAGTTTATCCTCTTCCTAGTACCTTTTTTCCTATTAATGAAGCTATTAAATCCAAGAATATAAGCCAAAAATTTGATTCGTAATTTTTTTTATTTTTTGTATAACTTGTGTAAAATTTTTGTTGTATTTCATTCATATATGAAAATTTCTTACACTGAGAAAAAACCATACTTAAAAATTAAACAAACAATTTTAAAATTGATATTTAATGCCTTTGCGTTTCTACAAAACAGTATTTAAAATAAGTGTGTTTCATTTCCAACTATTTCCAACTACTTTTCTTTTAATTTTCTCTTTTTATTTCTTTGAAATACAAACAAAATAACTACTTGAATACAATGACAATTTTGGAATTGGTTTGACAAATATAAAATAACAGGGACCGAAAATAACTGTTATTTTTCAATTTCTAAATTAAAAAGACACAATGAAAAAATTGTCGCAGGACTTTTTCGAATATACCATTATGTTACAAATGGCCTCAGCTTCATGAATATTAAGTGCCTTTTAAATTTTCGACTGATTCTATAAAAGTTAAAAATTTACTGTTATTTTTTGCCTTTTATTTTTTCGGACAAATATAACCGTTACTTTTGACTTTTATTTTATCGGTCAAAAATAACAGTTATTTTGTGACTTTTATTTTTTCAGTCAAAAATATCAGGTACTTTGTATTTTTTTAAAGGCCGCTTAACCAATTAAAAAACTATTGATGCCATATTTAAATCGGTAAAACAGCCTTTGAAAAAACACAAATTGCCTGATATTATTGACCGAAAAAATAAAAGGCAGAAAATAACTGTTATTTCCGACCGATAAAATAAAAGTCTAAAGTAACTGTTATGTTCGCCTATAAAAATATAAGGCACAAAATAACTTTTATTTTTGTCGGAAAAAATAAAAGTTAAAAAATAACACTTACTATGTGACTTTTTCGATAAAAACCATAACCGGTACGTTCCCTGTAAAATAAACATAAAACCTTATTTATTATTTCAATATTTAAAATGCAAATGACATCGAATGGAGTTAACATTTGGTACTCGGAGTGTCCCAGGGGTAGCTGATAATGAATATTATTATGCAAAACTAAGAAAATGGCGTCGAAAAAATTATGGTTTAAAATATTTGTTTTAAATTTGTTTTTATATATAAAAAAAATTGCTTTAAAAATAAACTTTTCTTTTAAATTTTACTTTTAAAACAATTTTGTTGAATTTAAATGAATTTGTTTCAAGCTCTATTTAAAAACAAAATTCGTTTGATATGAACACAATTTCATATAATTTAAACACATATTTCCCTCAGTGTATGAATTCACTGAAGACTGGTTTAGCCAATTTTTTTTTCAAATATTTGAAAAACTTTTTTTTTAAAAACTCCCCATTTTTGTATAAATCTAGAAACCAAATTTTACATTTTGCCGAAAAATTTGTTGTTTTTGTAAGCTACCACAAAGTCATACTTTTTGGATCACCCCCCCCAAATGGAGGCTCTGGATGCGCCGCTGCAGTGCCATGTGTTCTGTCAAGAAAGATTCAATGAATTGACTCTTTGATCGCTCTATCTACGCGCTCTATCTACGAACGATCTCTTCCTCATATATCCATGCATGTTAACTGTCTGTTGCGTATTTATCACCATCAAATACAATCGCAAAATGAGTTATCATGAGAAGATTTAATTTTCAATCGTTCGTGAGCGTATTTTTTTTAAAGTAAAGCGCAGGTAGAAGAAACCATTAAGCATTTACAAACCATTAAGCATTTTTTAAAGTAAAGAGCAGGTAGAAGAAACCATTAAGCATTTACATGCAGTAGTTTATTACTGAAATTTTTTTCTTGAGCATTCGCTTGGTTAATTTGAAAAATGGGTTGCCTATAATAACCAAACAAATTTTTAGGAAGTACTTTTATGTGAAAAACCACTGATAAAATAATATGTTTTTTCCAGACATGCACAACGAAATCAACAAAATTTGTTCATTTCGTTGGGGCAGAAAAATAAATTATCAAAATTATTTCGTTTTTTAAATAACGTTAAAAATTTATCAAATCAAATTTCGTTGCGTTAAAAAACGAAAAATTTTCTATTTGTTTCTCCTATGCAAAAAAAATTTCTTCTGATATAAAAAAAAACAAATTTTTTTGTTGAAATGAACGTTATTTTCAAAACTTTTTTCTCAATTTATCACTTCAGAAATCTGCTCACAATTGATTAAAGATTCTCTTCACAATATGAGTTATGCATTGAGTTTTAAAATTAACGTTCACAGCCAACGAACAAATCGACGACAACTGCAGCGAAGGCTTTCTCGTTTGTGATATTTATGAACATTGCTTTTGTTTGTGAAAGCTCGTAAATGCTTTTGTTTGCGGGCGTTACTCTCACTCATGATAAATTGATAATAGGATAATTTAAGTGTTGATCAGTTGTGAGAATAATCGTATTTTGATCGTTCCTTGCACCCTGGCTTTGAGGTGCCGAAGAATTCGAAATACTTAAACAGGCGTTCATGTAGGATTCTTGCACAAGAGATCAAAAATACTGATAAAAAAAGTTGTGGCTGGTTCCGAAAAGTTGAACTTTGAAAATGTTTCTTCAACATGTGTTTTTTTAATAGAAAATTATAAATATTTTGGACAAAAATTTTCGACTTTTAACTTTTAACTTAAAAAAAAAGTTCGAATCGTGTGAATTCTCCATTATATAAAATTATATATAATGTGTTTTTTGATGTTCTGAATTGATACTCGCTGACTTTAAGACCACAGTCAAATTTTGGTTTCACATAAGTATAAAGCGAACATACAAAGTTCATGGTTCAAACCAAGCAAGCTTTGAAGCGAGTCTTCTTTCCTCTTTTATCCGTCAAAAGACGTGTTTGATGTTTCATATTAACCTCTCTGAGCATGATTTTGAACTTAAATTGATGATTGTAATGTGACTTTTGACTCCAGTAATTGTTCATTCCTGTCTTTGATGTATGGTTAAATAATGCAAAAGTACCCGATGGGGTTCACCGTAGTTCTAAACAAGAATTAATCGCTTTTTAAAATTCTAATTTATGAAAAAAAATTGCTTTTCAGGAGAACTTAAAAAAAAAGTTGTGCTTGTAAGAATGTCTAGCTAAAAATTATTTTTAAAAACTTCATTAGAAATGAAATTAAGATACTCAAAGTTTGTCCTGTTCTACCTCGTGAGTTTTGTACACGCCCAAAGTAAAGATATTTTAAGTTTGTCCCAAAAAAAAACAATCTTGGCAACGTTTTTCGACAAAACCACTTAACAACGCATTATTTAGTGATGCATAAAGAAATCCTCATCAATCTCATCACATTTTATATAACAACAACAAAAAAATGAGTAAATGACCCCTCAACACGGTCACTTTCAAAGATTCACCGTGGTTCCTTGTGCCATTGGCTTAATTAAATATTAAACACACCTGCTGTCGAAAAAACTAAAAAAAAATGTTAGGGAGAAAAAGGCGGCACAAGAAGACACGTTATTAAAATTGCTTATTTCCGTTTTCCGGCGCATAATGTACCGTAGCTAGTATAACAACAAAACAACAACAACAACAGAAACAGCGATATAAAGCAGACACACATGTTCGCAGACAGTTTGACGTAAATCACGTGTTTACTGAACGCATCTCAGTGCGTATTCTTCACATTAACGATTGGCTTCTCTTTATTTATGTTTATGTTTTTTCGAATATTTTAAAAATTCCGCTGCTGATTTTATGTAGAAGTTAAAATTTCGTAAGTGAATTTAGAGGGTATACATCAAACACACATGTGCGTGTGCGTTCGCGTTGCCTTGTTGTTTGCTTTTTTGTTATGCTAGGTATGTTATGTTAAGGCAATGCGTTGTATTGTTCCCGTTTTGAATTTTTAAAGTGGAATTTTATACAAACATTAAGAATTTTGAATAATTTCACAGCTGTTTGTATTATGAAAGATTTCGTCATAAAAACTGACGTTAAGAATTTGCCTTTTGCTGCGAATACTTTCGGATTTGATGAAATGCTGGCTTAGAAATGAAGATGATTGCTTGCTTCGTAGAAAAATGTGGAGAAAGCATTTAGAATATGTTAGAGCAGAAATTTAATTCAAAATACCAGCTGAAGAAAATAAAAGAGCTCACATTACTGGCAACAACTTCGATAACACTTCCATAAATCTTCGGTAAATAAAATTATAAAAAAAAAACAAATTAAGGGAACAAAATCAAAGTGAGAAATAAAGCAACTAATGGCAATTACGAAGTAGTTATTTAGTACAATTATTTCAGTTTTGTAATCAGCAAAAATGGTCAGAAGACGCAAAACTACAACTTCTTTCAAACAACTGTTGGTGTGGAAATCAAAACAGAACCCATTTACACCTCAGAACAACTCCAAAATGATTTAAAAGCACCTGGACTGAACCGTTTTATAAGTTATCGATTGAATAAAGTAGTATTAATGAGAAGTACGAGAAAATTTCTCTATTTGAGCTCCAGAGACATCAAACTGAGACTTGTTTTGCTATAACCAGAAAATCGGTTATAGTACTAGAAACCAGTCTTTTAAGAAAATTGGCCAAACGTTATTTTATCAGATGTAACAAAGGTTAATATCTTCGGATCTGAAAGAGATGATACAAAAATAAAGTTTACGACCCTACAACAGGCAGGGCATAAATGCCATGATATGATATGGAACAGCTTCTCTTGATTTGCTGTAGGTCATCTTTTCTTGACTTAAGATACTACACAGAGGGAAAAACCTATGGACTCAATACATAAATTTATGTACTCATCGCATAGTTTTCTGCACACAAAAATTTTACATTTTTTATGTATTGAGTACATGTTGAAATCTCTATTGACTACATAATGCTTTTAAGCGGTTATGTAGTCAGTAAAGAATTTTATGTACTCAACGCATAAATGTGTGTCGTGAATTCATGGATGTATGTGGTGAGTACATTCACACTGTACTCATCGCAAACTGTTACAAATAATTTTATGTAATGAGTAAAGATCTTATGTACGTATTACATAGATTATTGACTCAGTACATTCATAATTTACTCATTACATATTTGGAGTACATAATTTTATGCAATGAGTACATACATTATTTACTCATTACATATTTTAAATGCATAATTTTATGTAATGAGTACATACATAATTTACTCATTACATATTTTTAGTGCATAGATTTATTTAATGAGTACATCACCCAAATCACCCTCTTAACAAATGCAATAAATAACTTAATAAAGAAATGACTAGATTTCACAAAATAATTGCCAATTACTTATAGAAACCCAGCCATTTATTTCTTATACAATCATCGCTTTTGTTCTAGAGTACAGTGGATAAACTCATTCCGCTCTGATTTTCTAATTTTCTACAGGCTTTAGAGGTGTTGCTTATTTGAAAATCAAGAAACGAATGACATAAAACATCAAAATCGTGTTCCGATGTGCAAGAGATACGTGTACTGAGTCCATATGTTATGTACTGAATAAATGTGTCACTTCAATCGTAAAAGGGGGACATGTACTGAGTCTATATTTTATGTATTGAGTAAAGTTTTTGTAAAAAATTACATAACACGTTGATTGAGTACACGTTGCTTGTATCTATTGAAGTCTGCTATGTATTCAACACATAACATGATGTATTGAATACATTTTTTATTCATTTTAAAAAGTGAATAAATTGATATGTAGTCAGTAAATACTGCCCTCGTTGCGTTCTCATACAAGTTGCAGTGAATAGATTTTACATAGCTGTCTCTGTACTGACTACATAACTTTTTCCCTTAGTGTATGTGTGCTATGCAATGCTGCCATAGACCAAGGAATTTATAAGAAATGCCTTTAAAATGGAAATTAATGTAGAATTATGATCCAAAACTTTTTACAAATTTCCAAAAAATTCCTTTCGAAGAGGTAAAATGAGTATTACAGAAATAAATTCGCAGTCTCCGGATCTTAATCAAATAGAGAAAATGTGGGAGTTCTAAATCGTCAAATTGGGGTACCTTAAAAAAGAAAAGCAAAGAAGAGTGTCGGCATAAAATCAAAGAATCGTAATATTTTTTAATACCGGAGGTTACTTGTGTCAATGTGGTTAATTCTAGGAATGGAAATGGAAATTATTAAATCTAAAGGAGAAAGAACAAAATACCTATTCCATAACTTTCCAACTCAAGAGAAAGTTAATTTTAAGAAACTATATAGAAATATTGCCAAAGTAGAACTTTGTTTACATTCAATTTTCCAGGATGAATATACAAAGAGATTAAAATGGAACTTTTGCTTGACTTCTAGCGCTTAAATTGAATTAAATGTTTGAAATTCTTTAGAAAATAACATATCTACATAAGGATGAGTCGACCTCTATGGGGGTGTTCAGGTTGTGAGCTGCTACCTTGCCCCAAGTTTGTCCGTTGAAGAGTTTTGGCAAACCATTGACGCCATAGTTGAAGACGTACGAGGGACTAAGCCAGTTCTAATAGCTGGCGACTTTAACGCTGGGGCTGTAGAATAGGGCAGTCAACGTACAAACAAAAGAGGCTCCATACTTCTCGAGGCATTCGCATCACTTGACGTGGTGCTGCTCAATATAGGACTGCAGTACACATTAAGCAGTGCAGTACGTAGCTCCTTTATTGGTCTGACATTCGCTAGTATTAAGCTCGGTGTTCAGACTTGGTGGATGGTACGAGATATTTATACGCATATTGACAACCATGCCATAACATACACGCTAGCTAGACAACATTTTAGCCGAAGGAATTGCAGCGAAAATGGAGCTGCTAATAAAGCAGATTGCTAGACGAAGATATCTTCAGAGTAATGGTGGCCGACATACACCTCGCCGGCATAGCAACAGATATGTCAAGACAAGCCACTGACCAAGTCAGGAGAGTTTGCGACGCGTCCATGCTTTATAGAAGACCAAGCAAACGACATCGCCAGTGTACCAGTGTACTGGTGGTTTCAAAAATCGCAGAAGCACGCAGAGAATGCATTCAAGCTAGAAGAAGATATTACCGCTCAAGAAGTACTGACAGATTCGAAGTTCTTCGCGAATCCTACCGTGTATCCAAAAAAGCTTTGAAGAAAGTTATTAATACGACCAAGCGCGAGTGCTTCCTGTAGCTATGAGGCAGAAGTTAGTTCATGGGGAACCACCTACAAGCTAGTAACAAAAAATCTTAAGGGGTTCATACAACCCTCTCCTACAGACCCACACCTGCTTGGCATCGTAGTAAGGAACCTCTTCCGACTGATAGCGGCGCAATGACAAACAAAGCCACTGGCGGCGTTCCACAGGGGTCAGTACTAGGGCCCCTTCTGTGGAACGTCAT